>VZSF01005685.1:53061-180161 GCA_013398295.1 Chionis minor | reverse complement strand
TACCCCCCTCCGTCCTCTTTCCTTCCATCCTTCATCCCTTCTTCTTCCCCCCAGCCAAAGTTGGCCTCGGTTGCTACCGGCGGTGCCCGGGGGGGGTGGGGGTCTGGGAGCGCCCCCACCCCCCAGCCAATTTAATTTTACGGGGTTTATCGAAAAAGGTTCAGCGCCTCCTTTTCAGAGCCCAGTAGCCATTTCCAGACTGCCCCTGGCTCGCTCCCTCGCTGAGGAGGTTCCCTCGGCCGGGGGGAGGCATTACGGCAGTTGTTAAAAGTCTGTCCCCTTGGTGAGGAAGGTTTTTCTGATTTCTTTGCTCGTGGGTAGGTAATGTGAAGTCAGGATGTTGTTTAGTTCTTTTTGCTTCCTGTTATCACAAAGAACTTGGAAGACTGCAGTTCTCAAGTTTTCACCCTTTGTTTGCTGTGGATGCAGCCTTTATCATTGTTTTATGAGTTTAGTCAGCGCTTCTCTCCTGCTGGCTTTTGGGTTTGTTTAAAATGAGTTTTTAACAAGGCAATAAGTGAATGAAAGAACGTGCCTTAAAGGAATATATGATTCAAAACCCACAGAAATAACACAGAAACCGGGGTCAGGTTTTGTGTGTGGACCTGTTTCCAGAGAACCTTCCAGTGGATGCTAATACAGAAGGCTTTCATTCTTTGTCTGGTCTGATCCTGTAGTTTCCTGACACTAATTTCTATGGCAAGTTGTTAGAAATCCATCATAATTGAGGCAGTAGTGAAGCGATCCCATTAGGTGGAAAAATTCCTTTTCAGTTTACATGTATGAACAACTAGAAACCGAATCTTTGAAAACTCAGGAAGTTTTAATAATTAGTGCAAGCATTCGGAATGCATACTCAATGTGTGCAGTTGACTTGACTTTGCTAAGCAGCAATCAGGTACTCTGCTTATCAGAAACAGCTGTGCCACATTTAAGGTTAAAATAAAACCATGGGCTTAAAAACCTTTACTTGGTAAAACACTTCTTTAGGGGTTTTTTGTTTGTTTGTTCATTTGTTCTGGTTTTTTTAGTTTTTTAACAGGCTAGTCAGCCCAGTACTAAATTGCCTTTATGAGGAGTTGCATGGACGTACTCAGATACAGTCAGAATATCTAATGTGTCATGAGATAAGCTTTAATTAAAATGACTTTATTTTTGGCTGTGTTTAATCATGGCTTCTTAACTCTTTGTTACTTGGGAACTTACTTTTATGGTGACTGATAAAAAGTAGTGTTATTAAAGGGTTCCCACGTGAGAGATATTGTCCAATTGCAGATGTTTTGGTGGTTGAACAAACGTTTGACTTTAATAATGATCTGTAGTTGTAAATGGATGCTGGCCCTTTTTAGAGCTGGGCTGCTGGGAGGTTGGCTTGTACTGATCTCTGAAATTCTTGCAACTGCCAAACACCGTATAGGAGCTGGTGATGTGATTACCAAAGTCAGTCTCTATAAGAACTAGATAACCTATAACACACATGCATAAACGTGTGTGTGTGTGTATACCTCTCTCTTTGGAAAAGATACCTTCTGTAAGAAGCAAATCAGATAATGGTGGAGGTCAGGGAGGGGTACGATTTTATGGCATGTTGCAGGCATGTGTCTATTTTTTCAAAGAATATTACAGCTTAGGATCTTGGTCTGGTATGTAGCTGCTGTATTTTCATATAGCTTAATAAACATGAAGAGGACAAGTAATAATACTTCCTTTGTTAGCATAAGCATTTCTTTGGGTAGCACATAAAGACACAGAGCAAACTTCTTGCAGTGGTGAACTGCTGTCACTTTCCTGGGCATTCTTCTTTTTTTTTTTTTAATTAAAAAGTTACACATCATTTGCTATTGTTCTGTGTAATGTCTGCTTTAATTCTTGGAGCAGTTAAAATGCCTTGACTGAGTACACTAGGTAGTTTGCAGTGATTTCAAGATTTACTGAATTGCAACCCAACTCTATGAATATGTTTAACGGTTTGTCTTGGTGGCAAAAAAAGTGCTGCAGAGATTTGGGATGTCTCACTCCTTGTGTTACTGCAAAGTCGAGAGCTCTCTGTTTACCTGCTTGTAGTTTTAAAAAGATTCCTTAGTTGAACTTGTTTTCCCTGTGTACTGTTAATTAAATTGGCATAGAAAAACAGTCCTTGTTCTTATTTATTTATTTATTTGCTATTAATATGTGCAGTTGCGTGTAAGGAATTGAAATAATTCCCTTTCAGGTTAGTAACTGGCTTGTTAGCATGGCTTCTGCCAAAGGGTTAAGTTTCAGCGCTACCATGTTTGGGCTTTTTTTGGCATGCATTGCTTTTAAACAATTTTCCCTCTGACAGAAATCTGATGGATAGCAATTAGCATAGTGTATTAGCACAGCATAGTTTAAAAAAAAATAATCAGAAATTGCTGAATATGATTCTCTCTCTTTGGGGTTATTGGGGTTTTGTGATCTTCCTGTTCCTGCATCAGTTAAACACCTCTAACAAAGTACAGGAGAATGCATATATTATCAAGTTATAATGATAAATAATTGTTGAGTTTAGGAATCATATCAGATCTTAAAATAACCAGGAAGATATGGACTGCTAGAAGAAGCTACACCCCATCATTCTTTAAATATGAATAAATTAAATTAATTGTACTGCCAGTTGTAATGATCAGTTTGAACTGAGATTTACGGTGTTCAGAGTTATTATTTCTGGGTGGTGAAAAAAGGAATGATCAGCTGCTTACTTTCCTGTTGCCACCAGTGTTTTTTCTCTTGACTGTCACTTTTCATTCATTGTTTATGTCACTTCTGTAATGGTAGTGTTTAGTTTACCTGTGAAGAAAATGTAAAATTGAGTTACTGTTAGGAAAAAACATAAAACAGGCTTGGGTTTTTGTATACTGGGTGGGAGGGAGTGAGGCTTATCCTTTCATGATAAACATTTCAAATCTTTGAGTGAGAGGGGCTGCTTTGTTGTCAGTCTGAATTTTTCTTTGGAAACAATGATTACTGTAAAATAATTCTGTCTTCATTCATGGCCTCTGCCTAGGCAGGATCTGAGAACCTTGCTTTGCCTGCAGTAGAAATCAGATGAAAAAGTTTAAGTCCTGAGGTCTGGCTTCACTTCATTGCTGTCGGCGGTGGTCTTGTGGTGTTGAGATCCCCCTTCTGTCCTGGGGCGGCGAGGAGGGGGAAATCACCATTTACTGGCATGCCCCAAATTTAACTTAAGGTTCATGAATAGGGCTGAAATGCTGACGGTGATCCCCCACACGCCACCCCCCAGAGTAAGTGCTTCTGGTGTCTGAATTTCTACGTAGTTACAGCAAATGCTGGGGAGGTTCTGGGAGGAGTGTGCGTTCGTGTTGTGTGTCCCCCTCCTCCCCACCCCTCAGAGAGGCATAACTGGCACTACCAGCTGCTTTTTCACTTGGCTTGAGATAAAAATACACTGAACAGAAGCACATCTTCTCTTGACAGAAATACTAAGAGAAGCCATAATCTTTTTAAATACTCTGCTATCTGTTTCTCTATTTAGCATTTTCCAATTAATATTTTTACGGTCTTTTCCTCTGTCTTGAGTTTGTAGCTTAACTGTATCGTGTTATGGTTAAATCAGGTACTGAGAAATTTTTTTAAAACAAATTAGTTCTTGGCTTCTCCTTTTTCTCCTGTAAGCTGGCTCCAAAGTAGTATTGGTACTCCAAATTGATGCTTTTTACTAAAATTTGTCTTTATGAAAGCTTGTAAATATAAGAAGAAGAAATTTGCCATTGGTGTTATATCTTCCAGTGAGATTAAAATGTTGCATTTTAAAAGGTTTTTAAACAGGGCTTTTTTGCTCTTTAATATCTAGTGCCTTGAATCTTTATATAAAACTAAAAGTTAGTGAAGAATCAGTGACTCAAACCATATGGAAAAGTTACTGACTTTGTTTTAATCCTGTCAGTTCCAAGTATGGCCGCAGGGATGTGGAAATTCTTCTAACAGTGGAAAGATTGCAAAAGCTGGGGATGGAAGCATTCAAGAGAGTCATCATGTATGCTCTGTATTTGAGAAGGCAGAGACGGTCGTGATATGATACTGTAAAGATTTAAGGGAGATCCTGTTCACCACAGATGTTGTATCAATCCCAGATACAAAATGCTGTGGAATTCAGTGGATGATCTTGCTGTTTTACAAGGTAATGGAAGTTCCTCAACCGGCCCTGTTGAGAGTTCCTTATCTACCAGACAAATTTCTGGTGGGACTGGTCATAAATCACACCATGGGCCCTGGGAGCTGCACTTCATCTACCAGAATGCAGCGTTTTCTGAGTGAAGTTAAAAGCCTGTTGCCTGTAAACTAGTTATTCAGCTGTCTGCTTAAGAAAACTGTGACATGATGCAAGACTTGCAGGAATTTCCTGGTTGGTTCATTTACGTTGGGCATCATGGACCCAATACAGTTAGAGGATCTCAGTGTTAGTCTTGCTTAGGATTTCAGATCTGTTCCTCACCAATGGCTTTACAAGATACCCTGCTTTGAGAAAGCTGTGATTTGCTTTTTTAAAAAATGGGACTATTTGTGTATAGCAGGGTGGCAACATTATACTGGTGTTTACATAACTTCAGCAGATAAACTTTCCACCTAGTGAAGTATCTGTGTGCAATATTGTCCCATTTTTAGAGGTGGCTTGGAATACTTTTAGTAATATTTTGAATACTGGCTTTGGGAGTGGAGACTGCTCCATTTACGTAAAGTACTTTCATGCGTGATCGACTGATTGACAAGTTCATTTAAACTATGCTGGATTTATTGACACAAGGTCACTTTAGCCATCTGTTTTAATTAGTTTAGGGAGCTTGGGAAATTATTAGTTACCTACGTGTATAGTTATTGGCAACTAAGCTTGCATTATCAACCTTGCTTTTATCTGATTGTAGTGTTTGTGCGTGCCATCAGGCCAATAGCATAAAGTTTGAAATCCTCTTACCTACTGAACACTTAAACCAGTGTTTTTCCCATCTGTCCGCAAGTGTATTGTTGAACCTGACTTCCAGAAACATGCATGTGTCCTGATTTCACCACATTCTGGCAATATCAGAATTAGTGAAACCTGCTGTTGAGGTTTTTACTAGTGTGATGAAGAGCTGGTCCAATAATAGTATTACTAGAGAAAAATAAGAAATAAAAACATTCTTTTTTGCTCCGGTGGGGAGCGGGAATTCAAAGTAAACAGAGGTGATGTCTTTATGGGGTAAAAAAGCAGACACTGGTGTTTATGCTGCTTTAATTCTCAAAACAGGTTTTGCTTGCAGCTGGTTTGGAGGTGTGGTTATGCATCTCTTTTGTTAACAAGACTTTAAACAACTAATTCATGTTGCTTAGGAAGCTGGTGAATCTATTGCTTAACCATAGCTGTACCCTGTTAGGAGTTGAGGCACCTATGTAAGCAAGCTGTTTATGGTCTCAAAGATAGTGTTCTTAGAAATAAAGGAATAGATTACTTCTGGTAAACTTATTTCCCTGTGTATAGTTCTGCATGCATTCTGGGTATCTCAGTATAACTATAATTTAGCCAATTAAATATTACAGCTGTTACTAGAAAATAAAAAAGCAGTTGACTCCTGAAAATGAGTAACAGAGTGGAAGGTTGACTCCTTAGGTTGCATGGATGAGTGGCTTTAAACTTTTTGAAAGGATGGTGCCACTCTTGGAACATTGCTTGCCTTCTAAACAGCAAGCTCTGAGGAAGAAATTGAAGCTTGGAAGTCTGTGCCTTGTAGAGTTAAAAAAAAAAACCAACAAAAACCAACCAACTAAACAACAAAAAAAAAAAACCCAGAACCCCAAACCACAATAAATCCCAGGCCTAATCTTTTTGGAAAGGAGAGATCCATTCTGTGTTTGAGTAAAAAGCAACTCTTTTCCCCCATCCCAAGTTTCTATTTTATTATTTTGAGTTGAAAGTCGTGCTTATGCTACCAGCCAGTTTTAAGTCTGCAGTTTTTAAAGTCTTGCCAGCATGGGTTGTGAAAAGAAATAGTATTTAAATCAGAAACACTTCAATTAACAGACTCTGATAGTTGTTTGTAGATGAACTGAAGTTTTATGAGGACTGTTCAGCTATGCAGCTATGATCATTGAAAATCGAGGGTGGCTTTTTTTTGTGTTCTGGAACTGTGATTACGGGAACACTTCAGGAAATTTTGTTGAAATTGAAATGCCTGTTGTGAGTGTGGTGCCATATTATCACCTTTGAATTTGCAATCAGTGCCAGATTAAGTAAGCTGATGTCTTGTGGCCCTAATAAAAGTGACCTTGGGCAGTTCTGCAACTACAGATTGATATGTTGCAAATGACAAAGTTTACTGGTAGACACGTTAACTCCTGCTGTTCAGTAACACTGTTAAACGTAAGTTTTCGGGAAAGTAATAAGCATATCAGTAATTACAGAATTATAACTTAAGATAGAGCACTGATATATGGTCCTTGGCTACTGCCTAACAATGTTTTGGCTACAATCTAAAGACTTAAACAATTGCAGTAATTATTTTATGTTCAGAGTTTGGTAGGATAAGAGAAGACTTTTGTGTGTGTAATATTTTACCTACCATAAATAAAACCCTTTAGCAGCTTTCGAAGGTTCACAGTACAAATCAGCAGTCTTGTGAAAGCCATCTAGTTGGAGGCAGTTGCGCAGTTTAACCTGAGGACAATTCTGGAAAGGGCAACTGTGCAAAACCTTTTGGTGTTTTTCAGACTAAGGGCTGGCTTTCCCTCACACAGGAGGTACGTAACTCTGCTATTCTTAGTAAAGAACTTAATGCTGTTCTGAATATACAGGGTTTGATAAGGAAGAAATAAGGCCTTTTGTTAACCTTTTCATGCTTTTTCTTTATTAGTGATCATGAAAGGCCTGTGGCTGACAGCATTGCAGACAGAAGCTCGACTTATCCACAGAACAGGTGCTGTACACACAATTGCAGTAAAAAAATCTTGAATGTAAACTTGCTATGTGTCAGTCTTGCCTTCTATGGAGGAAGTGAAAACTGTATGCTAGCTAGAAGTAGGAGGAAAGAAGAAACCCTTGCGAATAAAATTAGGTGTGATGTGAAGCCACATTCTTTCTGCCACTGGGAAAGGTTCAGCCTCGGTTTCTAATGGATGAAGAAAAACTTGTTTCATTTTGTGATTGATAGGTGCGTAGGTAGATAGGTGTGATACCTGAATCCCACCCTTGCTAGTACATGGCAGGAATCCATCTTAAAAGCCTGGAATGGCTTAGGTTTGCTCCTGCTTAGTACTGTGAAGCTGACCAGTGGTGTTATCTGCACGCTGTTGCATATAGTAACCTCTACAGTTTTTGCACTGCGGAGTGTTTAATATATAATGCACAAATTATACATGTGAAAACAAGGTGTATTGTGCTGCTAACCTTGTGATTTAGTATGCACAGGGTGGCTGAGGAACAGCAGCTGTAGTAGCCCTAACTGAGTTCCCAAACAGCTGCAACTTAGCCACGTTGCAAGTATTAAAGCACAAATCTATTAGTATGCAATAATGCAAAGCCAAGGGCAGTGAATTTCTAATCTAGACACAGGAGTGGAGAAGGATCTTAAGATGTGCATTTTCTCCAGAGTGTAGACCACAATGCAAAGGACTTGAAAGGTTGGTTGAGGAGGATCTGCTGTAAGAAAGCGAGAATGGAGTGGTTCCAGGGAGCTGTATGCATTTTGTTCAAAACTTTAGTCTTAGTTAAATGACCTGGAGAGGAAATTAAAAAAATACCATAACAGAATGCTCTGACAGCCTATATATGCTAGCGGTCTAACTATATATGTTAGGTTTTCCACAAAACAAATTAATGTCTTTTTAAAAAAAGATGAAGAAGAACCTGCCTGTGGCTCACTGGCTTCTTTGTAAACTTTTATCTTACATCTCTTATTGCAGGTGTGTAAACTCTAGCAATCCTTTTAGTGTAAAACTTGTTAAATGGGGAATACTGCAGAAAAGAAATAGGGAAGCGATGAGAGACTTAAGATGAAAGGAGAAAAAGGAAAGCTCATTTATCTTCTCTCTCCTCTAGTCTGGTAGATAGGCACCAATGAGGAACTTCCTGAAATTTTAAGCTCCACATTCATGTCAATACGTGCATCATGGCACAGCAAGGAAATGTTGGTGAGCTTCTCTCAATGCTGGATTCTCCAATTCTGGGTGTCCTGGAAGATGTAACGGCTGCATTCAAAGATAATCTCATTTGTGGTATGTATCCTTTTGTGCAATTTAAGGAAGGGTTTTGCTTATACACCAGTGAAGGTAGAATAATGGGGTTTTATTTCTATCAAACGCAGTCTTTGCAAATGCAACTTGAAAGAAACTCTTGCTATTTCATTTTGAAATTGCTTTAAGGATTGAGGCTTCTCTTCAGTCCATTTTGGCACGCTTCTTGTAAGGTCTGTTATAGAGTTGTTAGAAGGCTATTATAAAATAACTAGCTTTTCCTGGGACATGACCTCAAGTTGTGAGCTGATGAAACTTTCTTTGTCAGGTGTATCTAGAAAGAATTAGGTGTCATCCACACTATGGGAACTATTGGGATTTTCTTCATTTGAATAATGAAAACCAACCCCAAACTAAACAGCAGACCCAGACTTTCTTGAAAAAACAATTGCTGCTATTAAGGGATTCCTTATGTTGATAGAGCCTTTTCAGAGAATGAGAACACTGTCATTGTCCTTATCCCTCCCTGAACTTGTTCTCCTTTACCTGCTGAAGGGAGAGAGTATGAAGTTACTCCTGAACCCTTTACATCTCCTGGGTAAAATACCCTTGCAGTTCAGCTACCTCTAGGTTTTTAATGCTAGACAGTAATTATTAGTTATTTTAAAAAAAAAAAAAAGTTACCTTCCTTGAGCTGAATGCAATTGCTTGAATGGTTAGGAACTAGAAAATGGAGTTGAAAGGTCTCATTTCGCTAAAGGTCTGGTAAACACTAAGTACTGGTTTATGTTATAAGTTGTGTAATAGTTGCTAAAGTTGTGCAATGTCCATGTAACAAATGCCTCATTTTTAGTTTATTGAGAATGAATTTTTTTCTTGCTGTAAACAAACTGCTAGACCGTGGACCTATGCTTGTGAACAACCTGGTGGACTATTACTTGGAAACGAATTCTCAGCAGGCGCTGCATATACTGTCCACACTGCAAGAGCCTCATGACAAGGTAAAAAAAAAAAAATCTTATTATTAAGTACAGCAGATTTTAGCCTGGTATTGAAGCAGCCTTTAAATAGCATCGGTTAGAACACTCTTTTTCCATTCTGGTATAGAATTACCTTGTTGTAGAGGTGTAGTATCGCTGTAGTAAGAGTAGTTTAGCTTTCAAAATAAACTTCAAAGGTCTCTGTTTCTTGGATTGCTTAAACTGACCCAGTTAAGCAAAGAACCTCTGTAAATGAAAATTTTCTGAGGACTAATGTCTCTTTGCCATGCTGCTGGTGCTTGTTATATGCTGGATGTGTTAGCCTAAAACAGTGGTAATTTTGTGAGCAAGCGAGGATTTTTAAATAGACTGAGAGAATGACACTACAATTGTTTTACTTCTGCTGACCAGAAGTTTTTTATTTATTTATGATAAATATTTTGAAGTGAAGGGACTGCTTCTCAACTGAACAGTTTGCATTTAGCTACCAGCAGACGTAAACTTATTGCTGAGTTTTATTTGGTCTTGGATCCTGTACGTTTATTAAATGCCCATAGTTTCCATAATTGGTGATGGAAAACTGCTGAATGTAGATTGGTAAAAAAGAATATGTACCAGTTAAATATAAATACCCTTTTCTACCACCCTCTGCAAAATCCTCTATCAGCATCTACTGGACAAAATTAATGAATATATGGGCAAAGCTGCTACCCGTTTACCTACTCTCTCTCTGCTGGGACACGTGATAAGGCGACAACCATCTTGGAAACATAAGCTTTCTCAAGCACCTCTCCTACTTTCATTACTTAAATGTCTCAAGGTAAGAACTGTCGGTGTTGTCCGTAGAACACTTGTACACCTGATGTAAGCATACATACTTGTAATGCAAGGCGTTTGTTTTCTGCTTGATGTCATTTAGTTAAGCTGTGAGAAGAGATAAAATGTTGATTAAAATACTGAGCCGCACTGGAATTGGATCAACTAAATACTCTCAGCTGATCCTGTTATTACTGCAGTCTTGTTTCTAAAAGCCACTGTCACTGTGTAATTTTGGGTTAGAAAAGTTTACTAAAACTTCTCGAAAAGTAAGTTAAAGACAGAGGGCCATTGGTCCATTGGTGAAATTGATGGATATCTTGACTGTGAACTTAAGGAGAAATACAATACCTTCCCATAACTGCATTCTGAAATTTGTGCATGTAAGGTTATATACTGTACTTGCAGTGTAGATGGGGCCATGCAGTAGACTGTTCCATGGTAAGATTACCTTGGAATTGACGGTCTTTCCCTCCTTAGCCACAGACATACTGGATTACAAGGAGGTAGTCGTTTCCCCATGCTTTGGGTTTTTTTGTGTTTGGGGTTTTTTTTTCCTATTTGCAAATTTATCAGTTATAATCCTGTAAAATATTGTAACGGTGAATAAAGAATGGAAAGTGTTTTGAGGCTAGAATGTGTTGTCAGTAGTGTCATTTAATATGATAGTGAAGAATTCACGTTAGTCATTTAAGTCGCATTAAAATGCATGATGTGGTCAAGTGCCAGTGCTCTTCAAAACAAAAACACAACAGGTTTGTAACTGCCAAAGAAGAAGCTGCAAGTGCTGTTACTCGAACTCCAGACGTGCCTGACAAGAGTTCTCTTACCCTTTTCAGTTCGAGTCTTACCTGATTGTGAGGGGAGTGAAGTGTGTCAGAAAGCTGATGGGAGTAGAACAGAGATGTGGAAGTGCTAGGGATGTGTACAGAGCGGTAGGGATGGACGTGAAATGTGCTGTGGAAGGTTATGTCTGACTGAGGGAGAATAGAGGCTGTAGATTACACAGAGGAAGTAAAATCCATAACACTGAATATGTCTGATCAGCCCAAGTGGCACTTAGGAGATAGCAAGACCTGCTCAGTGGCATCTGGCCATGGGTTTACTTGTGCTGTGTACCCCCCTATCCTGACAAAGCCGAGGAACTAGCAAGGAAAATGCTCATTAAGCTGGGGAAGCAAGTAAGGACCTCACTGGGAAAGAGTTTGAAGATTTTCTGTGTCCTGTCCTAAAATCTGATTTATTACTGTTTCATCTCGCTAAAGATTTTTACTGCCACATCTCTTTCTCTCGGTGTAAGCCATGGGATTCTAGTTATTGTTTGAATTACTGCTGTATGAAGTATGTAGTAGCTGGAGTCATCAACTAAGTTTACTACAAAAGCTTTCGACCCTTGTGTTGGTAATTGTCCAACATCTTTGAATACCCTGATCAGAACTGCAGCTTCGCAGGCTCTGAATGCTGTGTGTCCTTAGCAGTGGGAAAGAAGGAAGGCAGTACACGAGATGCTTCACGTACCAGTGGGTTTTTTTTCTACTCGGCTGTGGAACTGTGGTGACGTTCCCTCTTTAACTAAGTCAAGTCTTTATACAGAACAGCAGCAGCAAAATAGGAGCAAGAACAAGAACCCCAACTCTTTGAGTTGTTCTGGATGAAAGAGACAATCTTGGTTCATTAAGTTATGGTAGGTTTGAGGGGGACTGTTTCAAAGTAGAGAACTTTTTCCATGGTGATGATGATGCAGTGTTCACTTCATCCTTGGAAAAAATTAAGTTCAACACTTTTAACTGACTAATGCAGGTTTTTTCCCTTCTTGCAGACTGACACAGATGTAGTAGTACTCACCACAGGTGTCCTAGTGCTAATAACCATGTTGCCAATGATTCCTCAGTCTGGCAAACAGTACCTTCATGATTTCTTTGGTATCTTTGGGCGTCTCTCAGCCTGGTGCTTGCAGAATCCAGGTGAGATTTCAACTTTGTTGCATGCAGTTATGGTTTAGTAGTATCATTGTGACTCTTACGCAGTTGGTGAGCACATTCTTTTGTGAGACTCTTAATGGTCTGAGGTTATTTAAATGCAGAAAATGATATTTTAAGCCCACAAGCTATCCTGTTGTTTGATAGGTAGCATCGGGGAGTGCTTCTTTGCTCAAAATTTAGAAGTCTCAGATTCTTCCATGTGGTGCTGCTGCTACATGAAGTTTCACTGGGCCGAAATGCTACCCTGATGACAGCAAAAAGCAGAGATTGATCTTAATGGATAGAGAAGGGAAAATGCTGATATTTGACAATTTGAGATTCCCGGGTATGAATGGGGAGGGGGAAGAAGCAACATGGAGGAGTTTCTTTTATCGTGCAGCTATCAATAGTCATGAAAGTGTTGGTAAACTAGTCTTCTCAGTTACAGCATTGGTTCTGATGAATTGGGTTTGCTGAATTTGTTGTAAGGTGTCTGATATCTAACACTAGCATTATTTACGTGTGTGTCTTAACGGCTGTATGAACAAATGCTGTGTTAAGCACATAGAGATGCTATTTAGAGGGACGTTTTGCATTGCAAGTAGGATTGGAACTTAGTGGCTAGTAAGACTCAAGTCTGTCGCGATTGCTTTTTGTGGATACAAGCTTTTGGTTTTTACCTTTGAAGTGAAGCAAACCTTAGTCTTTTTTAATCAGTCAGTCAGTCTTGCAAACTCTGGCTCACTGTCTAGAGGGGTTTCAGGTTTTAACTTGAATAAAAAATTCTGTGCTTTGAGAATGACAGGATACTGGTTGGAATTAATGGTCCACGTCATAATTTTTGGGTTTGCTGTGAGCTAATGAGTAAGCGTTGCCTATTCTCTCCAAAGACTTCACAATTTTGCTAAAGAGTATTCATATCTCTTAAGACTTGTTCCATTTAACATTTCAAATTTGAAAGTACTGTGCTTGCATTCTTAGAAGTTTTGTTCTTTTCTCCAATGTAGTGAAAAAGATTCTAACTCCTTTTTCCAGGTCACGTGGCAGAGATTTATCTTGTCCATCTTCATGCCAGTGTTTATGCTCTCTTTCATCGTCTTTATGGAATGTATCCTTGCAATTTTGTCTCCTTTCTGCGTTCTCACTACAGTATGAAGGAAAACTTGGAGACCTTTGAAGAGGTAGTCAAGGTAAAATGCTGCTTATCTCTAAATTGTCTGAGACACGGAATTCATAGCTGTATAAAGGCAGGTATTAGTCAATTTAATACCCTACACTGATTTAACTGAGGGCTGCTCAACAAAATGGAATAAAAACAGGTTATTGAAGGACTGAAGTCTCAGTTGGGAGCAAGATCATCTCTTGAAGCTGTGATGATGTGTGTTAGCTTTATCTGTTAAATATAACATTCTGAACTATTGGGATCAGTAGGTTGCTCATCAGCTTTGTGTAGTTCAGTGCAATCAAAAGATGCTGTACCAATAACATATACTTCTTGCTCTTGTTTATCCAGCCAATGATGGAACATGTGCGAATTCATCCAGAATTAGTGACTGGATCTAAGGACCATGAACTGGACCCACGAAGGTATATATGTTCACTCTGCTATTAGGAAAGGCTATAAACGAGAAGCTTTTAGCTGGGTTATTTCAGAAGGCTTACAGCAGAAACTTTTCTGTCACCAGCCATGTGTGCCAGTGGTGCTTTGTCACCCATATTCATAGGTGCACCAGGTAAACGTGTAGTCTTTCTTCATCCAAGCTTACAGCTGGATGAATAAGCAAAAACTGCTGTGAAAGGCCATTAACAACAATGTTGGGGTTCTAAAATGATTTTATGTCTGGGGTAGAACCTATCTTCTACTTAACAGTTGACTTTGTCTTAATTTTATGATTTAATGATCAGATATCCTCATAAAGTTCTAAAAGAATTTGCTTGTAATGAATAAAGAGAAACTACCACTGAACTGCTTCATTGGCTTAAGGTTTGGGTCGTATTTTCTCGCTTGTTCAAGTACTTGGTGGGATTTAAGTGTTTAAAATGGCTTCAGTGTGTCTTGTTTTGGTACCTAGATATTGGTTGAGTTAACAGATCAATTCTTTTAACAGGTATGTCTTAACATTATCAGCTGTATTAGTTTTCTTTAGAAATAGGCTCATTTGCCTGCAGCAGCACCACTTGCTGCTTTTCTCTTGTCTCCACAGGCCCAGCCACTGAAGAGGAGAAATTGACTCTTGTTGCTGCACAGTAGTGCTCTTGCCCTGCTTTTCAGAGCCACTAGGAAAACACTACTAAATGGGAACCTATTGAATGTCACAATGCTCAATTTTGCAGGCTTCTCCCAGGCAGGGGGGAGGGTGGCACCACTAAGGAGTACAATTGGCACAAAACTACCAGTTGAAGCCTTATGATTTGGTATCTTGCACTCAAAAGCAACTCAGCCTTTAATAGACAGCCTTATGGGCTTTCTCTTGTTTACAGTGAACTTCCATCCCCTGAAATATTGGGCAGATCTAATCTGGCTGCTTACTTTAGAGAGAAAAGGTTTTCAGAATGAAGGAGCTAGTAATAATAAAAAAACATTCCCAAAACTTGGGAGGAAAAACAGACCTGAAACTGGCATTGCAGATGGTGTTTGCTTAAATAATATAAGATTCCCTCGCTGCTGGCATGTCTAAATTTTGACTACCAACATCTGAGTCTAGTTGAGCTGATTTCTACAGCTGCTGAAGCTCAGGATCAACCAAGTCTTCGTATGCTGTTCCTCCTTTCCAGAGTGCTCCATGGCAGACCTTTATGGATCTCTGTGTCAAAGCTGTTTGTCTCCTCTTTGAGACCCCCTCTTACAAGTCATCTGGTTGCAATTACTGTATGGTGCCTTGTTCCAGTTTTGGCTGAGAGCGTGTAAAACTGTCTGGAACAAATGAGCCATCCTACGGGCCAACTCCTCATAGCTCCAGGAACTCTTGTTTTTAACAATAATTGACTAACTTACTCTTTTGGATCCAAAAACTGTCTGCAGGTGGAAAAGACTAGAAACTCATGATGTTGTGATAGAATGTGCCAAAATCTCCCTGGACCCTGCAGAAGCCTCGTACGAAGATGGCTATTATTCTGTGTCTCGGAAACTCTGCACAAGCTTAAAACATCATCAAACTGACCCCAGTGCCAGCTATTACATTGACACACAGAGCAGCTATGGTAAGACCTGCCTGCTGGCTAATGAATACGCAATTCCTGGAGGTAAACTGTCCCTGTAGCAAAAAGACATCTTACTAATTTATCCCACTTAAAGTTCGATTCTTAGGCACCAGCAAATAAACCACCATTTTTTAAAAACCCAAATATATAGATACATGCTCTGGTCATGCAGAAGTACAGAATGTTGGCAAAGTTGCCTTTCCACTGCCTCTTCCCTGTCCCTGCCATCCCAAAACAACAAACTAACCAAAAAAAAGCTGTAGTATGTAACATCGTCAATAGATATTTTCTTGGGCTGGAAGAAAAGTCTCTTGTTTGCTAGCTATGACTGTGTACGTTGAATAGATTTGAAATGTTTTGTTTAAAAGCCTTCAAATACTAAACACAACAATCCTTGATTTGTATTTGATATGTAGGATACTTTTTAATTTATTTTTTTTTTAACTTTCAGGGACTTCTACCCCATATTCCCCTCTCGGCTAACACTATCACAAATGCCANATTTTTTAAAAACCCAAATATATAGATACATGCTCTGGTCATGCAGAAGTACAGAATGTTGGCAAAGTTGCCTTTCCACTGCCTCTTCCCTGTCCCTGCCATCCCAAAACAACAAACTAACCAAAAAAAAGCTGTAGTATGTAACATCGTCAATAGATATTTTCTTGGGCTGGAAGAAAAGTCTCTTGTTTGCTAGCTATGACTGTGTACGTTGAATAGATTTGAAATGTTTTGTTTAAAAGCCTTCAAATACTAAACACAACAATCCTTGATTTGTATTTGATATGTAGGATACTTTTTAATTTATTTTTTTTTTAACTTTCAGGGACTTCTACCCCATATTCCACTCCTCGGCTAACACTATCACAAATGCCAGGGCAGCTACCTCAGATCCTGAGCCCACAGTCGATAAGGCTGTCAACTGAGCCACAGCAGGTAAAGCAGAAGATAAAGTGCAGCACACTTCTAATTTTTTGCACGTTGTTCATAGTTTCTTGTGACACTGTAAAAAAAACTCACATTTCTGAGAAGTACTGTGAATTCTTCAGAACTTAGTGTATATTCCAGATTTAATATCCATCTGATTTCCCACATCAGAACCAGGATACAGATACTTTGCATATTCCTTTTCTGAGCTTCGCTGATTTGTGTTTATTGTGTGTTGCTTTACATAGGTTACCATCTGGAGTCCTTCTGCAGTGTGTGGTATGACCACTCCACCAACCTCCCCTGGAATTGCCCCATCGGAGTCATCCCAGTCTGCATCACAACCTTACAGCAAAGCTTTTGGCACATCTGGTACGTGCTGCACTTTGGAATTAGACCTTCAAGGTTCATTGCAATAGAAGTTCTGGCTATAAATTTTACTTAAATGAGAATGTCGCACCATGGCATTTGAGAGGCCTAAGTCGTTGTTTCTGTGAACTGAGTACCTGGTCATCCCGAGCAGTACTGGTGCAAACAGTGAGATAGGAAACGAGTCACAGTGAATTAAGTGCTGAAGTCTGAAACCGGCCTTCTAGAAACTGTACACTTTTATCTTGGTAAATAGTTGAAAGAGATTTAAGAAGTAAATGGCTGAGGTAGTGTTTTAAACGTATAATACTTCACATATGATATTCAGCTGAAATGAGGAAGCCGGAGCCTTGCTGAGAAAACTTTTGCTTCTCCTTTTCAGCAGGGGGGAAGGGAACACCTTTGGGAACGCCAGCCACATCTCCTCCTCCACCCTGCACTTCAGATGACTTTGTGCATGTTTCACTCCCTTCAGCTGCTGCCACGCCTCCTAAAAAGGTATAACAAAATTCTTCTGCCAAACAAATCCAATTTTTTTCCATTGACTTGTCATACACACAGTGACCATAACTGGAAAGAAAAATCAAAGTAACTGATTTACAAAAAAAAAAGTTGCATTTCATCGCAAAAACTCCTTTTCTTCTAAGTTTAGACAGCTATTGCCAGTTCCAGTTGCACATTTTTAAGACTTCTTATACTGGTTTGCTATTTAAACCATCTATTTACAGGAATTTCCTGTCTATGAAGCTTTCCAAGAGGTTTGTTTCCAACAGATGTTTGATTTGAAGAATCTAGTTTGGTTTGGTTTTTTTTTTTTTCAGGAGGACAAACCAGATCCTGGGAGGCCTTTACTCTACCGACAGCAAAATGTCATAAACAGCGATAAATCATTGGGTAAACTCCATTTTCCTCTCCCCATTACAATAACCTGTTGTAAACAAATCCTGTTTTTATTGACAGATGTTCCAATTGCCAAACACTTTTCCACGGGTTTTTCTTTCTTTTTTTTTTTTTGAGTTCTTCGTAGTTCCAGAATCCTGCTTTAACCTGGGATTCAACTTAAAACCTTCTTGTGATGCTTTTGATTTTGTTTCAAATATTCACCTTCAGAAATAGCTTGCAGAATTTTTAAACTAGCCCTCATGCATACTTATGCATGTTTAAATATACAGATCTGCACTGAAGGCTGAAAAAGGACTTTTTTATTTTAAAGCTGATTCTTTGAGGGTGAATTTTTTTTATTAGAAGCAGCAAGTTGTATATGAAGTCTTACTCGAACAAGTTTTATGTCGCATGTCTGGATCAAACTGTAAGGCTGCACATAAGGATAGATATGATACTCCCTTTTAAAGGCTCTTGGAAAAACTTTTGTTTTCTATCTACAAATATATTGCTGTACTTGAACCTTTTTTTAAAGTCCTGTGGAATATTGAATCAACAATGGATGGTTGAGGAACTCAGCTTCTAATAGGTAAATCTAGATTCCGTTTTCCATTCTGTCATCTACATCTGTGACAGCTGTAGAAAGGGATTTTGGCACTGTATTGAGACTTCTGTACTGTGAATCTTCACCCTCCTTAAAGTGGAGATGATCTTGAAATTCAAAGCTGGTTTTCCTTGGTGAAATTGTGTAGCAACACTGCAATCTGAACTTTCTGCATTACAAGTTAAGAATAGGCTCGGTTTTTCACTGGGTTCCTGATCTCTGACTTAGCTGCAAGCATGGGGTTTCTGTCGTGCATGCTTTAGTGTATGTCTCCCTGGCAGCTGTCTCAGGGTTTTGATCAGTAGTCACATATTGTCAAGTTTGTATTACATCAGTTGGTGTCCTTGCATAGCCAGATCAGAAGCTAAAGGGGAGTTTAATGCTGGTGTGGAAGTATAGTAGCTGCTCTACACTTAAGCCTCTATTTATTTATTTGTTTAATGGGTTAAATTGCTAACGGCACATCCTTATTTATAGAGGCAGATGGCTGCAATTGTGGTGCAATAGCAAATAGTAAGTTTACAAAATTACATTTCGGGATCAGGACAGACCAGTGACTGATCTCTGAACTGGTTTCCACGTGGAATGGAACAGGAGTCAGGTAGCTTCCTCCTTTGAGAAAGCATCTGAAAGAGGAACAGGCTTGTTCTAAGGACCTTACAGCATTAAGAGACTTCTGGTTTGTGCTGTGATAAGGCTGGAGAAAAGAGCACCTGTACAACTAACTTTTCTTTTTTTCTTTTCTTCAGACACACCTGGTAGTAAAAGTTCAGTAACCCTAAGCGATCTTCCAGAGTTTTTAGGTGGTTTGTCTTTTGAAGATAGTGCTGAAAAGGACAGAGAGGAAGGTAATTTGTCGTCCTGACATACATCTTAGCTGAGAAAATGTAATATCAAAATACAAGATACGTAATTATGCTTCTCCCATCCTTCTCAGATGCAATATCTAAAGAGATCTCGGAGATCACAACTGATGCTGAACACATGGTGCCTAGAGGAGGATTTGACTCTCCCTTTTACCGCACAAATGAAAGTCTGTCAGGCTCTCAAAAGAAGACCCATTCAGTAGTCTCTAGTGTTCAGGGACACAGTCAGACCTCTGAGCCTTTAACATCTTCCCTGGACAAGCCTGGGCCTGAGAGTGCGCGGGAAACACCCAAACAAACATTTACTCCCATAGACAAGCCCTGTGGAGGCTCTGGTGAAAGCCCTGCTGGTAACAGGGAAGGAACCTCTGGGGAGACGAGTATTCTCACTCCCAGCCCTTGCAAAGTACCAGCACAAAGACGAGTGTTTGGGAGTGGGCAGCCTCCCCTATATGAGCACCTTTTTGAGGTTGCATTACCAAAGACTGCCTACCTCTTTGTTGGCAAGAAGACTGAGGAGCTGCTAAAGAAAGCCAAGGGAACCCAGGATGACGACTGCATGTCCTCTACTTCTCCTGTGGAAGTGCTGGACAGACTGATACAGCAAGGAGCGGATGCCCACACTAAGGAGCTGAACAAGTGGGTGACTGAAGATCTTACTTTGTGTACTTTCTCGTTATTCCTTTTTGTGCTGGCTTTGTTTTAATAGCTGTACCTGAAAAGCAGCTGCGTCTGGAAATCTACAATGAAACCATGTTCTGTGAAGTGTTACTGTTGCTGAGCTAGGGGTTCTGGCTGGAGAATTTTTATATTTGCAGTGGTAACATTTCTGAGATAAAAAAAGGGTCTGTGGCTTTTACTAGGACTGTTAAGTGCCTTCACTGACAGAGCTTGGGATGAAGAAGCGGGGCTGTTGGCTGTGCTACAGATGTGGTTTCGGTACCACTCGTAGTGAGATTTGTTTACTTTATCAGGTTTAAGTCCCACACTAGGTAGTAATAAGCAAATGTAGAGGCCAAGGGGAGATTGACACTTTCTAATACACATGAAGCTGAGAACCGGAGAATCAGATTTAAGGTTTAGGTGTATCTGTTCTATTCCTTTTTTTCATCTTATTACCCTGTATTCTGCTTTGTCCTTATGTTGTTTTCTATGCCCAAGAGAATTTTTCTCTAACTTGTAAGAAATTATGCCCTCCATCATCTGCCTTTGCAGCCTGCTGCTTACATGGTTCCTCCTTATTCTCTTCATACTGACTGATCATAATTGTACTCTTATTAGGCTGTAAGCTCTTTTAAGGTGGGCATTCCATTTTAAAGTGACTTGCAGAGTGTTTGCGTATTTAAACTTACTGTTTAATGCTGCATTTTCATTTTTCAGATTGTCTCTGCCAAGCAAATCTGCTGACTGGACTCACTTTGGAGGTGAGGAAGTTTCTCATGTGTTTTGGTAATCTGTTCCTCTATTATTAGACTTGCTTAAACAATGACCTGCATACTTTTTCTGCCGCATTACTAAAAACAAAAAAAAAAAGATGCCCTCCATTAAGTCATGGTTTATCTGCTTAGCAGATAGATGTGTATTCCAGTGAGATGAGCTGCTTTTTCGTATCTTTGAAAAATGAAAACTACCATTCCCACAGTCCTAGGCATTTCTGCTTTTGGCCATTTAAGATCTTCTAGCCAGCAGAGTGATGCTGGTCATCTAACAGAGCCTTCCACATCTGAAATACTACTAGAATCTAAAACTGATGATTGTTTTTCTTGCTGCTTCACATGTGTGTCGTAGTTTTGTGCTCTTAGGTTTCTGGGGTGATAGTGAGCGGCACTTTTTTCTTACTAGAAGGGCAATCCATTTGAAGCATGTACATGTTGCTCTGGGAAAAATGTTTAAAATTTTAAGTTTGTGTTTGAGATCAAATGGGGCAGACAGATCTTTAAGTTGTCATTTCAAAGAACTGTAAGTTGATTATTTAAAAAATATTTCCTGTATGTGGAGCAGGGACAGTACAGTTCAGTAACTATTTCTTCTGTCTTCTAACTCCAATCCAGGTTCCCCCCCTTCGGATGAGATTCACACCCTGCGTAACCAATTGCTTTTGCTGCACAACCAGTTATTGTACGAACGATTCAAAAGACAGCAACATGCCCTTCGGAACCGTCGGCTCTTGCGAAAAGTGATCAAAGCAACAGCGCTGGAGGAACATAATGCTGCCATGGTGAGCAGTGATTGAAACGTACTGGTGCTAGAACAACCATTAATTGGTTTGGCCAATATCTTTCAGTACCACTCAAAAAAGAAGTCTCATTTCTCACCTTATTAAAGTTAATGTTTGTGGAATGACTCTTGTGGACGAGTTATGTGCACTGTGATTATTAAAACGAGTAGTTGCTGTTTGACTGGAGGCAGCTGAATCTGTGGATGCCTGCGTGCTCGATCCCTGCCAGCACTTACATTTGGATAATGTTAAAGGCTTCACAGTTAGTAGAGTGGTTACTTAATGCCTAGGTAGACACCTTATTGCATTAATTACTTGGAGTGTATTGTCCTTTCACTCCTCGATTGAGGAGTAATAGTAAAAACTTTGAAAACTCAGATGTTCTTTTCCAGGGGTATTTACTATGACAGAATTTCAAGTTACAAGCGCACTGAGCGATGTCTCATTATGAATTTAGGAATGTTGCAGTCTGTATCTCCATATTATAGCTAATTCTATCAATGGTTTCACCTTTTGATAATTCAGTAGAAAAGAAAAAATAGCCCTCCAAATAGGCTTTGGAAGATGAACTGTTGCTTCAGATGTAAAGCCCAAGTCCCTGTTGAAAGCATGAGGTGCGGTGGAAGAATCAGCTGTTTCTCATTGTGCCTTTGGATGTGACTGAGGTTTCAGCCTGCCCACTCTATCACTATTAATCTGTTTTTCAGCCAAAACCTGAATCAAACCCAAAAGCCTTAAAAACATGCTCTATGTAGAATGTTCTGTCTATGTAAAAGTGTTATGCCTGTGTGCTATTAATTGATAGCTTTACTTAGCGAGTGACTTTGGACAGATGTTCTAACTGACAGAGCAGGTGTCTTGTCTGATGCTTTCTATGGGGTACTTTACAGAAAGATCAGCTGAAGCTACAGGAAAAAGAAATCCAGGCCTTGAAGCTGAGTCTGCAGAAAGAACAGGCAAGGTACAACCAGTTTCAGGAGGAACATGAAAACATAGTGGCTCAGCTTCACAGCCAGATCAGACAGCTGCAACATGACCGGGAGGAATTCTACAACCAGAGCCAGGAATTGCAGGTATGAAGCACGGCACCAAACAAAATTTTGTTATCTACTTACTGTGGTTTTAAAAATAACCTTCCTAATAACATGGGATGAAATATCTGAGAGAAAGTTGTGTATCTCTATTATAGATACTGTCCTAATTCAGAATAAGACACTGCATAATTGGAAATGCCTTTTTACAGTTCTGTTTTGTCCTATCTTCAGTTTGGAAATAGGAAAATGGAGTTTCTTAGCTGGTTTGGAGACTTTGACAAGTACTCAGTATAACTTGATTTACAGTGCCGGGGGTTATGGCCCTGCAGCGTATGCCATTGCGAGTCCTTACTAAAGTTTCAGAATGAGAGTTGTTTAGTTGTTGGGTTTTTGGTTTTTTTTTACTTGAACAGACCAAGCTCGAAGACTGCCGGAATATGATTGCAGATCTGAGGTTAGAGTTAAAGAAGGCTAACAACAAGGTGTGTAACACTGAGTTGCTTCTTAGCCAAGTTTCTCAAAAGGTAAGAAAAGTCACTGTTCCTTTGTGTCTTTCCGTTTATTTTTTTCTGATAATTTTTATCAGGTGCTTTTTCTTTCTTCTGAAAGAAGCCTGTGCTTAGTTCCATAGAATCTGATATAAATTGCACAAAAACAACAGAGAGAAACCTGTTTGGTGAAACTTTAAAGTCAGCTCAGACGCTTCTGAACAACTTCTTTTGGCTGCTTTTTGCACAGCAGGAATTTGCAGGTTGAGCAATATGAACTTGTATTAAAGCTTTGCTAAATCTTGGCATCTTAGAGAGCTCACATCAGAAATTGAATGGAATTCTTATGTAGGTGGAAACATGGTTATGTTAAGGGAAGCAATGCCTATACGTTAAAGTTCTGAATGGATTGTCACCAGCTTTATTAAAGCTGATTTACTTAACACTCTTTGTCTATGATGCGTTGGATTCTTGTCTTTGGCTCCCTTCTTTATAAAAACACCTTGTGAAGACCGTGCCTATCAGCTATGACTCTCCCACCAGACTATTCATTCCAGTGTTTGATTCTGTTCAATTTCTCTTTAAAGCTTTCCAACAGCGAATCAGTGCAACAGCAGATGGAGTTCTTGAACAGGCAACTTCTGGTTCTTGGAGAGGTCAATGAGTTGTACCTGGAGCAGCTGCAGCACAAGCACGCAGACACTACAAAGGTATGGTTACAGAGGAGGCCTTTGGGGAAGACATCAGTTGAGGTCATCATCAGGCTGTTCTCAGCCTTGTGTTCAGAACGGTTGAAATGCTTCATAACTTAACGGATACTTGGCTTTGAAATTGATTTTCAGGGATTGGATTTCATGCTTAATCTTCTGTTCAGATGTTTTTGTGCACCGTGTTGTTATGGAATCTCTTCAGTGCCCTGTGCTTGAGAGCTAAGGGGATATTGGGGTACACCTGAAGTCAGTTTTAGCCACTTGATATCAATTCTTAGCAATTTCTGCTTGCCAAAAACCAACACTTTACTGTGTTCTTGATGTAATTGGCAGCAGAGTATTGCTGGTAAAGTAATATTGAGCTCTTATGTTTGTGTAAGCTCTTATATATATAATACAGGGTAGTATTGCTAGAATTTGTAGAAAGATCTTAACCAGGGTTTTACCAGGTTTGGGGATGTGCTGTTTTTAAAAAAGCAGTCTTACCCTTCTCACTCAGTCTCTTTCCTATTAAGCGTTAGTATTAACTTTACTAAAACTTCTGTGGTTCATATGTTTTTACTTCCTGACTTCAAAGAAACCTTTTTTTAATTAGAAGCAAGTAAATTACACAACAATAAAACTGTTTCTGCGTGACAGCAAGTAATTAAAGAAGGTGGATAATAAGCCCAAAAAAAGTCTTTTACTGGTATTTAGTGAAGATCATGTTGCAAAAATGGTTTTAAAATTGACTTTGTTAATCCTAGTCTGGTGCAGAACTGGCAAGTTTACTTTTCTGAAAAAGGCTTTTCATAAAGAACATTAATATGCTAATAAATTCCAGTGATGTATAGTTATTCTCACAGTAACTTAATAGTGTACATCCTCAGAGTATCCAGTTTTCCCTATCTGTTTTTAGAAATGCTGCTTTTATTCCATCCTGCTTTAAAATGTCCCTATTTATAGCATCAGAAACGTGTCTAAATATTAGCAAAAGTAACACACATATTATACTTTAACATTGTGTTCTTTCCTTTGAGGAGGTTGAAATGTTGGACACTGTTTTTCGGAAAGAACTGGAGAAAGCAAAATTGTGTGTTCAACAGCAAAGCCAAAGGCTTGATGCTTCCCAGAAACGGATAGCTGAACTGGAATCTCAGCTTGCTAAAAAGGACCACCTCTTCCTGGAGCAAAAGAAATACTTGGAAGATGTCAAAATCCAAGCAAGGTAGGAGCTCTCCTACCTTGGTAAAATTTTAACTGTGCGTTGCCAGGTGCGCTGTTATAGTTGTGGCAGAATCTGGAGACACTGAACCTGATGCCTCTTGGTTTCTTTTTCTCTTCAGAGGTCAGCTGCAAGCGGTGGAGAGTAGGTACAAGGCCCAGAAAAGAATCACACAGGCATTTGAGCTGGAGATCTTGGATCTGTTTGGCCGGCTGGAGAAGAGCAGCCTGCTGAAAAAACTTGAAGATGAAAGAGCAGAAGCAGCTGAAGCAGCAGAAGAAAGGTAAGGGTGATGGTGTAAAATATGCTGGACTCATGACTAGCTCCTTGGAAGCTGATATCCTTGTGGAATCCTAGCACTTGGATGCATCATCTCAAAATATTTCTGTTACTCCCCCTTTTACAGACTGAATCTATTTCAGGACTCTGCCCAGGTTACTGAAAGTCATTGATGAAACTGGAAGTGCTTGTGAAGTACTTTTCAGATAGCCAAACCGTTTGAGAGAAACCCGGTTTGCCTCATAGAGCAGTCTCTTTAATCTACAAGTTGTTACATGGTTGTTAAATAGTTGTTTTACTTATGTCTACCTGAAGTGTCTGGGGAGTACTGTACTTTTGCTCAGTTCATGCCTTTTTTTCTTACCCCAAAATCTGCTACAGCATGAGGATAATTTCTTGCACCGCCAGCAGATTTTTGGCAATCACCTGTGCTTGGTTTAGGTAAAAGAAAGATCTACGATCCAAGAAAGTGGTACAGGTATCTTCCTTTATCTTAACTGATCAGGATCCAGTTCCATTCTGCTTTGGGGTTATTGTCAGCTTTGGACTTAAAACACTGGCTGTTGCAAAGCTGAGTGTGTGACAGTTACCTTTCTGGTTATCCTCTGTCACTTCTGCTTTGCTACAAAACAGTGAAAGGAAAAACTGTGAAAGTACATATGCAGTAGCAGTAACGGAAAGTAATCAAAGTAACCCGCTCTCCTCAGCACTTCCCCTTCCACTATAAACAAATGCTGCAGTTTCTTTGACACTGTATCCTCTCTCTTTCCAAAACAGGCTGGATTGTGGTAATGAAGACACTGCAGTGGGATACAGTGAAGAAACAATTGGTAGAAATGGAGACACCAAACCTCCCAGCACTCGAGGTAGTAGTAGCAGTAAGGGTGGCAGCAGCAGTGAGCTCTCCACCCCAGAAAAACCCCAGAACCAGAGATTCAGCAGTCGCTGGGAGACATCCGTGTTGCTGGAGCCCTCGACAACTGTTCCACTGACTGTAGGTTCGCTCCCCAGCTCCAAGAGCTTCCTTGGAATGAAGGCACGAGAATTATTTCGCAACAAGAGTGAGAGCCAGTGTGATGAGGAGGGCGTAACCATCAACAGGCTTTCTGATGCTCTAAAGACTGAACTATGTAAAGATCCAAACATGGAGACAAAGGCCCCTCCAAGCCCTGATAACCTTAGCCTCTCGCCTAAGATCCAGGAAAGCAGTGTTGGACAGCTTCATATCATGGACTATAATGAAACTCATCATGACCACAGTTAAAAAGGAAGATAGTCAATCAGTGTTATTTTCATATTCTTGGCATAGAACAGGAGGCGTGAATGCAAGTTTAACTAAAAGCTTTTATGTTTCTTTGGTCTGAGCAGCTAGCTCATGCAGCGGAATAGGATTGATGTCCAGAAACGGAAAAAGGCTGCTGAACGAATGTGAAGTGGATTTTTGGGTCTGGAATTGAAACGCCCAGCCTAACTCCTGCTTCTTTCTCCAATTCAGTCCTTAGCAGCGTGTACTAATTTGAAGGGACAACTGTTAGCATTTGCAAGTATTTTTTTCCCTTTCTCCCTGTCCCCAGTTGAGTGGCTGCGTTTATGAACTTGAGTGCAATATGAGGCCAAATTAACATTTGTGAGTCTACTCTGAATGCTTTTTATTTCCTTGCAAGCTTCCAATTTAGAGCAGTTAATTGTGCTGCCTGTCCGGGTGACTTTGGTTGCTTTCATCCTGGAAAGAAGCAGCACTAGAATTTCTAGTGCATTCATCTAAAGGTCTCTGTTTTGCCTGTCCACTGTCCCATATCCCTCAGAGCCCAGTCTTCATTAAGTTGGACTCTGAATACCTAAATGTTTAAAGAAGAGTGTACCTCTGCAAAACAATTAATTCACCCTAATTCGTGATCATTGTTTATATTGTCCTTAACATTTCCTGGAAAGTCGCATTTGAACAGACACTTAATAAGGAACTGGAGCTTGTAATGCAGAAGAGACCATATATGCTGAAGACTTGTTAAAACACTAGCTTCTGATCTTTTTGGTATTTTAAGTGTTTGCCTGACAGACTGGTACTGACCTCAGACTGGTTCATATGGGAGAGCAAGTGGGGTGGGAGAAGAGGGAGAAGGAAGCTTTACTAAAGTAGGGAGAGCATGCAGAATGTGTATGTAGAATTGCAAGCTTAGGAAGATCTGCAGAAGAGCATTTGTTTCTCTCATTGGGGAAATACTTGTGCTGCCTGACCCTCTTTCATAGTTCTGGTCTTTGTTTCCGGTCTGAGCAAGACCACTGTGTTTTGAGTCCAAGAAATCGGCTTCCTTCTTCCTGGGAATATGTTTTCAGGCTTGACTTACAGAATATGGTTTCCTTTGAGTGCTGTTCTGCTCAGACTGCAGCACGTTTTTCAGCTCAGCAACATCGGTTTGGCTCTAGGTATCTCCCCTTCACCCTCATCGTGTTTCCTTAGAAGACAAAGCTGAGGAGGAAGCCTGCTGAAATTGAGAATCTGGCGTGAAGCCTTTCTGTGTTAATCATGTTTTAAGTCAATGATGAGCCTTCTGTGAAGGAGGATTGTGGGATCAGGGCTTGTTGGTGGTCAGACTCAATCTCCTTCATGACAGAACTGAGCCCGCTGTTAGGAAGGCAGTGTGCTCGTTTTAAATGTTAGACGTGTCTGGGTCCGGGCGTACTTAGACATATCAGGCTTCACAGTTACCCTGCATCACACATGGCCTCTTTTCTTAAACGTTCTGTGGGTGGCAGCTGCTGTTTAAGAATGGTGTCACATATAAATCAAGTCCAAGTACACTTGCACTTGTAGTTCAAATCCATTCTTAACCTGGGTAGGAAGAGGACTCTGTCAAAGCAGCTGGCGATACGCTAACTTGCACTTGACAGTACTTTTCCTCCCATTTCCGCTTCTTCTGTAACACCTAGGGTCTAAATACATTTCTGCCTATCTACATTATTCTCAGTGTCCTTTTGGTTGGTCAGTCCTAACTCTGAAAGTAAAGGTGAACTTCAGTGGTTTTGTCAAAGCTTGAATCTGCATGGAATAGAAAATAGAGAGTTGGTTGTAAGTGACAGACTGGTTTTGTCGACATGTCTATAGGCTTTCTAAGACTTAGTGGTAGCAAACGTGGTAGCGTATGTTTCGGTAAGATTTGGAGGTTTCCTGCCCCTTGCCCTACCAGGTCCCAGCCCTAGGAGTGAACGGTTTGCACGTTGCCTGGGAAGGGCTGGCTCAGCCGTTGGATGCCGTGGCGTTGGAGGGGTTCGTTAGCCCATCCTGCTGCTTTGCCGAGCCCAAAAAGGTATCCTGCTCATATGGTGACTTCACTTGTTCTGAGGAGAGGCGGTTTTTTGTTGTCGGTTACAAAAATGCCCTGGCGGTAACGCAAGCTCATTGATACGGTGGCTTTTTTCTTCTTTTAAAACGGATTTTAGCACCGGGATAGTAATGGAAACCACTTTAGGTTTGTTTATGGACCACAAAGATTATGGAGGAACAAATTTTGCAATTTTTTTTTTTGTAAGTCTAAAAATCATGGATCTGCTGTATGTAGTTAACTTGCAGTTTGTTTGAAGGGGTCCCATCAGTGAAGTGGAAACAGATTTTTTTAACTGACTGCTTTTAGTTAAATCTAAAATTGCTGTCTTTGTCAAGTTAATCTGTTCCCTCTGCCTCGCTCTTTGTAAGCATGTTAAACAATCCACATTAAATGCCATAAATATGAAATACGAGGAAATGGTACAATCGTAAGCTAAAAGAGATCTTAAACCAAAAGGAGGTTTTGCTGTCCTTATTAGAATGTTCTAAAATGTCAAGGCAGTTGCTTGTGTTTAACTGTGAACAAATAAAATGTATTGTTTTGCACTACTCTGTGTTAAGTTCCCTGCAAGCTGACCGCTTTGGGACCGAGCTGTGCCGAGACAAAATGCGCAGACCCAAGTTCCGGATCGAAGCGTCTCCCAAGAGCTGCACAGCACAGAGCAGGTAAGTGGTTCTGCCGCTTTTTGCGTGGGGCTCTGTTAGAAGGTCATTTTTCTGCACGGAGCCAAAACTTTTTTCCTTCTGTGAAAAACAAACTCAAGGATGACATGCCAGTATAATCCATAAATTAACTGCAAACAATCCGGTACTGCAAATCTGACTGTTAGCTTTCTGTATAGCATTGCTCACGTAGTCTAGAAACTACACAGCGATTAGGCAAATTAATAGGTGAAAATGTTAGAGACTGTTTTGCAAAGCTGGGGGCACTGTTGGAGGTTGGCCATCTCGCTCTGTCCTCTCTACCTGCTTTTCTTTTCCGTAGCCTGCTCGGGAGTCACTGCGCACGCAGTTTCTCAAACCAAGGGAACTTTGGGGCTGTTTTAAGTTTAACCTAGTAAGTTAAGGTTGATTTCTTACTTTTTTTTTTCTTTTTTCCAGACTGGCACTTTCTTAACTGTTCTGGGTTTTTTCTGAAATAAAGGAGTATCTGAACGGTCGCTCGAATCAATTTAGAAATTCATACGTGAAGCTCAGCATTCCAGTCAAGGACTGAGTGCAATTCTTAAATGTGAAAAATGTGTGCAAGGGGATGGCACAAGTGACATGCAGTCTGTTCGTAACACACTTTGGTGTTTATGGAGAATTTTGTGTAAAAGTTACTATAAATATTATCTTGGGGTTAGGTGATACAGAAAGTTGTCTTTGGGCCTTCTGCACTGGGATGAGCTCTAGAGCGTGGTGTAAGTGGAATGAAAACAAAGCAGAAAGTGACTTTGACTTGCAGCTACTTTATTTAAAATGCATTTTGCATATCCCTTAACAAGCTTAGCATGGAAAAGCTGCGCTTGCCAGTGTGTTAAAAGGTATGTATTACTCACAGAAATACATCCACTAGGGTGCAAAAAAGAGAAAAATGAAGTACCTTGCTTACTAATGCTAAGTTGCGCGTTTGGTAGTTCGTGACCCAGTAATAAACATGCAGTGGACATTAGGGAAGGAAATAATTTGATTTCCTGAATTTAAAGTCTCTCTGCTGATTGATCCTGATTTATTGGAACTACTTAGCTGCTGGTGCATGCTGGATTTTCAAAGTAAGTGGTTAGAAAATAGTTTAGAATATCAGGAGGAGTTGAATTATGTCGTACATGCGGGAGCTTTGCAAGTGAGGTGTAGTCAGCTCTCACGTAGGCTTTACTTTTTCAGACTAAATTTTATTTCAAATAATTTTGACTGATGGTCTTCATGATTCCGGTCTCTGTGAGCTCTTACTTGGGTTCTGCTTGGAGTCACTTCCAGTCCAAGTGTGCGCTCTGGTTCCGCACTCGCTGGTGCGTGGTGTCCGCCAGATGCTGTTTAGGGTTTCTTCAAAGCGGTCTGGGCTCTGGCCGAGCACCGCGCTGGTTTCCAGCCGACCAGCAGCTCGGTTTAAACTGGTGCTACACCACCACCACCACCACACCCCACCATCCCCCACGGTGAGTTCAGAACTCGGGAAAACGGACCCAGGCGGCTGGTGGGGATGGGAACAGCCATCGCGCTCCTGAGATTCCAGCTCCTCGGGAGCGGGTGGCCCCGCAGCCGCCCCCCGACCTCGGGAAAGCAGCCGGCGCCGCCGCGGGGCTGCAGCCCGCGTACGGACCTCCAGAGCCCGTGTCGGTTCGGGAGTGGATTGTCGGGACTCGGTAAAAATCGCTTTTAAGAGCCTTTGCCCGCTGGACGCTGGTGTGAGGCTGGGGGGAGCCCGGCCCCGGGGGAGCCCCGGTGGGGACGGGGCCGGGGCGGACTCTGGCCCCGCCGCCGCTTCCCGGTCGCGGCCACTAGAGGCCCCGCGACGCCGCTAGTTGGCTCCGCGTCCGTGTCGGTGACACCTTTGGGGGTGCCCAGTCCCCGCTCTGCCTCGAATGGCGCCCTCCCGTCCCCGTAGGAGCCCACCACCACCCCCGGCACTGGAGCTTCGCTCCCGGGGGGCTGTGCCCTGCCCAGGTGTTCAACGTACAGAGAATTTTGTCCTGGTTCCGGGCGACAGAAGCCTGGTTTGACCCTTTGGTGGATCAAGGGGAGCACAGAGGTAACCTAGAGCCTCCGGGTGCCAGGATTTTGTTGAGATCGTCTACCACCAGCCCGTATTTCTAGTTCAGTCTTTGAACGAAAACGCAGCGTTTATTTCCTGGACTAACTGACACACCTCCAGGTAAGTCAGTCTTGGTGCCCTGCCTGGTTTCTCAGTGTGTATCTTGGAATTTTATGCTCACAGAGGCTAAAGTAAAACTTTATTGCACTTCTGTGTTTGGCATTTACATCCTGTTTATGCAAATTCTTCAAACAGCTTGATTTGTAGTAGAGAAAAACAATTCTTGCTGTATCTTTTTGTCTTTTGAAGTGTCCATCCACTCTGGAAGAGGAGAACTTGTATGGAAATTAAGTAATTTGTCTAGATGTTTTTGTGAGACTTAACTTTGCAGTCTTCCAACAGATTCTGGTCATGTCATTACCCAACCTCAGACTGCAAGTTTTATGCGCTCATTTTTCTGCTCGTGTCTTGAAATTTTGGCTGCGTAAGGCTGATTGAAAGGATAAGGCTAGGGCAGGAATTATTATTAAGGTTTGGGAACTGTGTTTCTTGCACGTATCGCTGCCTTGGCGAAGCACGAATGGAGAAGACAAGGACTGGGGAGGCGGTAGAGAGGGTTTGATGGGACTGTCCTGACAAGCCGTTTGTGCTGTGAAGGCTGAAAGTGAACTACAAACCGGAGGATAATTTTGGTCTCAGCAGAGCCTGTGTGTTCAAATTTAAACTATATGCCAGGGTGAGGAAGGTTGGAAACAAGATCTGGGAATTGCGTCTCTTGTGTCCCTAAGTGTCCACATAGCACACACTTGTTCTGAAAAACTTTCCAAGACAGCAGCTGTCATCAAACACTTGGCTTTGCAATGTGAAACACAACAGGGCAGCTGTGAGTAACTTTGATTTTTCTGCCTCAAGCTGCCCCTGCAACGGGGCTCTCGAGTAAAGCCTGAGAGGGTGACGGTCACATTATGCTGGTGGCCCCAGCAGTGCCTGGGAGTCTCTGTGGGAGCCTGGCAAACTTCCTTATCATTTTGAGTTCACCAAGGTCCAATTCAGTTGGATCGTGATGTCACCTGAAAATAGGCTTGCACTGCAGTGTGGATAGGTGTATTGCATTGCGGTGCACGTGGGCAGGGGAAGGGGAGAAAGCACAAAAGAAGGTGGAGGAGAATTCCTCTTTATGTGAGGACTACAAAAGCTCCTGAAAATACTTCCCATTTCACCTGAGCCAGCATTCCTTCCTATGCTCCCTCCTCTGTATTAATTCTGCCCTTTTTTGGCTGCATGTTGCCAAAAATCTGGTCATCTTAAGGCAAAAGCTTTCTCATAATTTTAGCAAACTGAGCCAGGCATGCAAGGGGAAATTGTTTATTCAGGAGTGTTTTCCAGCAGGAAGCAAAGAACGGGAGCTAATTTGCCTGTGTGAGGGGAAAAGAGCAGTCAGACACAGGGAAGACACTGCATTATTGAGATCTTAAGTTTGTAGTTAACAGTGCTTGAATAAAAGCACCACCAAAAATGCACATCAGCTCCAGAGAACGGGGAGAGCCTGGGACTCTGCGGACCCTCCCTAAGCAGGCTGGAAATAAAGCTGTTTTCAGCACTGGTATAAAGTCACTGTGCTGGAATTGTAAAGTGCTGGTGTAAAAGCAGCATGAGAGTCTTTCAAGTGCCTTGCAGTTTTAATGAGCCAAGCCTCACAACAGCCTTGAAAGCTAGGCAAGCCGGATTCTCAGCTTGAAAAAGGGAAAGCACAGACATTTTAACTTGCAACTTTGAGAGGAATGGTCTGAAAATGGCTACAGCTTTCTCAGGCTCTCTGCTCCCACCAGATTCCCGTGAATCACATTGACTGGACATGACTTTATTAGCTTTGCAGAGCTCTGGGGAGGACAGGGGTGTTTTATTCAAGTTTGGGTATTGTCAGTACACCGAACCAAGTCCAAAATGGAATTTGTCCTCCTTTACATCTCTAGCTCTGATAGCAAAGGAGTCAAATGGGTGTAAGGGAAGGTGTTCTGAGTGGTGTGTACTGGCAGCGGTGTAAGAACCTGCAAGAAGGATGCAGCAGAGCAGTGTTGGTGCAGCTAAAGCACACTGACCCTTCCTGTAGCCAGTGGCATGTAAGGGAGACGGTGTCCTGTAGACTTTGATTCTTTCATCCGAATAACCAGGCAATTTCAGTGGGAGTGAGGGCACTTTAGGGACAAGTCTAAATCCCAAATATCTGAACCTATAATGAGAGGCCTTTACTGCTCTGCATCGTGTCCTTCAGACATGCAGGTTCTTTACACCTCCAGCTAGTGAGTAGGTGCTCCTCGGAAAGAAGTCTGAGAAAGCGAAGATCCCATTTCAAGTAGCTTGCCCAAAATCTGTATCTGAGTGATTAGAACCGGATCGCTCCTGACTGTTCCCTGGTCTCGCCGCAGTGCTGGTCAAACAGACCGGCTATAGCGCTGCAGCTGCTTGTGTTGGGGTATGACTTTCAGTAGGAGAGGGGAGACATCAGCAAGGGAGAGAGTATGTGTCTGTCCAGGGCTGGCTTACAGGGCTAACGCTCCAGGAAGTGGACTCCGATAGGAAGAATCTCTAGTATTCATTTCACTGTCTTGAATCAGCCACCTGATTAAAGGTGGTAAAAGGAAGATGCATAAACCTTGATCCTTTAAAAGGCGTGTCTACCTGGTGGTTTCCAGGGACCTTTAAGTTTCCCACTGTGATTTTCTGTGTTAATTAGATTCTTCTGCCGGACATGCTCACTCCCTTGCACTTGTACATTATCTCTGTTATTAGTTGAGATCTGAGCCTCAAGGTGCACAGAATGTGGAGTTTGGGAAACGGCTACCCTAGCCGGTGCATCCTGGGGTGCCCTCTTCTCAGAGACAGCACTTCCACCACTCACATGGTACAGCGTGTGCCGTGGCAGCTTCTCAACGTGGGCCACCCACTCCTTCATGCAGTCTAGAACGATGGGGATGAGGCTTACCACACCTCCATAATGATTCTTTGCTTCATCACAACTCAGGTGATTCACAACGTCGTGGGGGTATCTGTGGGACAGAAGGAGATGATTGGTAGAGCAGTCCCAGCAACGCAACCCCGGTGAGCCCGCAGTGCCGCCCTGAGACCCTCTGGGAAGAGCAGGAATGCACACACAGCCATTTCCCCAAAAACAAAATGGCACAGATAGAACTGCATCTTGATAAATGAGTCATGCCAAAGACAGCGTCCTGGCTGTTGGGTTAGATCTGGAAGAGTTCAAGAGCACGTAGACACTTGCCCCTCAGAGATTTCCTACATGCAGAACAGGAATGGGAGGAAGGAGCAGGTAAACTGCCTGAGCTTTGCATGGCACTTCAGCATGCTAACCTGCCTGTATGTGCCCTTCTGTGTGGTAAAATGATTGACTAAACAAACAACCCCCCTTTCTGTCAATGGAGGCTAGCAATGTTTTCCCAACAGCTGGGATAGTAAACTGGGCAGCACCTTGTACCCTCACTAAAGCTGGAACGGTGTTGCTACAGAGCTGAAGTGGGAATATGCCTTCTTGTGACAGTCCCCCAGCATCGAAAACTGCCTCAAGGAAACTAAGCCGATGGAGAGACCCACTTAGCTCGGATGGCGCTCAGGTCGTTGCTGTGGCTGAGGAGCAGCTTGCATCTCTCCAAAATGCCATTGGTTATGTTGTTACCGGAATGCACGGTTTCCAGCTTGTGGCAGAGCTTGCTTAGATCGTTACAGATGTTCAGGAACATGCTGAGGATACGCCTGTCCGTGGAATTGTTACAGTGATGGTCCATGTAGGACTGTACCTGTACATGGGGAAAGACAGGGTCGTGCGTGTTAAATTACATTGTGCTGCGAAGTTGCTTAGTTAGTGACGAGAAGCAGCTTTCTCTTGGGACTCGGCAGGCAAGAGCCACTATGGAAACTGCGATACAGCGGCAGGTATTGAGAGTTCTAGAGCATGCCTGAGGTGTTTGCGTGTCATCCATCACAGCTGAAGAAGGCTGGGGTGAGGGATCTGCTCGTCAGTCAGCACACCAGTGAGCCGCCGCCTTCCCTCTTTGAAGAAGTGTAGGAGCACTGCAGCCAAAGCCTCAGCTCTGCTGCAAGTGCTGCGCAAACAGGCTGAGTGTGAGGGGATTTTCCTGCCTGCTCTGAGCAGGGTCCCCTCGGCCGCTGCCACAGCTGCCTAAGCAGAGCGGGGTGGGAGCTGAGGGCAGCGACCAAACTGGGAATGGGTTGGAGTGCTGTGTTTGTATCGTGTGTTCTTCCTGGTTCTTTATTTGGCACCACTAGATGTGACTGCAAACTAAACCCATTTAACCTGAATTGTCCTTACTAACCTATTATAGCAACGATATTCCCTATTTGTCTTGAGCATTTTTGTTACTAAGCGGGAATGGCATTGCATGATGAAATCTTATGCCAAGAGATTAAGTATCTTCTCCAAAGAAATTACAGGCACTTCAGACACGAGTGGTCAGAATATAAAATACTGAGCAGCTGGTTGGCAGTCATAGCTGGACTCTAACATCTTCAGTGCTTTCTGTAAGATTTCAAGACAAGAACGAAGTAGCTGTTCCAACATCAGTACAGTTCCTGCATACAGAAAAGCCATGCTATGTGCTTGGGCAAATTCTCAGCAGGTTTGTAAGAAAAATAAAAAATGGCCCCTAAGGGTCCATTTCCACTACAGATTCCTCCTTCCACACTGTTCGCTGAATGTTGTGTCTGTCTGAGTGGCAGGATTTTTTATTGCTGCTGTGAGCAGAAATAGTCCTAAAGAGAATAACATTTTAGTCTGGGTGTTCACCAATGGGATAACAGGACTTTGTGTTGGCCACATCAACAACAGAGCGTTAACGCATCTGCATAAGCAGGATGGGGACCAGGACTTCATAAACAGCAGCTTGCAAGGGCTCCAGCTCAGCTGCAGCCAGGGGAGTTCACAGCCAGCCCCTGTGCTGGGCCAACGGCCTGACCACAGCCAGGCTCTGCAGTGCAGGGACTCGCTGGGTGATTTGAATCTCTGGCTGAAGCAATGACTGAGGAGCTCATCTCTCAAAACCCCTTGGGATTTGACTTTATACCCTACACCATCCAGAAGTCTTCAGGAGCTGTTGCCATTGCCTGACTGTGGTGTGCTCTCCTCTTTTCTCTGAGAAATGTCATCACTCAGCACTCAAAAGGCTACCCCATACTGCATTTAGGGGTTAGAAATGCAGCCATATTCCCATCTAGGTGCAATATCATTTTTTTTTTCTGTAGTTTCAATGTTTACCCTCCCAGAAAGCTGGCAATCAAGTCAGCTGTGTGCCGAGAGCACAGGTATTTCTGCATTTGTTGCTTTTATTCTTGTGCCCTCCCATACAAAATTAAGAATAGCGTTGGGCTGATTTGGGAGAATGGTAGTGAAATAAAGTGGATGCCTGGGTTTGTCCTCAGTGAACTTTCTTAGGTAGCAGTTCAGTTCCTGCACAACACATCACCAGGATGTGCTGCACCAATTGCTCCCTGTTCTCCCCAGTAACCTGCTCTTTTTCCCATTGCCCTCCTCCCCTGGGGTAACGTGGTTGTACCCTCCAGGCTCCCTGTGCAGTACAGTTTGCCACCATGACGTTCACACATTACTGTATCACAAATGATGCTGTGGATCAATGTAACTGCTGAAGTCGCTACCTGTGAGGTTTCCTCCCCACAGCAAGCGAGCCTCTACCCCTGCCAAGAAGCAGAGCCCAAGCTTGCTCGATACTGCTGAAATACTGGCACTTCTAAACACAGCAAAATCTCAATGCCTATTTTTGGAAGAAACGGTTCAGTGTAACGTCTGTCTCAATCCTCTTCAATGTTATAAGCAAAGCCCCTCTATTAGACAAAGTCAGCCCTCAGAAAAGACAACCAGCTCCCTTCTGTGTCCTAATCCTAATAACAGCTTGGCTTTTGCTCTGGCTTTGGCATCCATCTGGGTGTTGTGCCTGGGTTCTGCTCTCTCACATCCACAATTCTAATTTTATTTAGATTTTTCTTCCCCCTCTGTCTGCCAGTGGTCTAAGTTCTTCACACTCCTTAAAACATCCCACGTTATAAAAATTCCTAGACAATTCACTTACCAACCCAGAAAACCCCTAGCCCACTTGGGACTTTCATCCCTCAATCCATCATTCTACCTCTGTAACACAGCCATTATTTTTAATAAGCACTATAGAAAGATAGAGCAGCACCAATACCAGGGGGAAGAGGCAAGCATGCTGGTTACTACAAGTTAAGGATTACAGATTCCGTGTGTGGCTGGGGATGGAGGGTTGGTTTGATTGTTTTCTTGTACCCTGTATTTCTGAGTATGCCTCAGCAGTGAAATGACAGTGTTAAACTAAATCATAAAGTGCTGCTCAGCAATAAAATTCCTTCTCTGCAGACGAGAAGACCTGACATAGGTATTTCTCTCCCCTACTTCATTTTTTGCCGCTAGCTTGCAGAGTTACACACAAATGTTACTAGAGAGGTTTTGAGCATCTTCCCTGAGTAAAAACAATTTATTTGTCCCCGAACTAGACCTGAGTGCGCGACAGCACTGTGTTGGTCTCTGTTCTCGGCGGCAGAGTACTCTGTGCCGGATCTTTTGTACCTGGCTGATGCTCGCCACGGGTCTGATCATGTCGTGTGCATTCTCTCGGGTGTGCTGCAGGGCTCCGATAAACGTGAACTGCTGCTGCAGGAAGAGCTTGTAGTGCTGCTCTATGTTTCTTAGAGCCTCCTTTACCTCGTTCATGTTTTCCCCTTCCTGGATTTTGGGAGAGGAGAGAAAGGAGGCTACTTTTAAAAAACGATGCTATTCAACACATGTAACTCTATCTTTCACCTGAGTTGGAATTGTGTAGGTTAGTGGAAAACTTAAAAAAAAATAAATAAAAAGGAAAAAGAATAAAAAAAGAGATGATACGTTGTGTCAGAGCTCTGCGGTCCCAGAGCCCCGAACAGCGAGTCGATGAGGTGGTAACGTGCCGCAGGAAGCGGCGGGGAACCCGCAGGGGAGCCCTGACAATCAGATGCCCTAAACCCCAGTGGCTCCGCTGTGAACGCGACGGGCTGGACGGCTCCTCTAGGCGCCTGGAAAACCGGGGCCCGAGCGGCTTAAAGCCCCCAACACCGAATGACGCCGGCTCGGCGGGGCTGGGGGGCGCCGGAGCCGCGGGTCCCCCCCGTCCCTGCTCGCCCAGGCCGGGCCCGCCGCGGGGAGGAGGCCATGTCTCCCAGCCCCCGCCGCCCCGATCACCGGCCGGGGACCCGCCAACCCCTCGCAAGCCCCCTCCTCCCGCCCGCCCCCGGCAGCTCGGTGGGCCCTGCGGTCCCTACCGGCAGCCCCGCCGAGAGGGGCCGGTGCGGGCGGCGGCTGACCGGGCGCCCCCGGCCGCCCCGGCAACCGCGCCGCTGTCTCCATGGCAACGGCGCCGCGGGAGAGGCGGTGCGCGTCGCCGTTCGATGACGTCAACCCTCCCGCGCTTGCCGGTAGGGCGGCGGCGGGGCCTTTCCGCGTCGCGCGGTGGTGACGTCCTCCTTAGCAACGCGGCGGCGCGGCGGGGCTGGTTGCCAGGGGCGGCCATGGACGCCCCCGCCTGGCCATGGCCGCCGCCGGTGGGCGCCTACGCGGAGGAGCGGGAGCTCTTCCGGCTCCTGCAGGTGAACGGGCCGCGCCGGGAGCGCCGCGGGGCTCCCCCCGATCCCGTCCCATCCCCTCCCCTCCGGAGCGCGGGGACCCGGGAGGGCGGTGAGGGGCAGCCGCCACCGCCGGCCTGTCCCCGCGGGGTGGGGGAACCGGCTTCCTCACGGCCTCCGCCGGTGCCCGGGGGGAGACCCGAGCCGGAGGCGGCTCACCCGGGTTTGGGGGGGGGGGGGGCAGCACCGCCGCCATTTCCCTCAGCGGCCGGTACTGGGCTCCTGTGGAAAGGGGCGGGCGGATGTCCCCGTCTAGAGGGGCAGGTGCACCGGCCGAAGGATTTCCTAATTAATTAACCTCTTTTAGTAATAGCCTGACAGCTGCTGGGGTTCCTATATGCCTTTTTTTTTTTTTTTTTTTTCCCCCCGGAAGCAGGCGACGGTCGGTGGAGCCGGTGAAGGGGGGGCGGGCTGAAGGGCTCGGCGCTGCCCGGGGCAGGGGCCGCCCTGCCGGCATTTGCCGCCTTCAAATGCCTTCTCGGTCCGTTCCCGGCGCTGTCGTGGCTTTTCTGTGGAGAGCTGGGTCAAAATGGGAGAAGTTCGCTTCTGACCTCGTTGGGATGTGGGTAAATGGTGAGATTGGGTTTGCCCGGCCTTAGGGAAAGGTGCGTTTTGTTTTGGAAGTTTGGAAAAAGCCCTTTTGCGGAGCAGCGCGGGGAGGTTTGTGCGAGGGACAGACTGTCGTGGCGCTCGTCTGTTACGAGAACTTCTTGGAGAGACTCCCCCTGTGATCTCCTAACTCGGATTTGTATGTTATAAGGCCCTTTTACTTTTTCAGATCTCACTGGAAAACACACAAATACTTATTTTTCTTTTCTTTTTTCTCCTCTCTCTCCGCCCCCCCCCCCTCCGCCCCCTATAAATTCAGGTCCATTTAGCATCACCAGTGTGGCATAATATTTGTGGTGTTTTTTTAAATGGAAATACTGCGTTTTGCATGCTGCGAGGCATTGAATGCAGCTGCAGGTCTTCATATTACATAAAATGCTTCTGGGATTTATTCAGTGTTGTGTTCCTTTCGTGCTTCAGTTGTATTGTAGCAACATCACGGTACAAATACAGCTTGAAATTACTGTCCTAGACTTAAATGTTTACAAAACACAAAATGTGAAACCTAGAAGATGAGACCCAAACTGTGAACCTCCCCCAGAGATTAACAGAACTGCTTGTGTGAAATTAAAACGGATAAAATGAAGTACGCATGTAAGTGCGGGTAGGACCTGGGCACAAAATAGTGATAAGTATCAATCATTGTTAGCCTGAACAATTTTGAATCGTCATAAAACCAGATTTTCTAGGTTTGTTGTTTTTAAAGCTGCTGATAATTGTAGTGCCGAGTTCTGATTTCTTAGTTTAAATAAATGTTGCTGGAAAGTAGTAATTTTTAAATGAACTTCCAATAAAACCACAAATTTTATGCATTATGCTATGTGCAACCCAGACCTTGAAGCATCAGAACTTGCATGTGAAACAGTTTATAAACAAAATTGAGTGTTTTAATTATTCTAATGAAGTGGATGAAGCAGAGAAGGAAAATAGACCGCTCCAATAAAAGACAATCAATTGGTTAGAGTGTAAAATTTTATGGAATATACAGACTTTATGGAATTTACTTGCAAATATTAAAGTGTTACGACTGACTTTTAGAAAAAGACAACCTATTCCGGTGTGACCATTTCAGTAATCTAAGTCAGAACATTAGTTGCTGTTTGATGTTGAGTTTTAATTACAGGATTCTTGGCTGTGCTGCAATGTTTTGTAAGAAAGTCTATGGCGTTAGTGTTTCTCAGCGTTATTCCTTTCTCTGCCTGTAAAGCTACAAACCTCACTGAAATTGGCGGAAGATCCGCACTGCTATTGGTGGGAGCTGAAGCAAGGCCCTGTATAACCTCAAGCATTTAATATGAAAATGGAATCCAAAATAGACGTGGCAAAGAATTGCTTTAAGCTTTTTTTTCCTGCCCTTCCCGCCCCCCCCTTCATTTTCATGTAGGAGGAAGACTAGTACAGTTATAAAAGTGAGATGTGCTGTTTTTGTGCCTTTGACTGATTGTTGGTCTTGTTTTTTCCATGGTCTTGTCTGTTCTGCAGTCCCCTAGGCTAGTTGGAAGCTTGTGGGAATGTGCTTGAGAAGGAGGTTTAACTTGCCCTGCAGAGATACTAATTTAAGTTGGCTCTGTTTTTGTGAAACTCCGTGTATGGTTTTTATGTCAATGCTGACTCAACCATTATTGACACCAGACTGCTCAAGCCAAACCTTTCTGGTGGCTGTGTGTATCATAAATAAGTTAAAGCAAATGGCTTTTTTTTTTTTATTGGCAATTTCCTGACCATGCATTACTTCAGTTTTTCAGCCTCTAAAATAGGTTTCATAGTCTCAATTTTGTCTGTGAAAGGGGGCTTAAGAAAATGAATAAGCATTTATAAACTCTCTAAATCCTCATTGTAACATTGCTGTAAAAATGCAATGTGTCATGACTGCATAGCTATGTTAAATTTTCCTCTGACTTTGTCCTATTTATTTTCAGAACATGCTTGAACAACTATTAATTCATAAGCCAGATGATCCCATTCAGTTTATGATTAACCATTTAAAGCAAAACAACGATGATGGTAAGTGAAAACTGACACACCATAAATAGTTCAATTCCTTATTTGTAAACAGCTGTTTGAAGGCTGGGCTTCAGCTGGCAAATGATGGATAAAACTTTCCAGACTGTGTCTTGAGGGGGGGGAGGGGGAAGAAAAAGGTGAGCGTTTTGGAATAGTTATAGGTAAGATGCTTTTAATTTCTTTTTTTAGTGGGTAATCTAATAAAAAATGCACTTTAACAGTTATAACAATGAAACCCTCTAAGGGAATAACAAAGAGTTCTAGTGTATCAATTATTAATGTGTTCTGTGCCCCATCTGATATTTCCTGTTGTCTTTAAGCTCGCTAATTACTCCTTTTGTCAGGTGTAAATTTGGTTTCCTATTCTACCTGGGCTGGCAGATTCTCTGTTTTTTTGATTAGTTAGTTACTATCTGCTGTTAATGAGTTCCACTGCTCAGTGGCATCTCAGATGAAGGAACAGTGAGCATGCCTACTTGTGTGTATAACAAAACCTGGTAAATTGAATAGGAAGTCTGTATTCTGCACAATAAAAGCATGTACACTCAATCAAATTATTTGATTTACAAACTGTTCACCCTTAGGCAGATTATATTTGGATATGCACAACTGAACTATAATTTTTGTTCTGCATGAGCTGTCAGGGGTAGCTGGTGTCATGTTGCTTTGATGTTTCTTTAAAACCATAGTAAACCATTATGAAAGTTCTGCTGCAGCGTCAATGAAATCATTATCACTAGAGGTGCTGTGAGATCTTAGTGGTGGTGATCAGATGGATGTTGATTGAAATGCTGCAAAATATTTTCAAAAAATAAATCCAATCCTGCAAATTGCGTCCAGCCTTTTGTGATGTGGGTGGGCAGCATGAGTAATCAATCTGTTTTATAGATCCATGAAAAATATGTGGAAGAATTTCATGAGGTTTGATAGAATGCTGATAAAATTTCTTCACATTGAGCTAACATTTGTCCTTAAGCCCCACAGTACTATTTGAACAAAATTAGGCAGGTTTCCATTTCATGACTTCAGTACTTAGAGGCTAAAGGTAGCACTACAGCAGTTGTTTGTCAAGGAAAAATGCTTTAGGTCTGGAAAAACCTATTAAGAAAGGGAAGGAACTCCAATTAAAATTAAAGCCTAAATGTTGTTTTAAGAATAAATTATATGGAAAATAACGTAACAGAAATCTGTAGCAGAGTCGATTTTACTTTTTGATCATGGCAGAAGGTGCTGACTATTTAGAAGAAAAAAAAACCTTATTAGATCCATCAGTAAAGCGATGAATTTTCATGATCTTGCCTTGCTAGACAGTTTTAGCCCTAGAGAAAATTTCAAACAGAGATGTGTGGAAAAGAAGCATTGCATCTATCCCAGGTGTGAAGTTAGAAAACCTTTTTAATTAATAATAGGATCTAAAATACTCTTAAAGATATAAACAAGTCTAATGATGATTATAGCTTACAACTGCCTTGAAAATTTTGTAGGTCAAATGTGTGGCTAAGTGTTTGTGCTTAAGGCTTTGTGCTATTGTTCTTTCATGTGGTCCTTCTAAAAGCCTTAAAGAAACGTATGAGGACTGATAATTCTTTCATATACAAAGATGCAGTTTTCTACATTGTATCTTGGTTTGTGCCAATAAAAAAAAAGCTTTCAGGATCCAAGTGCCGTTTCTGTGAGTTCTTCCTTTACAGTCAAATCTCTGAAGAAATGTAAAAAAGTTCGGCAAGAATGGTTCATCATGTACTATGTGCTTTTCCTGTTTGACAAAGGATTTCTCTTACAAGTTAAGCAAATTTTATCTCATTAATATTAATCATAAAGTCTTTTGGACTTAAAGGCAACTTGGTGAGTCCAGCTGTTCTTTTGCATAATTCCAAGGTTAATTTTGTTATCACTAAAATAATTGTTGAATGTTAAAACTTACTTGGAAGAGTAAATCCTGTAACATCTCATCAAGGTTAAACATGGAATGAAATATGATTTGCTACTGAAGAAAAAGGCATTTCTAGATTTTCCCGTCTTCATTTAGCTGCTGGTTCAGAGCTCTGATATTAAATACTGACTATTTGTTGATTGGAGGGGGTTAAACATTACATACGGTGGTGTCCTGGTTGTGCCCTTGTGTCATATGTTTAGGGAGAATGCTTTAGAGGAGTCTTACAAGTGTGCAAATGAGTAAATCAGTGAATTACACTGCCCCATCTGCTGCCAGCCACTAAGCAGAGAGAAAACCAGATTTAGTACAAAGTGAGCATTTACAGTAGCCCTGGGCAATATTAAAGCATGATATGGTGTATATAATGGTATGTTTCGTTTTTTATCAAACGTTTGTCCAAGAAAGCTGTGTATTAAAGCTTCAATACCTAAGGGTTTTCTTGTGAATTTTAAATCATGCTCCTAGTTAAACCTCAAAAGGATCTGTGGATGGAAAGGTTTTTTGATTTTCTTTGAAGTGGTTTGAAGAAGTTGATTAGTGTTGGCACCCGAGCACTCTTTTATGACGCTGTTTATAAATAATTCCTAAGTACCGGGCTGGAGTTTCAAGGTGTTAGATTAAAAAAAAAACCTAGGATTTAATCACATTACATTTGAAAGAAATTAGGTGATAAAAACAGCTGATGTATCCTTTTAAAGTATTTTTCTACATTGTGTACTAGTTCTGTTGCACTTGCAAGAACCAATAAGGGGGGAGTTTTTCTTAAACCTTCCAAGTCAGATAACTTTGTAAAGATGAATCTGTAATTTGGATTTCATGTATGTTTAAAAATTGCACCTGCCCAATAACTGTTAAGTGCATGGAAGGCCTCATAAAAATACATTTCACATCCTCCCCTGTCTGCTGCCATCAGACACTGTATCTCCCTTGGTTATCAAGAGCTGAAGAGGTTTTTGGGTGAGTAGATCCCTCCTCTGTTTTGACTTATGTTACTCCCAGTAAACAGTCATCAGTTTCTTCTGTATACAGTCGGGTTTAGTTTGTTATTTTCCCCCCAAGGTATAGGGTAAAAACATCAATGATGTTAATATAAAATGACAGCTCAAGGGGTTGCAGCCCAAGGTGTGTTCATGGGAAGAGGTCCTAAATACTTTCCTAAGAGTTACTCCATTTTCCCTTGTTTGTCTTCCCTCTGATTCATTCCCAATGAAGCTTACAACAGTGATGCCCATTGTGTTGTTTGTATGCCTTACATTAAGAATTCCTCAGAACTGGGATGCACTTTTCCCACTTTGCCCCCTCAGGAAAAGGAGAGGGACACGCAGTAGAGAAACACAAGATACAGGGATGAAGAAAATTACTTTTAATGATGACTAGAAAAATAGAAGGTAGCGGTCAAAAAAGGGTAGAGAGTGTGTGCTTAATTTTGTGCTACCTAAATCTTCTCTGAACCCTGACAGAACCTATTTAGATGAAACTAAAAAGTGAAATTGCTTTTTTTTGTGAGAGCCAAAAGCTTTGTCAAAGTGAAAAGTATTTTTACTACTGCACTGTGCAAGGGAAATGAGCAAAGGGACAATCTCAAGAAGTGCCATCCAATACCAACCATTCTATAATTATGATAATATAACTTTTAAATAGTCCTGTTCTGCGTGTACAAGCTAAAATATTTTTTCATCACACAATGGTTACGTCTGAATCAATGTTTTGGGAATAAAAGTCAAACCCAGATAAGGAAATGTGTGTATCTTATGCTCTGGTTCACCCACTAAACTATCCGTGTATTTAAATGGACTGAGAGGTATATGTATCTCTCATATATCTCTTTAAGTAGCATGTTGAGTCAGAGTATTAATCTCATTGACCATGGAGATTAAAGGAAGGCCCAGCTGGCACTGACTTAGTGTTCTCCCTTTTTGCCCCAGAGGAGCCCAATCCTGAAGTCTCCATTCAGGCAGATTTCCAACTGAAACAATTGTTTCATTGTGATTATATTATGCAATGCAATAATGGGAAACTGGTGGTGTTTTTTGCTGTTCTACATCTTGACATTCCCATATCTTTGTTTCATAGCTCCAAGAATTTGTGTACTTGGTCCACCTGCTTCTGGGAAAACTACCGTTGTAAGTAAACTACCTTCAATGTTATAATACTGTCCGTTTACCTTTTTACTTTCTGCTGAGCTCAGCACTTGTGACAATTTTATTCTGAGAAAATAATTTCCAAAATTATCGGAGTGATAGAAGCACACAAGACAAATGGAAGGGTGGCATTCCTAAGGGATATGCCTGTATATAACACTACAGGTTAAATGGAAATACTTGTGAGCTCTGCAGGAACTCGTTTAGGTAGTGGTAGTGATACTGCTGTAATGCAACAGAATTCTGCCTGCCTTGTTTTCCCAGCTTTTTGGTAGGATTAATTAAACTGGGAGGAGTACCATAGGTACATGTTTGTGGTATTCCACATTGTGGATTGCTTCAATTGTATGACCACATGTCTGTCATGTCCACTGGTACCACTTAGTCGAAAATGTCAAAGTTATTTTTGAACTGCAGAGAAGGCTGACCACAGAAACGGCAGATGCTGCTGCTGTGTGCATGCTAGGAAGAATGCTTTCTTCTTTAAAATCTGTGTTATAACACAGTAGATAAAAAAGACCTTGTTCAAAGCTCTAGACTGTTCAACATCTTTACAAGCAACTGCTTAAAGTTACACACATAGTCTGTATACGTAAGTGGAAGGCTAGGAAAACGCTCTCTGTCTTTCTGCAGCCTTCTGAAAAAAATGCTTCATTTTCTTTCCAAATATTTCAACCTGTTTTTTTTTTTTCTCTTCTTCCCTCAGGCGATGTGGCTTTGTAAACATTTGGATGCCATACGTATCTCTCAGGAGACTTTGTTATTCAAGGAAATATTAGCACTGACAAAGGAAGCAAAGGCATATAAAGAAAGAAAACAGGTGTGTAAGAGGATATAATAATAATGGTTCTCCTGTCACAGAAGAGGAATTCTATGGCATTCCCATGATTTCCACTGCTATGCATTGAGCAGATCAGAGTAAATATTCTTATATCTATGGTGGTTTGTACATTGGTTTGTGTGTATGTGGGTAACAGGGCTTTCAGAGAAGGGTAACCTCTGCTAGAAAAGAAGATAGGAACAAAGATAAAAACGTGTCAGGGCATAGAATAGAGCAGGAGAGGAAGGCAATGTAAAGTAATGCAGGTCTTGAAAACATTAACCTTAGACATGGGCAAGAGAATTGAGAGAAGTCCAGGTATGCACAATGCAATTTAAATATGGTTCATTACATCATTAAATGAAGTGTCTTCTATTTCAGCATGTCTGATAATCTTAATAAAATAAGCATTAATCTCTGAGGTCTCCTTTGGTACAAAATGCTCTGGAAAATATGTACCCAAAGAACTTTTTTTGATCTGATAGTGCTACTTCGTTGTACAGGCTTGATTTTGCTGTAACATGATGCAAGTAACTTACTTGGTGCATTAACTCAAAAGTTTGAGTGACTCAAAAGCAGTCAGTTATCGAAAACTCTAGAAGCTCTCAAGCTGAGTCAATAGCAGATGACTCAGGAGATCGTTCAGTTCTTTGGTTGATGCATTCTACCCAACTCTGAGTACCGGTTTGCTCCAGACACGTTTTTTAATCCATTCATGCTTCATTGTGGGCCTCCTAACTCATGTGGAACAAATGGCGTTCCTCAGGGGTCAGTGCTGGGACTGGCACTGTTTAACATCTTTGTGGGCAACGTGGACATTGGGATTGAGTGCACTCTCGGCAAGTTTGCTGACGACACCAGGCTGCGTGGTGTAGTTGAAATACTGGAGGGTAGGGACACCATCCAGAGGGACTTGGACAAGCTTGAGAGGTGGGCCCATGCAGACCTCATGAAGTTCAACAAGGCCAAGTGCCAGGTCCTGCACGTGGGTTGGGGCAATCCCAAGCACAAATCCAGGCTGGGTGGAGAATGTCTGGAGAGCAGCCCTGAGGAGAGGGACTTGGGGGTGTTGGTTAATGAGAAGTTCAACGTGAGCCAGCAACGTGCGCTCACAGTCCAGAAAGCCAACCGCATCCTGGGCTACATCAAAAGAAGTGTGGCCAGCAGAGAGAGGGAGGTGTCCTTGCCCATGGCAGGGGGGTTGGAACTAGATAATCTTTATGGTCCTTTCCAATTCTAACCCGTCTGTGATTCAAAGGAGTTGGTTTGAAGAATGTTCTTTCCAGATGTCGACTCACAGGATTCGTTATCAGCAATGTAATTGTCTTGTTATTAAAGGCTAGTGCGAAGCAGATTGGAAAATCATGTTGAAAGAGTATCCTGAATACAAAGAAACATCTCTACTACTGATTCCTGCTCTTTCAGTTGATTCCTTTCTCTAGATGTCAACGTGTTCCATGAGTAATACAATGGAAGAAGATTGGTTTTCTGTGACTGTCTCTAGCAAGTCCACTAGTTTATCTTTTCTCCCTTGTCACGTATTTTCTCTGAGAATTCTCCACTCCTGCTAAATTTGATTGGAATTGACCAACAGTTTCATAATTTGCTGAGGTGGTAGATGGTGTGATACATACATTAATATTTTTTTTCCTTAGAAAATTAGGCTGAAAACAGGGTAGTGTCTATTGCACTGAATGAGTGAATGAAGTTTGCAGATGCCTCAAGTAATATACTTAAAGATCTGAGAGGAGAGTTCATTGAACTCACTGAACTTCTGGCAAAAAGGTTTGCTTTTGGCTGGGATGATATAAAATGATTCGTATTGAGAATGTGTACTTTGAAATCTTCGTTCTAATTATTAAAGATTGTTTTGCTAGGTTCATAAATTCCAACTCAGAGGGGGAGAATTTAAAACAAAAATTCCCTTTGGTTTAATTACTGTAATTATTAACATATTTCAGACTATACAGATCCACTTTCAAGGGTGTCCTTTTGGGCTTATTTGATTTTAAAAAGATGGATGGTGTAGAAGATGAAAGTCAAAAACGTCAAGGCTAATCAGGTAGTAAGGAGTGCCCCAAGAGCAGAATCTGGTGGTGGTTTAGAACTGTGCAGTTTCCCTTTGTTTTTGAGATGTTAGATCCTAGAAGAACATTTTCACTAAATCATTTCTTTTGTTCTTTTATATGAGTTTCATTCTTCAAATGTAACTCCTAAGACTAGGAGGGAACTCCTTGCTTCCTTTAAATCAATGCAAGCCTTACAATGACTAAAATTGTAGCCAAATTGTCATCTCAAGAGCTGTGTTTTCCCTTCCTGATTTCTGTCTGCTGGCTAAATCAACTGTTGTCGTAACTGACCCCAGGTTCTGCTGAAGCAAGTGGCAAACTTGACTCCTCTTGCATACGTAACATCCATTAGCACTAATAGGGTTTGAATGTCTCGTCAGGAACAGAACAATAGCTGTTTATACTGTCTTTGATACAAGGAGGGCATTAAAAAGTTGTAGTCCTGGCCAAAGCAATTTAATAAATGGAAAGAGGAACAGCGGGAACTAAGGCTGTGTTTTTGAAAGTGTGGTGTGAAGATCATATAACGCAATTTAATGTTATGAGAGGGACTTTTTCTGTGTATAAGGTTACTGTGGCTAAATTAACCCCAGTGCCAAAGGTCGTTCATTTTTAGGTCAGTAGGCCAATGTTACTAGATCTGGGCAAATGCTGCATAAAGCTCCACAAATGTTTATTCATATATTTTTACCTACTTACCTTTAGCCAAGCTTTCATCTCCTTTGCGTTCGCTTCCAGTGAACATTAAAGCACTTAAGTTTTCCTGGCACAAGAGTTGTTGGAAGGCGTATTTAAAATAAGTGATTATTCTCTGAAGCTCAATTTTTAAAGTTGGACATGCAATCATTCACTAACACACACCTGGCCACTTACTAATGAGCACAGCTCAGGTGGTGAATTTTTAAATATTGACTGTTCAAAGCAAAATGTGATCATTCTGCATGTAAAAATATTCCAAAAAGAGGTCAAATATTTTTGAATACTCGATACATTTGAAGAACCATGAGCTATCAATAAATATTCCATGAAGAGAAAAAGAGGATACATTTTTTGATAAATCATTGCAAATTATTCCCTCATCTCTAGTTATTATAATGCTAATAGGAAGCACCTTCAGGTTTTTCCGATAGTGAAGGCCAATGATGAGCTATTGTGTGTTTCACTTTTCCTGTTAACTGGATAAAATAAGAAGTTGAAACAACTGTGGTAATAGTGGGCGTATGGGGTGGGTGTGCTCTTAATGCTATACTAAATTGCATTTAAGGTGTTTGCATACTACATAATGACTTAAAACTACTTTACAGTTGTATCGTATCCCTGTGCTTTTTAAGAAGAAATATTAATAGAAGAGAGGAAACTTGAAGGTGTCCTTATCTATGCATGTGGAACATCCTAATCTATTTCAGGACCAGCCACTACAAAGGAACAAATAGGGACTGTTCCAGTCTTGTATATAAATATAAAACCCCAGCCTTTCACATGAATGTATCTGAACACACTAAATCTAAACATTCATGATTTTCAAAATACTAAACCAACTTTCTTCAAACTTGACTGCTTTTGTTTCTGAGGTGCAAACTATAAAGCAAACATAGTCAGAAGTATTTAGCTGTAGCTGTTTTCAGGACAGATATATCCAAAACTTCCAAAGGAAATGTCTAGGGAAAGTGCTCCCTCCACCCCAGCAACAAAAAGTGGAGCAGTTTTATGAAAAGATCACAAAAACATAACTTGGAGTAGATCAGGCATGTAAGATAAAATATGACGTCCCTGAAATAACATGGAATGTTTCAAATTTATCAGGAACGAGTATAGTTTTTTGGCGGTATGGAAATAGCGATTAAGCTAGTGTGTATAAAAGGCGGTCTGAACATAAAACACCGTGGCTTTTGGGAGGTTTGACAATTAAAGCAGTGGGTCTTTCCATTAGGTAAACTGGAGGTTGGGACGGGCTCAGAGTGCCTTAGGTAAGATTACTGGGTTATCAACTGGGTGTGTGTCATTGCCCAGTATTGCAGAGTTTTGAGAGGTGAAGTCCCATCTACCAGGCTCATCGTGTATTTCTGTGTTTATGAGAGAAATTACAGAAGTGCTATCCGATATGTATGAAATCTAATGATTTCTAGGTGAATAATTAGGCGTTCTACAAGCAACCTATTGAAAATGATTTTGTAGGCTGCTGCTCAGTGGGAGGAAAACCGATGAGGAAAGGAGACTGGAAATGAGCCACAGAGAGCAGAAGGAACTAAACCACTGGAATACCCGCATGTGTGTCCTTGATTACTTTTGTACAATAAGCCCTGCTCAAAAGAGAGGATTTAAGAATACCGCTGCACTGAAAGAAGTTAGTATAATTTTGGTTTAAATTGGTTTGGCAAGGCTTAGCAGAGTGGACCCCCGGCAGTTGCTAGCCTGTCTTGACATGACACATCAAAGAAGTCAGCAAGACGCTGGCTGTTTCTGATAGCAGCGTGATGCACCTTTGGAAGGTGACAGACTCAAAGCCACAGACCCAGCTCCAGCAGCGAGAGGCTGCAGGAGGCTTTGACGCACCACCCTGTGGGACCTGCTGACTTTCAAGAAACACAGCAATTTCTTTCCCTTTTTCTCTTTTACCTGCTTGAATGTTGCCTTATGAATGGTTGATATTAGGAAAGGCACTGAGAAGTGGGGACAGTAGAGATAAACAAAATAAAGAAAACCCACAGCCTGCCTGGGCCACCGTGTCCGTTCCACAGCCAGCCGAGGACTGGTCTCTGTCGTGTGTTGTGGAGTGCTCGCTCCACTCTACTTTAAAGCGACTTTTTTGGTAGTGTTTCCATCACTACTGGTGAAATTGTTGCATGAGCTAATGAAGAAGATTGTTATGAAATCTTTCCACAGTTAGTTACATTTTCATTACATCTATCTATATTCTGTAGTATAACATAAGCCTGCAGAACTGTTCTTTTTTTTTTATGATTATGCCTTTCAGACTGAAAAAGAGATGGGAACCCACAATATATGGAACTGTCTGGAACAAAGAGTCAAGCTCATATCACTAAGTGAACATTTTTTTGACTTGAGAAGTAGAGAATCTGACTGCAGAATTTTTTCTGAGTAGTCGTTTTACCAATAATGACAAAGTGAATGAATGAGACTGAGACGAGGCATTTAGTCAGATGATTAACAGCTGCTCTGGCTGGTATGGTAAGGTTCAGACTTTATCAAGTTTAACTGCCGGCCATAAAGTTTGTTCAACCAAGTTCAGCGTAGAATGAAGGCCTAAATTACCAAGATAGTGAAGAAAATTCTTACAAGAAGGAAAGAAGGGTATTGTTAATTTCTTGTCAGGAAATCTAATATAATAATGGAAGAAATGTTATGGGGGGGAAAAAAAGCACTAAATCTGCAGAGGAACTTTGTTCTTCCGTCAGATAGCAAATGATGTCTTACAAAACACCTCTAGATCTGGGCAAAGTAGTAGTCACAGAAAGAAACAGCACTTCCGAAAATCTTGGCACATGGCGTTTCAATCCCATTTCATGGTCCTGAGTTTCAAAAGAAACTAATGTTAAAATGTGCTTTAAATAAACTTTCTGGATGATGAAATTGAGTTACTTAATACTGTGAAATAAATCTCCCCTAAATCAGACTCACTTTCTCTGTGTTTGAGATTCAGCATGTCTCACAGGTTAGCTGTTAAGATCACTAGTGGTGAGTCCACTGACGTACGAAGTGGTGGTGGGTCGGATTCTTGTGGTAAAAAGGACTACCTTTGGATGTGATGTTCTTCTGGATCCCTTTGCAGGTTTGATGCCCAATATGTGTGTTAGTGTGCAAAACTTGCCACTGCTTCCATGTTAGTGGAAAAAAGCATGGATGCAAGCTTTGTGTTCAGCTTACCTTTAACACTGCTTTTTGTGCCCTTATTAACTCTCTGATCTATTATGTTAATGACTTGGGACTGGCACAGATTTATTTATTTATTTATTCTTAAGAAGACATCTCAGTTCACCTTTAACCAGGATGTGCCTGCATGGTAAAATTCCTTTTGAACTCAATTGTGAATATTCAGCCTTTTTTTGTTCTTTCTTTAGAAAATTCCCAACGCGCTTTGGGCCAATCTGATCCAGGAACGACTGTCAAACGTGGACTGCATCAAAAAAGTAAGAATTGCTCCTCAGAGGGCCGGTGAATAAGCACTTACACAACTCGTGCATAGTAGTTAGCATTCCGAGTCCTGAGCAGAGGAGGGAATGGGGGCAAATCATTGGGGGCTCTGGAGTGGATTGCTTTCTTGAACATCAGCAGAGGGAGTTTGGAGCTTTATTAACAGGATAAAGGGGAGGATGAGAGTATGCATATGCTAATCTTCTAGCACAGAGATGATCAAAGGCTGAACAAGCATAGCTTTGTTGATTGCCTGGGGCAACTGGCAGAGTTAGAGTGGACAAAACAGATAAACAGAAAATATATAAAAATCAATATGTTAAGATTTTAACTCTTAATGAGGAAAGGGGAAAAAGAGTCTAACATTACTCGTATCAATTTTCTTTATTTCTCATTGTGTATTTTTTTTCTTCCTGCGTTAGGAAGATCTGCATTTGAATATATTCTGTTTTAGGTAATAATTAGTATGTTCAGTGTTAGTTTACACAAATAGGCAAGTGAACAGGTTTAGCTGTGTTCACAGATGTGTAGCCTCCTCTCCTTCTCCCCTCCCTCCCCCCCACCCCCGTATGCTTAGCCTTAATATAAGTGGAGACTTTTAACATAGAACCAAAAGAGAACTGAAGTAGATTAATATTGGTTGAAATTAATATCTCAACTCAAGGAAAGCAAAATCTCTTTTGTGTGTGTGTCCTTTAAAATCTCAGGTGTTTTTATGGTTTATTGAGTCCATAATCAGCCCATTATAAGGGATTATTTGTAAGAGACACACTAATCTAATGGATAAAACTCTGTTTCTAAACAGTGCCACAATACAGACTGCACATTATTTGATGCACTTCTTGAAAGGAAAAAGTCCATAGTTCAAAGTAGGTGTTATGTTCATAAAGGACTAAACTTTTTTCAGATAAATAGTATGTGTATTTGGAACAGTCACTCCGTCAAACCCACACCTTTGGGTCAGGGGATAACTAGTACTTCCTGACCTCATAGAGATATCGCAAGACTCATAGTTTTATGTAAATCTGTTGCTTTTTGACATCATCATCTACTTTGTTGGTTGAATAAAGCAGGGCTGGTAATTAACATTTCACTGAAGTGTGAAAATTGCTTCCTAAAGCTTCTTAGCATTAGGCACTGAAAGAAACTGGAAATGCTGAAAACCTTGTCCTGTACTTCTTTATCTCTGTGATTTTTGGTGTAGTCTGCAATGATCTGCACACTGGGTCCTTCTGTCCATGTAAAACAAAATCGTTTTAGAGGCTGGACCATTGCATTGTAGTTTTTAAGCTGGTAATTCTGTTGCGCAGAGGTGTCTATAGGCGCAGATAAACATCAAGAAAACGAGCAAGAAGAATTTTATAAAAATTGTTTTTTCTGCCTCCATTGAAGGTTTCTGCTTTTGGAACTCAGGTAATGTAAATGACTGCCAAAGAAGTCCGCACGTGTGTCAGTGCAAAATGAAGTATCTCAGATTAAGCCACTGATGGAAGTGGCTTTCAATGGACCTGCCTTGCGTAAACTAGATCAGATGGTCAATTACGGTGTATGAACTGTAGAAAGGATAACTTGATCAGGAGGGTAATGAATAGCTGGAGTTGTAATCTCTTAAATTGTTCTTGCCTGACAGGTGCTAGAGGACATCTGTCTGAGTCATATTTCTGTTGCAAGCATTTAGCAAAATAGGTAGTGTGCTGCTCTCTTTAAGCATATAGATAAACTTTGACCCATCCCATTATCTAATCCAGTGGCTGCAAGAGAATTTAATTTAGAATACTGCCTGCTGGTGTTTCATGTTGCCAAGAAAAGTCATTAAGCTAAAACAAACATTTCCTTGCCCAGCTAATCTTGTTCTTTTCCCACATCATAGAAAAGTGCATGGCAGTGCCCCTATTTGCATGACAGTGCCCTTATTTGCCTAGGGAAGTATCTTGCTATGGAAGTCCTTCCTCTTCCATCAGTAGAGAAAAGTCTGAAGGAGTATAAATAAGTTAAGGTGGGTGAATTTTGAACGTTTCATTGCATTTTTAGCTAAATCCAGGATTAACAAGAGATTTACTGTAACAAAAATCTGCATTATTGGCTTCTATACATATTTACATATAGCACTCCTCCTCCTTCAAAGAAATGTCAGCAGTTTTTATGAAGGGAAATTAACGAAACAGAAACTTAGCTTATCTCTAAATTAGTCTGGATTTATACCAGGTATAAAACCCATTGACATTCATGGGGTTGAATTCTCAAAACTTTGGAGTAACATGGTGATGAGTTGAACCCTGTGCTTTTAAACTACACCAGTATTTGCTTTCATGGGTTATTGCCAAGATGTTGGGATTTAAAATGTACTGGCAACTCTAAACTACTAAGTGTAGATTTTCCTGATGCCCACTCCTGCCTTCTTTCCACTTACTGTGAACTAATAAAATCTACTTTGCCAGGCAGATAAGAAACAGGTTTTAGGCAAAATGCGCACAAGCTCTTATTTTCTTCCTAAACCTTGCTGCTGTTTCTCTTTGAATTGCCTTCCTATGCTGGTACGATTGAGGCCTGGGAAGACTGTGGAAAAATTTTGTAGTTCATAATGTATAAGGACATGACCCCTTCCCTTTCTTTTCCAAATTGACCAGGGGTTTTTTGTGGTTTAGGATCCTGTGCTTCTTGCTCCACGCTTCATCAGCTGAGAGACTGAAACAATGATTTTTGGATCCTTAGAAAAAAAGGAGTAAAAAGATTGGCAGAAAACCTAAGGCTTATAAATTTTTCTCTACAAAATGGTGCACACCTTACTCCATAACTGATCTAATAATTTTGAATTTGCAAAGTAGAATCAAACTTTTGCATTGCTAGTCACTGTGCTTGAATTATATAGGTCTGTCTGCTTTCTCATGAAGGTCTTTTTAGCTGAGCTATTTTATCTATTTATTATGTAGCATTCCAGATCAAGTATCTGGTAGTATTTAATGTATTTGTTTTTCGGTACTAAATTCACACAGGACTTAGGCCTTTCAATTTGCCAGAGAACCATTTCAAAACCATGTGTCCTGTACGATCTTCTTCACTTTTGTGGCATTTCGAATTAAAGAGTGTAGCTGAGGAATACTTGAGAAACCAATATTGCCAGCTGTGGATACACTAGCAAATAAGCAGCAAAAAAAGAGTATGAATGTCAACATTTTTTATGTAAGCACTGCAATGAGATATCATGGATATACAGTGAGTCAGATGATTGTATGATTTACTACCTGGTCCTTGTGGCAAGACGTGAACCATCTATCTTAAGTGAAACTTCTCTTCTAGCGAGTATGTTTAAAATATTTTTAAACCCGTAGAAACGAAAGTAAGTTAGAAAGATGATAAACCCAAGAGAGAAACTACTCTTCTGACTGCTGACTGCTAGGCTTTAGGCTGCTGTCAGTCCCCAAACACAACCCCCCCCAGCTTAACACTAACAGCTTCTCTGGTTTTGCTGCTGCTAGTTAGCAGGTAGGATAGGGAGGATACCAGGGTGCCCCTGGTATTTTCAGTAGTTTTGGTTAAATATTTTCTCACATGATCTCTCAAAGGTGGGAGTTGCTGGGGCAATCTGTCCTCTAATACTACCTGGAGGAGAGCTGTTGGATGGCAGTAGTTGCTGTAAACTAGCAAGTAGGTGAATAACTCTTCAGTTTAGGGCTTGTATAACAATAGCTCTAAAACCTCTCTGACATGCTTGTTTTTTCACCTAAGTCTCTTTGCCTGGTTAAAAGAAGGTATGTTTTCAACAGCTAATTTTTCCAGTGTTGTGATATTGTTAAAGCGAGTTTTACTAACCACCAGCATGTAAGCAAAATCTGTTGTTCTCCAAAGGCTGCATCCACCCTGTGCTTTTTTTACCCCATGCTTTCTGTAATTGTTGGCATGGTTCTAGTTATCCTTTTAATAGTGAGGGAAGGATCTTTCAGTGACTGTTATTTTAAGTATTAGGTCATGTAAACTCTGAGTAAGGTGACAAGATGGTTAAAATGCCAACAGCTGCATAGTGTCCTGCCTACATTTTATGTTTCTGTTATCATCACCAGCAACACGGATTGAGTGCTGGATGGGTTACAGAACTGGAGGGAGAAAAACCCTTAATAAAGCTTCCCTGACATTCAGCGAGAATGGAGTGGCTGTTATTAGTCTGGTTAAGGTTTCAGCTATTTTTACGAAAAACACGTAATTGACTTTTCAGAGTTGTGATGGTTATAAGAAAAATCTTTTAATTGGTAGTAATTTATGGTCACTAAAACTTCCTCACACTGTGCATATCTTTTCCATTTGAAAGGGGATCATTGCATTTTAATTTCAGTATTTTCCCTGTGTGATTGGAAATAGAATTAATTCTGTGGATTTTGTACTTCATTGAACAGATTTATGCCATTTCTCTTAAAGAATGAGTCAGCTTTTTTTTTTTTTTTGAGAATGTTAATAGGTTAGGAGCAGTATGTTGGACCATAGTACCACCAGCTGTTTTGTTTTATTTCTCCTTGTGGTGTCATTGGCCTGGCATTAATTGTACAGCTTTCATTCCACTGACAGTAGGAATACAGAAATTTTTGTGCCATTGTTTTGACACTCACAGGTTTATAGATGTCACAGGCATTCTCTAAGGAGAACATTTTTATTGATCAACAGCTCTGCTGAGACTCTGTGTTGTGTGTTCTTCTAATACAAATGTAGTTAGGACTGCGAGGGATCAGACGGGTAGGTCTTCGGCATGCACAGAAAACTTATTGCAAGCATTACGTTAGAACCTGGGTCTTGTGAAGCTGATATGAAGACTTTTCATCTTCCAGGGTTAGTACATGTTGGTACGGCACCTCTGACTGCTGGTGTTGTGGAGGGAATTTATAGAATTGGGGAAGGCTGGTGAGGAGATTGCTACATGATGAAATGGTGAGAGCACGAGCTGAGCGACCTTACTCCTGTCTTAGCCCGGCGATTCACATGAATGGTGGCAGAATTACTTTTGATTGGTATTAAATAGTTCAGAGGGGTAGTGGCTATCCTTGAAAGGAAAGGAAAAGAGAACGATGGCTATTGGCTCTTTCTGGTTTTACCTTGGCAGATAAAGATCATCATGTCATCTCTGTGAAACTCCACGCAAGGATAGTGACGTTACATAGATTTATCTGGGGAGAGAATCTGCCTATTCACCATCTTTTTTTGTTTTCCAAAAAGAATGACACTTTTTTTTCCCCCAATCGTTTTGCAGCTTACACAACCTACAAAAATAATGTGGGGAAGAAAAGGTTTCTTTCTGATAGGAAATTTGGCAATGTTGGAAGAGCATCATCCATGCTGCTAATGTTGATGGACTGCAGGAGTTGGCTTGACAATATTTCTACCGCACTCTTCAGTCCGCTGTTTTCTGAAAATCTCAGAAATCTTAGATCCATGCTGGCAAAGCTATTACTGAAATTCCTTTTTTTTCCGCATTATTTTGTCCCCCCTCTCTTCAGATGGGAGCGAAAGGCATGTAATACTTTATCAAAAATACTGAATGGTGATGTGGAAAAACTATTGTGATGAGCCATTTTCCTAAAGGCAGCAGTATTCATGACCTTTGATCTTCTGTTGTGGCTGAGATTTCTTTCAGATATGCTGTGTAATTCAGCATTATTTTTTTTTTTTGTGCTATCCCTTTTCATTATTCTGTGTCAATTTTGGATTCTGTAATTTAAAAAAAAAAAAACACACCAAAATCAGACTATGCAGGTCAAATAACAAGAAAGAACCAAATACCTAAGTCATTGTTATGGGGGTGGAAAGTGTGCAAGTATGCAGGCTTGGTATTATCGCTGAGAGTAGTGCCAGTAAAGGAATGAGATTTACATTTGGGAATGACCTTGAGCATTTCCCTTCCTCTGGATTCCTTAAATCTAGGGAGGAAAGTGATGGCTTTGAAAGTACTTCCTTGTTGCTGACTTTCAGCATGGCAGAGTCTCCAAGGAGCACTTCACCTGGCATTAAGGCAACAGCAGAATGCTGTATTTACAGCAGGCTTCACGTGGGAAAGGATTGAGGTTTCCAGCTGAAAGAGAGGGAACAGTGACCACAGGGTAAAGGCACCATGGAATTACTCACTTTTAGCCTTTGTTCCACCCTTGATGTGATAAGGTGCAATCCGTGCATGGATGTAAGGTTACTGCTATCAAGAACAAAAAATAGATGGCTTCTTAAAGAAACAAATTTGCCATGCGAAGTTACTAATTACACTTTAATGATAGTCAGGAGGGCAAAAAAGACCAGTGTTTGCATAAAGCATGATAGGCATATTTTAAGTCAGGTCTCGCTCTGCTGTGTCTTGCTTCCTCTTGCTTCGTTCCCAAGCCACACTCCNACCCCCCCCCCTTTTTTCTTTTTTTTTTTTTTTTTTTTTTAATCTGTGACATCTGCTTGGAGCTTGTCCCTCCTGTGATACCATACTACTTGCAGCTGTTCAGACCTCCAGCTCTGAGCTGTGCATGGGGTGCCCTGAGCATACGGCCTTTTTGATGTGTGATAAAACAGAACCAAGCCACTGGGGGTATGGAGAGGGAATGCAGCAGAATATCAATAAACCTGTTCTGAACAAAGCTGCAGCTCTGTGGTGGAATAGACATTTCACTGAAGTGTCAAGTAGATGGATAATGTATTCTAATTAAGGACTGACTGATACCCTGGAACTCAGAGACCTTTGGAAATAAGATCCAAAATGCTAACTATTTTTGTAGTGTGTATTTTGCATTTGTTTAATGCCTTAAAATGTATTTGTTGTGGGAAGCTGTTTATTGAGCTATGTTTTCTTACATTATGAAAACTTTTAGCTATAAAATTGCTTATTGCCTGTTTTAAGGACCTTTGAAATTTGTATATAAGCCTCTTGAAGTTTGCTGTAAGTTGTTAAAAAACCAATATTCTGTATTTACTGCCTGTTGCTCAGTATGTGTTTTTGAGCAATAAGCTGTATTGACATCAGAAGCAATGGTTTTGTGGGGTGGGGTTTTTTGTTTGTTTTGTTTTAGTTTCCAAAAGTAGTGAACTTGGAGTGGAGAAAATGAGCTGGATTTGTAGTCTGTGTAAAGTGGCATAGGTTTATTAGCTTCAGACCCCTGATGCCATTTCCCCCTAGAAGAGGATCTGGGCCTATATATATGTTGTACAAGCACAATATATTCAGAACTAGCATTGAAGTTCCTAGCATACTGCTAAAAATATTGTGCAGCCTTGCCTCCTGCAAGTCCCCAGGGATAATTTGATTTCTCAGCACCTGTGTGACCTTAGACAGCGGTTCATTCTAATTCGATAGAGCAAACACTGGGAGTGGCAAAAATGGCTTGCAGTTACTTGAGTCTCTTATTTTCTACAGATATCAGCAGGATGACATGTTCCTGAAACCAGGCTAATTAAGGAATTTTAAATAGTCTACTCTATTTTCTTGTATAATTGGAATGTCCCAATTTCCTCCTACGGAAGTCATGGAGATGTGTTTCCCTGAAATACTTCTAAAACCTTTGGACCCCATACTGACAGAGCTTCAAATTTATGTGGGAGATGATAATGATTGCTTGCTAATGCAATATTAAAATATCTTCTTTATTGCAATACAAAGATGGTTTCCAGATTTCTTGTAGTATCACAAAGTTATTTTGCAGTATAGGATATAGTGACAAGGACACGTGTGGTTAAGCAACTAACAGATAAATTAGAGAAAGTTTAGAAGGTTCAGACCTGAGACTGGGAAGTGGATTAGATTTCAAAGACTGCATCACACAGAAGCTGAGTGAGGCTGCAGCTCTCCTACGGTATTGCACAGATCTGTAAATGTTTTTTTAAAGATGCTCAATCCAACACTTAGCTGGCTATAACAAGGACTTAAGGGAGCAAAAGGCTCTTTTTTCTTTTTTCTTTCTTTTGCTCTGTTGCTTCATTAGCTTTGGGAACACTGGTTCCATTACTGTGAGTTTTCCTGTATAATTTAAGAAAATAATGAAAGCGTGCATATTTTCCTCAGTGTTCTTGGCATTAAATCTGTCTTTAGATTTGTTTAGCCTCTTTTTTTATACACAGTGTGGGCTGGTATCCTTTTGAATATTTCAAAACTGTAGAAATTGTTTTGGGTTATTTATATTCAAGATAGAAGTTTCTTTTCTTTTTTAAGATTAAAACATGAAAAAAATTTTCATTACTACAATACGTAAGTTCCCATTGCTCTGTGGCAGCGAGGTTACTCGTGCCATTTCACAAAGATATCGGTGCTCCATGTTTGCTTTCTTCTCTCACAAGCATCCGTAACAAATACTGGGCTGTTAGGGGATCAGAATGAGGTAATTTTTGTGCAGATAGCACTGATATTTAGTGCTAATTTTTGGTTTTTCCCTTCCAGGATCAATAACTGTTTCATGTTTTTGTTCAATAGGGGTGGATTTTGGAAGGCTTCCCTGAAAATCGGGAACAGGCATGGATGCTGCAATCATCTGGCATCATTCCTAGGCATGTTGGTAAGCAGTGCAAGGTTTACACGTGATTGCATCCAGTAGGAAAGACTAGAAGTGTTTCTCCCCAAAATCCTCAATGAATTCAATACCGCTACTGCTGGCACCAGACAGCAGAATGTTTCAGTATGGTTCAGATTCACTCATTTGAGGTAACCTGTGAGACTTTAAACCCTGTCTTTCACACATGAATCCTTTTCTTCTTACACAGTGTCTCCGAGCAGCTTTATGTAGCTTTGCTTCTCTTCTAGGATTGGGTCTAAGTTTTCTCTGACTTTCATTTCTAGAAATCAGCCTTTATCCTCAGACCAAAACAATTCCTCGTGTACTAAGTACAAATTCATTGTTCTGTTGAATTAGAGAACACAAACGTAGCAAACCTTACTCCACTAAGTGGAGTGGAAACATCATGATTTTAAGCTTGACCTTACAGAGTACGGGTGGATTCTGACTTGATTTGAGAGGAACATTTATTTACTGGCAAAATGCTCATAGACAAGATCTTGACAGTTGCCCTCTCCATCTAGAAGCAGCCAGTTGTCCCAAATTCATGTAGTTAGAGGACCTACTTAGAATATCAGAAATCATCACAATTGTGCGGAATACAGTGTAAGATGATAAATGTAGAACTTGCCAGTGAACAGAATGTTAGCGAACTTGATGAATTGTCACTTTGGATTTGATTCGGATAAGATTCGACTGTTAATGAAGAATTCAGAATCACTGCAATAGAGTTAGGCAAAAATGTTTAATGTCTAGTACTTGCATGTATTTTTAATATAGCTAATAACATCTGAAGTTGAATTTTGCTCACAATTATATCCGTGCAACCAAGACCTGAATGAGAATCTTAAAGCTCAGTCTGTCTAGTTAATCAAAAAGAAGATTGAGAGGAGATGAGATTTACAGCATATGAGTACCTTAATAGGCAGAAGAGCATCTGAAAGAGCTATTTGATACAGAGAAGAAAGTCATAAGAAGAACTTGTTTGAAACCTGTAATCAAATGCACTGACAATAGTAATTAAATTACAGTGTTTAATTGTGAGGATGATTAGCTGAAAGCAACCTAGAGAACTGACAGATTCTCCGTCTTTTGATGCTTTCTAATCAAGTTCGAACACTTTTCTGAGAAGTTATCAAAAAATAAGTTTCATTGGTCTCACTATCAAACTACCTGGGTGAAAAGTAATTGTTTGTGGTATAAAAGAGAATTGGTCTTGAGTGACCTGTGGGTGCTTCCGTCCTAGGCTCCAGACACAATGTAATTGAGGGACAACCTTGTTAATTAATATGGATGACAGGGACAGTTAGTACTCATGGATACTGGACTGGATTAATGTATATTTTATCCTACTATACTGTTTAGGAGGTGGAGAAAAATTCTGATTAAAAGTGAAGTATTTGCAGGTAGAATACTGGGAAAGGAGAATGAGGCGAAAGAGCTTGAAATACATTCATCATCCTTAGTACTAGGATAGATCTAAACAATTACAGGAAATAAAGCAAGGAACTAACAAGAGCTACACTTTTTTTACTTTTTTTTTTTTCACGTATGCCTAGTTGTGCTTTATGCTCCAGACACTGTGCTGATTGAGAGAAACAGTGGGAAAAGGCTCGACCCCTTCACAGAAGGTGCAGTATGTGTTTGTTCCTGATCTCTGCTAGAAATTGGAGCGTTACCTTTTCTCAGAAACACTGTAATACCAATGGGATTAAAATTTAAATATTATCCCTTTAAGAACTAGTAGAAATTTGTAATTATGAAATTAAACTGTTTGGAAAAAGTATTTTTTGACAGCGCATTATTTTCTGTGCCGACAAAATACAGGAAAAAGTAAAGCTCAGTATTGAGCCTGCAAACAGTAGAGTGTGTCAGTACAGAATATTTGAAGGTTAGATCTGTCCATACAAGCTTACATTTTGCTATGCATCTTTGCTAGATCCTGGTGGGTTTTTTCTGAGGTGCAGTTCTGCTTTTAGGTAACTTCCATTAAATGCCTGTCAAATAGACCTAGCTCTGTATTGTCTGTTGAGTATTATCCGTCATGAAATAAAATCCTGACATTCTTCAGTAAAAAAATTACATTGGATGTCTTAGCAGTGGAGTTAGGAGGGATGTTGTTAACTAAAGAAATGGCTTTTATTTGCTATAAAGGAGATTGGCTTATCAAAAGTCTTGCTTAAGGTTCAATCTAAGAATTTGGAGAGCTATCTCCAGTTCTGGTCCTTACTCATCCCGCTGCCTTGGCTATGTGGCCACTTCCTGTCTGTGCATCTGCAGAGTAATAGTCAGCTCTCGGTGCAAGTAGTGAGGGAAGTGCACAGGTTATTGCTTGTGCCACAATATAAAGCTTAAACAAAGACCTTGATTTTGTTTAGGAAAACTTTTTGAGTTGAGCAAGACCGATTAAATCATCCTCTTCGCTGCTAATCGGTATCTGCCTTCTAGAGGTCTACCATACAACCTTTAACTGGCCAAGTGATCTGCTGGTACAGCAACGTCTGGTGAAGCCAGAAGATCTGTCTGAACAGCAGGTGTCAAAGAAACTGCTGGAATATCACAGAAACTTCCCTGGGGTCTTCCAGATCTATCAAAAAGTTTTGAAATCAATCAATGCAGACCAGCCTTCTGTGGATGTCCTCTCACAGGGTAAATATGTACCTTTATGGCAAATTCGATAGTTGATAAACTCTTACTTGAAAAGTAGTTCCTAGCTGTTAGAGGCAGTTTGTAGGATTAGCATTAGTCAGCACAGATGGCTCCCATTTGAGTTGTGTTCTCTCTAGTACAGTGTTTGGGCTGTTCCTGGTAATTATTTTACAGGACTAGAGTAAGGGCAGATCACTGGAAAGTCTTAGTTCCGCAGTCCTGCTAAAGACGGCTGACTCAGTAGAGCAAATGTCACGGTTATTTCTGTGAGAGTCTCTTCTAAAAGGCTGCGTCGTGGCTCAATTGTTAATCTCCCAAAGGGCTAGTACCTTCCACAAGTCTGGTAAGGAGAAGTAGGAGTAGTTCAAAGCTGGCAACATTTCATTATTTAAAAGCTGTTTGTGCTGGTAGCTTTTCTGTTCTTGGTTGCCTTTGCTTGACTGTAATGCAGTCTGACTTTTAATGTTGATTCTTCAAGAAGAGAATAAGGAAACTGCCGGAAAGACCAATTGATAATGTACTTTGTAGCTGTCAGTCTGTAGATGATCTGTTATATCTCAGCAATTTTGCATCTCAAAAAAGTCTTTTTTAATAACAAGTGCTGCACTTTTAAGATAAACAAGTAGGAAGTTTATATTCTGAATTTAGACATTAATTACCTCTAAATTACTTAATTAAATTTAAAAGTTCATATCATCATTCATAAAGAATTCATGCCTTGAATTGTAAATAAAAATGTGAGTGCCTGAATATTAATTATTATTAATTAATAATGTAGTGAGATAAATTGAAAACTGGAATGAAAAAATCCTCTCTAGATCTTTTTTTGCAGTGCATCAAGCAGCCAGATTTTTTTTAAAGAATAATTAGATGTGGAGACTGTCTAGGGGATCATTACTCCTAATTAACTTGGTTATTTACTGCAAATTAAGCATCATTTGTAAGCAGGGTGCTTTGCCTGTAATGTTTGTGCTTTTCAATACGCTGGGTTATGGAAAATGTTCAGAATAACTAGAGCACTCCTTGGGTAGCTACTACTTGTTTTTTAGGAGGTTATGCAGCAAACACACTCTTTTCTGTTATGATTTTCCAGGTTTTTTGTTAAGTATTTGTAGTGCTACAGATAGAGCTAAAAAAAGAAAGAGGAGATCTCTCACCAATATTAGTATTATTGGGGATTGTTTCATACAGTTATAAAATTTTGTAAACTCTTAAACTTCATTGCAATCACTACTAACATATGATAGGATCTGTGACATCAAATGCAGGTGTACGGTGTAGTATCCCAGCGCAGCTTGGGGCCCTGGAGAAGGATTGTGTATGATCCCCCGTGGTTGCAGTTTGCGTTAGTTTCTCAATACTTTGGGTTCTTTATCTAGAAACAGCAGAGCTGGAGTTTGCTGGAGATGCTTCTTTATTACAGAAGATTTTGTACTGATACCAAAGCGTCTAGGAGAGTGTCCTCAGCAAAATTGTTAGTGCACAAGAGTGTGTTAGCAACAGTAGTTAAAATACTGATCCTTATGGTCTCCATCAATCCTTTTGTGTTTTGTTGGGTTTTTTTTAATATGGCTTATGATTCATACAAACATTAATGGCTAAGCCTGTCCTATTTGTTAGAGTAAAATACCATTTTATTACAAGTACTCTTTAGTCTAGGGACTCTTACTTGAAGTGAAGATATCTGGGCTAACACTTAATTGTATCCATTGCAATTATGGAGAAAGTCAAAGTGTGTCTAGGTGTGCCTGTGCTGCTTTAATCACGGGTCATGGTGGCAGCCAGGATGCGGTGGCATGAACTTCAGCCTTGGCACTTGAATTTATGACCTCTGGAAAGCTTGCATAGCTTGCGCTGAAGCTGGAGCTGCTCTCTTCACTAGTATTGTTAGCCAGGAAAGGGGTATGAGGAAGAGGAGTCCGTAGTTTGGCTATGTCCAAATACGATCCTAATTTGTCCTTGCTGCCAAGCTGTGTCTTCTTTTAGCTTCTTGGTGATGCATCAGGTTCTCTTTTGAGACTGTAACAAGGTTCAGTTCTCTATAATACAGCAAGGTTGGTGATGCTTCACATGTCTTGTGATCTTTCCAAAACTCTTATAATCTGGAGATTGACCTGAATGTAATATTTTGTATGCAATACAAAATGTAGAAGAATGATGTCCAGCAAATAGAATCAGAGACAGAAGCTCAAATAGCCTTTACGCGTTATGCAAAAATGATGGACAAAAGAATAAAATCATAGTTACGTGTTGTCAATGCCATATTGTGTCGTGACATCCTATGCTACAAGTGTATAATATTGTAATTAGGAGTCTGTTAATCACACACACAGAGCTGGATAAATGTCATATTAATTTAACATCCTGAGTTTTTACACTTAAATATTTGTTCAGAAACTGCAGAAAGTATTAAATGTAATTATATCCCTCTATAATTTGAATGGTAAAATTGTACCTATCGAGCAAAAATTACTTCTGCTGGAAACAACATGGTGAAAGAGCAATTATTAATTCAATCTGCTCTTTAAAATGGTTTGACATCTACTGATGAAAGACAGTATAGGAGTGTAATGATAATAAGATTTCTCAAGTGCCTCTTAGTGTAAGTTGCTGACAACGGCAGTTTTATCCGAGTCCTGATTTTTGGTTAGAGTATCTAAATGTTTCAATGATAAAATAAAACATTATCAAAATGACCTTTGGAAAAAAGAGAGAGAAGTTAATCGATGTTTATCTTTTATTATTTTTTGAAGAACTGGGATCTAAACTGTGGGGTTTGTGCCTTTCTCTCATGTTCTAGTTCTTACCTATGTCCAAACACGGCACCGATCAGCCGCCCCCTTTACACCACGGATTCTCTTTTGTGGACCCCCAGGCAGTGGGAAGAGCCTGCAGGCAGCACTAATAGCTCAGAAATACGGTGTTGTCAACAGTAAGTTCTCAGTAAATATGCACTTTGCTCAATTCCCCCTTTCTCTCTTTTTGATCATTTATCTTTTGCTGTCTGTCTTACTTGCTCATAAAACTTCTCTGTTTGTCCATTGCTATGGATGTCAAATTTTTGAGGAAAGTGAAAAGTGTTTCAGTGAAGAAATATAAACCGGTAGAGCATATATTCTGTGAAAAAACAGCTCTAACATTTTTTTTAGTCATTGTTTTTTATACCCTTTACATCAGTATTTTTCCATGTATTAGATTCCTGTTGTGCTGTGAATTCTTCTGTGGATCATGAGTAATGTCATTGCAGTTTCATCTGGCTGACCGAAATTGGGGTGCTTTTACAATAGAATTTATTCTGAACTTTAATGAAGGCTCAGGTTCTATGTATCTGAAGTCATATCTTAGAAAATAAAGCAATTATTTAAAAATGCATTCTCTTTCTTTTGTAAAGGAGGCCCAGAAAATTCTATATGAGACTTGTTCATCGTTAGCGTGCTAATGTTAAAAAGTCCTATAATGTGAATACACAGCTTGGTGACAGGATCAATGCAATACGTGTCCATGTTCTATGATGACTTCTAATAGTGGAGTAGCCATAAATTATTTTAAACAAATGTCTGATATCTGTAAAATTTGCTGATTAGTCATATCCTCTTTGTTAAGTAAAATGCAAGTTCGTTTCATTAGTATTCTTCCAATGTACAGCAAATGAAAAAATCAGAATTAAGTAGGTAGTGGTTTTTTATGTTAAGGAGATTCTTTAATTAGTGGAATGCACTCAGTTGCCCATAGCGATACGCCAGTTTGCTAGTGTCTTCCCTGAAGTCCTGGTGAAGCCAAAAGGTTTCACTGAACCTGGATTTAGCTTTACATGCACGTGGTATCTTCAAGCTCTGAGCTGTATTGTTTTCAGTTACAGGTTTAGTAGATGTGTTCAGAAAAGAAAGAAATTTCTTTAAGTTCAAACTTCAGAAAAAGCCATATCCTTTCTGTGTGATTGTTCCAACTAATGGCTACATCGTAGATTTGTGCAGTTCTGTTAAAGGCATAGAAACATCTATGAAACTGTCTACCGATCAGTTTAGGTTTCTAGGTTTAGTATTTTTGTATTTTAAGTCTTTATTATTATTTTAGTGCTTTAAAAAAAATACATGACTAAAATGATATCCAGTGAACTTGAAAAAGGTAAATGTAAATTATTTTAAGAGCTATATTATAGTACCAATAAGTACAAATAAAATGGCTAAAATGTTTATGCTATCAGTTATTTTAATATTGCTGCATTTTTTAATTTCATATTTTTTAAAAAAATTGTAGATTTATTCAAAGCTATATTTTTAATACTTGTGTAATTGGCCTAATGAAAAATAAAACGTCTGAATGTGTAAAGGAAAATTATCGTCCATGTGTTTCTGAATATTTTTTCTGACATTTATTTCTAAAACTGCAAGTTTGATAGTGTTTTCATCTAGGTCAAAATTTGCATTTTTTAAAAAATAACTACTATATAAGAGAGTTGCATCTCTTTTTACTAAATATGTTGAATTTTATTTTAAATGTACTGTAAACCAAATACTAGAAGAATGAAGTATTTAAGGTAAAATTGGAAAACCATCATTTTTTGGAGGAGTATTCAGTATATACTTAATTTCCAATTTGGCCATTGGGATTGAACTAGAGTCTTAAAAATTTTAATTTAATTTGTTTAAATACTCTCATGAATTGGATTGAATGTAGGTGTATACATATTGGTTGTCTGAAGGTGCAGTATATGCACTTGTGCTTGAGAATATGAATTTGCTTCTCCAGGACAACTAGTTACTGTTAAAATTTGTGTTCGTCCCTTCTCACTTAAACATTGAACTGTACCACCTTTGTCTAAGAAATGTTCCTGCGGGGTATTCTTGCTCTTGTTTGTCAAACGGCGCGATTAACAGGGATAAAGCAGATGAAAGTGCTGGCTTCTTTTTCCATTAAAGTCAGTGCAGCAGTAGATCTTGGTGCTATTGATTTCAGAAAGGGTGGAATCAACTTACGGTTGTTAATTGAAAGGTCATGCGATAATGTACAGAGTGAGTGTTATCTAATATTCACCAAAACTGATTTGAAACTAGGACTTGCTGTGACGTTGCGTAACCTCTCCATGTCTTCGTTCCCTCCCTGGACACGAAGGGTCAGGACTGTTGGACCTGACTCGCGTGGGGCACTGGGACTCCATGGCTTTGGTCAGAAAGTGCTACCCAAGCCTGAAGTAGCAGCATTTCATATATAATTGTCCGGACTAAAACTTTAAATCTGCATCTCCTGGTGTTCTGTGTATTTGAAGTCAATGATAATATTGGATTAGCGCAGTTTTTTAAATATAATTCTTGCATGATCATTAAATGATCCAGGGAGTCGCTTCCTTGAACTGCATATTATCCTGCACCTCCAACAGTGCAGTTCAGATGCTGTTCAGCGGGTGTAACTTTATTCAGTAATTATAAGTTTATAAAAAGTGAAAAATGCTGGCAATCCCTTGACTTATTATTTCAGGAACATAATTGATTAATATCTTTCTCTCTATCTCTGTTTTTAATATGTTCTTTGCCAGATGTATTCTTTTTTATTCAGTATTCTCCCCTGCTCAGTCTCTGCTTTTTGCTCTGCTTGGCCAAAAAAAAAAAATCCTAACAACAAACCCAAAAAACCAACAACTTTTATTTTATTCAGTGACCTTATTCCAGTATGCAGCTTCTGGGTTTGTTTTTTTTCTTTCCTTTGTTGCTTCCTTTTTAAAATTTAACCTTGTGTCTTTTGTTTTGTTCCTTCCTGTTAGTTTGCTGTGGGCAACTGCTAAAGGAAGCTGTTGCAGACAAGACAAAACTTGGAGAACTCATTAAGCCTTATATTGACAACGGATACCCAGGTAGGGCCCGTTGTTGTCTCATTCCACTGCAGTTACAAATTTGTGGCAAAAAATAAATTGTGAGTGAATTTTTCTTGGTCAGATTCTAATCTGGATTATGCCAGAGTAATCTGGAAGTTGATTAATTCTTTTCATTACATGTGATTTGTAGCACCGCGTAACAGAAGTTAGATTTCTAAGCTCTTGAATATCTTCAAAGCAAATAGTTCACTGTTCCAGTGAAATTCAGAGTTTCTGTACACATTCCGAACGTTCGTTTCCATGTTTTTATCTGCGAATCAAAACCAGAATTCTGAAAGAGATGTATAATTTCAAAATGTTTAAACTGTTATTTAAAGCACAGAATCGTGTTCCATTTTTATTTCAAGTGGGTTATAATAAAGACTTCACATTTATACATAGATTTTGACTTGTAGAATGGTCCTGTAGATTCTTCTACTTTAATACAAGTGTTTTTAACTTAAAAGTAAAGTTTCTTTGTACTTCATTTCTATCAGCGTTTTTGGTTGTAGGAGGGGACGACCACAAAGAATATCTAAGCATACTTTGCGTTTGGAAGGCTCTGCAGTGCTTTCAGATAAATCATAAATACTGTAAGCTCCTTCGGGGAGCAGCTTAAACTTACGTGTTTGTTAGTTGTCTTGCACAAGGGTAGCTCTCTGTATGTGATGGGTATTAAAAATCAGAAGAGATCCGTAGTTCTAAAGGATAGTTGTATTTCAGTAGGGTGGAAGAATGTTTATTTTGCCAAATTACAGCAGCCTGGAAGAGGAACTTTCGGTCCTGTTTCTGGCAACAGGCCAAATGGTTACCAGTGATACAAATAGAAGGAGACAATCTTGCTGAAGGTTGAGAAATCTCGGTTAAGCTTCAGTATTAATGGAATTTTGAGCAACCTCCCCCCTGAGCAAAGAGAAATCTTCATTGTCTTTTATTTTTGGCAAGGAAAGCCATTTGGTGATGTGGAAAGCTTGAAAAGTCCCCTTTTTTGCACAATAGCTTAATTCTGAGACTGAATTACACGGATCTGAAACATGAGCCTATAAAATTAACTGAGGTTCCCTTGATAGCGTACCAAGAGATTCAGTACTTTTCTAAGTATTTCAAAAAGACCTTTGGCAGCCTGCAGCTCTGGGTATTCTGTCCCCACGTCAGTCACTTTGTGAAGCCACAAGGTAATACATTTTAACTTTAAACTTCATCTCTGGTGAATGGATTGCATTTATTCCTAATACAATAACTCTGCTAGTTCAATGCATTAATTCTCTGTGGCAGCCACCATATTGCTGGGACTAGGAGCTTATGTGGGAACCACGGGAATGGAAAGCATGAATCCCTACAGCCTGAGGCACTGGGTCCTCTGTAACACAGGCACAGAGATCTAGGAGAGAATTTTCTGATTTAGAGATAGGGCTCAGCAGAATGGCCATTTAACTCCAAGGCAAGGGATCTCAGCATATATTAATTGCAGCGTAACCTAGATCTTTAGGCATGGAAATAACTTCTTCATGTGTATAGTCTGAATGACCTGAATGTGGCTACTTATGTATGCAGTGTAACTCACATGTTAACTCATCTTAAGCTCTGGGCCCGTGTCTTTTTCATGGTATCCATTAATTACAGAATCTTATGTGTATACTGTATTTTCACTTTTTTTCTCCTCTCTGTGAAGTAGAGGGCAGCCACTGTAAATACCTCGCTCTCTAAATTTCAGTTACGGCTGAGAGAGGAGTTTGTATGATCTATTTATTCAAAGATAGGTCCTTTAAGAGCTTTCTTTACTAAAATGCTCTTTGTGTATTTTATAAATTTCATCTTAACCGTTAAATTTCCTTAAAGGAGATACCAAAAGTATTCCCAGTAGAGTAAAATAATTGCACAGGTTGTAATTTTCAGCCAGTCCCAAAAAATATGTACATCCTTAGTCCAAGGGAGCTGCTTCCATTTCAGGAAAATGAAATTGAAGTTGTAATGCCTTTCTTTCTCCAAATTAGAGCTTATTTCAGATTTAGATTATTTCCTTAATATAGCGTGCAAGGATAAAGCTGTATGGTGCTTCTGAATGTTAATGGGAATCATAACTATATTTCTGTGCATTGTGCTAAAAAATTCTCCCTTTGTTTTTGCTTGTATGCACATACATTTTATTTGGTGGGACATACTACAAAATTAAGGGCTGAATAAAAGTAAATATTATATAGCAATACCAGAAATAATAAGTTCTGTCATTTTGATAATCCTCCTCTCCCAGGGATAACAAAGAATGAATTTACATTAGTAAACACTAACAAGAATTCATTACTGCCCTCACAAGAGGCTTGGAGAAAATGAAAGAACATAGTGTACTGAAGAGGAAAGACGAGTAAAGAATCCTTACTGTCTTGCTACAGAGTTACAACCAGGTTAATACAATGGAAAAATCCTCACAGTGTTAGTGATGACATTCAGTTTCAAGAAAATCGCTTTTGAATAGAGTTGGTTTAGTCAATAGCAGACAGTGTTACAACTGTAAAAGCAATTAGAACTTCATAATTTTCATTGCATTTCTAGTTATGTACCAAGTAAGCACAGTTGTTCCTTTGGGCCAGGAATCGTGCAAGGGATATTGTCACAGAATACCCTGGAACCACAGACAGACCGTGAGAAATGTTGCACTCAAATCATTAGTAGTCAAAATGAAACAAGTGCCATAAAATCTTGAGGGCGCGCCTCATATATTCTTAAAATGCTTGCCCTGGGGAGCGATCTCAGTGTGGCTTCCTTTCTTGCGGACACAACTGATTGCATACAATTAGTCATTTAAGATATGCCAACAGGGTGTGCTGCGGTGTCATAAAAATGCTCAAAACCCAGTTTATGCAAAGCGAACTCATTACTGAGTTATTGAGGCTGTCCACTGTCTCTTCTGTTCTAGTTCTGGTTGACTAACTCAGAATGCTTCTTGGGTTTAGGATTCACAAACATTCTTTGTGTTGTTTTTTTTCCGTGTAATGCTGCTTCATGTATACAACATGTACTTCAAGAACAGCTCAGACAATTCTATTATTCACTCCAGAAGGCGACTCAGCGCATTCCTAATTTCTGTATTTTCTAGTGTTTGCTGTCACGTGAAGACCTTATCTCTTGCTTTATCAAACTTCTCAGTTTTCTATATGGTGATTTATTTTGCTTGATGAAGGTAGCATAGATAGTTTTGGGTCCAGTAATTTTGTAATTCCCAGGACATTCTAGTCTACAGTTGGTGCACGCTAGATATTCAAAAATGCATTTTCAGTGAAAAGTTCAGCAACCTGACTGCTTTCTGTGTGTCATAAACATAGATTTGTTCCTTGGACAACCCATCTGAAATGCACAGACTTTTCCTTCAGGATATTGTGGTTTTCACTGAAAGTAGGCAATTATTGCGAACTATACACTGGGCAGAAAATTACCAGCATTGGAGTTTGATAGCAATCTCCTGCTCACTAACTCCAGTTAATTTAAATCTCAGTCAGTAGTGCTAAATTTAGCACGTGCTGTTTGCTTGGGCATCCTAGGAGAAGACTCCCATTTGGAGTGAGAGGTGAGTGTAGTGGCCAGAACCCTTCTCTAGGCAGCAAGACAACTCGCATAAATTAATTAATTCAGTTTGATTCCTTCTGAAATGTTGTGAAGAGACTGTTCCATAGACTAGTCCTCGCCTTCTAGTAACTCAGGCTGTGGACAAATGATGCGTATGTGGGTAGCCCCTTCATAGATCTCACTGGCCTGATGAGGACCTTTACAGCGAATTCGTGTCCCCAGGTTGCTGTCCTCAGGTGATTCTGAGAGAGCTAGACTGTGTTCTGCACCTGTCTCACTGGAAACATGGGCCCGCGTTAATTTAAAGTTCCATCTGCAGTATCTGTGTTCACCATTTTAAAGGTGTCTGTCAGAATTTGATACCCTGTGAGGAAAATAAAAAACCTGCAGAAAGTGTTTCTGCTGCCCTCCCGCCCCCCCGCCCCCCCCCTTAAGTATCCCTGGTGAAAACGCCCCTTGAGATGTGGCATTTTATTAATGAAAATAGAAGCAAAAGTATTTTGGCACTGAGGGCATCACAAAAAATAGAAAAGGTCATCACTCAGTTGAAAAGAAATTTGCGTGCCATTCTGTTCAATGTTTTGTGTTTTCATAGTGAAATAGCATGGAGCGGCCACTGCTAATTAATACGTGTTTGAAAGGCTGCAATAAATGGAGCCAAGAAAAATGAAATGACAGAAAAACAGCATGAAGAGCAGGGGGGAAGAAACCAAAAACACTCCCAAACCAATAAGATCCTGCTTTTCAGCTGGGAGAACTGCTATTAGTTTGGGTAATTGTTTTTTCCACCAAAGTGAAGATTCAGGTGGTAAAGAGAGCTGATTCATGGAAGGCAGATAACATTGCACTGTTTGCAGCCTGTTAGAGCTGAACACACACAACCTGTGTTGTTTTTTCCCCTTCCTTTTTCTATTTTTTAAGTAGCAATATCTGAAGCTGTCCCCAATGACAGTCTGCATGTGGGGGGTAAAATCTGGAATTCCCTAATTTCTCCTATTTTCTAATAAAAACTATTACTGTACAAATGTAGAATTTTTTTCCCCCCTTATTTTAAATTGGAGTGGTTTTAAAGGGGTGCTTTTTGGTGCAGCCTCTGAAAGTTAGGGTCCCCTGGTGATTGTGATCACAGTCTCACTGAAAGCACTTGGGGGGGGGGGGGTTGACATCAAATTAATATTCTCATCACTAAGCGCGAAGTAAAGATTTGACAATAGAGCAGCTTCCTCTTTGTTAAAAACTTGCAAAGAGTTTCCGAGTTGAAAGGCTGAGTAAATCTTTATATCTGAGGAGGTAAGCTTAGTGTTATTTCTTGTTTTTAACGGGGCTGTACTGGCGAGCTGCAAGCTGTCTGAACATTGGAGAGAGACCCTTTGGGAGCTCCATTGGTTTTCAGCAAGTCTTTGCATGCAGTGTGTTTGTACTAGCTGAAGACAGCGCATGGCTCTCTAAATAATTTACAAGTTGATTAATAGACTCACATGGGTATAATTAGAAGAGGGAGAGACAGCAGCTACAGTAACGGGTACAGTGCTTGGGGGAACTAGAGACTTTATTTTTTTTAAAGAAACTTTCTAGGGTGCTGGGCGTTTGAAGATAAGTTGGGAAGAGCTCAGTGCCTCTTCTCTTTTGAAGTGGAAATAGGACAGTTTGAATCCGTCGAGTTTAATTTTACACAAGCTTTAGGGGCCCTGCAGTGCAACTCCCTTTTTATTATTGAAAAAAACTCTCCATTTTTCTTTCATTTTTCACACACATGCACACACGCACACACACACACAGAGCCCAAACAGTAGCTAATAAACAAATTGATTTTCTACTTTAAGTTAGTTTTATAACGATGCTATATGGTCATCTATATATGCACCTCAATCACAAACATACTGTGTAAAGTTACAGAGATATTTATGAATACACCATACTTTAATTTATGCATTTTTAAGAAACCTTCACCTCTGTTTGACAATGCTTTTGAAGTAGCTCCGTTTTTCAAGTCAAACTTTTGACTTTTCCTATGGGACTGCTACAAAGGTTTTTTTATGGAAAATAGGTAGCAATATTTTTTCCTACTAGGAGAAAATTGGTGGTCAAGAGAACAAAATAAAATTTAGTATTTTTTTTCTGTTTTGGGTGTCCATATTTTAATAAAAGATGCAAGGCTGTAGAATAGAAAGTTTTACATGAAGGAATATAGGCAGTAAGTTGTCACCTTCTTTCTTGAATTTTACTTTTTTTATGTGGTTGAATCACAACAATGATACGTTAGAGCCCCTTTTCCTTTATTTGAAAATCTAGAATATATTTTTCTCTATTCTACACAACATGAAACAATCAAAATTATCATATCTGGCTAGCAGATATTCAGGGCTGAAGTAACAGTGGAGAGACTCAGTCTATGAAGACATTCTTAAAGGCCATGCCACTTAAGATTTAAAAAAAACCCCACCACCAAATAAACCCCCCAAAAATTACCCCCAAAACCCAACACTGAATGCCAGACCAGACAAAATAAATGTGATTTTATTTAAGAGTCTAGTGGGGTAGTTTTCTGGAGGACTTGTGATCAGTCAGTTAGTGGATGTGGTCCTGCCTATGTGCATTTTGCCAGCGTGCTGGTTCTGCAGCAGTCTTCACTGTTATCATTGTTATGGGAGGATCAATAGTCCAGTATAAGGCATGGAAACTCACAGGGGTGGAGCTGCTGGAGCCTGTGGCTTTGCAGGAGGGAAGGAGTAAAACAGGTTGTAAGTTACAACCTATCAGATATGCAAAGTTACCATTTTTGGTCAGCGGGCGTCATTGTGGTGCCACAAATCCTCACGGATTTCAGTGAAGTTGTGGCCCTTGGCCATACGAGGCCTCATGGTTTTCAGGGGCTTTTAAACAGCAAAGGATAATATAAATGCTAAGTATTAATATTTTATATTTATTTTGAATTTTATTGCTGACAATAATTCTTAAAAACTTAGAAACATGGTGTTTCCTTTCCTGCTCCTGTTCTTGCAGCGCTAGCTCTTCAGCAAAGAGCTGCTGACTTCAATTCTGTTTGATTTTCTGTTTGGAGTTTGGGATAGGGAAATCATATCAGGTTTTTTTTTTAAGAAAAATGTAAGGAAAAGCACGTTGCATATTCGCCGCATCCCCTTTTATGGTCTTTGGAGTTTAACATCAAATTCTGGCTTTGGCTTTATTTCACTGGGTGCCATATATAGAAGATCAGGCTCCTGTACGAAACAGGCTATTTTATGACTAGCAAAACATTTAATAGCTCTTATGTATCGCTTTACATTTTTGAATGTCCCTTTAATGTGGTTGGTAGGTGTCAGGAGGAGCAGCAAGGGGAGACATAGGACCGGGCAGCCGATCTCGCTGTTGGGATTCTAGAGCACGTGCTGGCACCGGGCATCGCTGGTGAGGGACAGCAAACCCCTTTCCATCCTCTCTTCTCCTCCCATGGTCAATCAGTATTTGGTATAGAAGGCCAAGATGTTTTTCGACAAGATTACCAGACTGAATTTGTTCTTTTTTTAATATTATCACTGTCAAAAAGGGGTTTGTAGGCCAAATTTTGTCCTACTGCAAGCCCTGGATTCTTCAGTAGATCTGAAATAGTTTAGAAATGAGAAGGAAATAAGGAACTTGATCGATAGTGGGAATGTTAGCTGGGTTAGAACTGAGCTTGCTGGCTTAGCTCCACCTGTATTCTCTCTGCAGACGCTGAAGGAGTGAAAAGATATAGTGCGAATATACATTTTCTTCCTAGTTTTAGAAACTTTCAGGTTAGAAACGTCCCTGTGAGATAATTCAGAGTAGCTCTTGCCTTGCGGGTGGGTAAACTGAGGCAGAAAACCTCAGTCGACTGGAGCCACGCCGCAGGCAGCGGGCGAGCATGGACGGACACCCAGGTGTGGACCTTGACCTCAGTGTCAGCCCGCTGGATCGTCCCCCGTAGCCTGTGCTGGGAAGGAAATACACACGGACACTGGCAGCACCGCAGGGGCTCTTTTTAGAGGAAAGGAGCTTTTTGTGTTTGTATGCTGGATACTCATTTTGGACTAATTTCCATTGCTGGATCTGAAAATGCCACTAACAGGTAAAGCTGTGTATGGGGCTGGGAGCTTAACCGGTCACCAAATGCGATCAGATGTAGATTCCTCAATCTCTGGCTTTTGTAACTGCGAGTAAGAATGATGCACTCCTTTAACGTGCATTTCTGGAGGTCTTAATTTATCACGTATCATTTGATTGATGATTTGGGATCGTACCCACTTTAAAAATGTCACCCCTTCCCCTTTACTACAGCTATATTTTAAATAACTAAAAAGCTCAAAGGAAAAAAAAAAAAAAACAGAGGTTCTAATATACCGGAAGAAACAAAAATATTTAAAATGTGGAAGCAAAATATTTAATGGTATTATTGATTTTACAGCATTAAGCTGATTACTGCGGTTCCCCCGGGAAGCCATCCCTTGTACACGTACAAGGAGCGAGCGGAGACTCTTTCCGTGTGAATTTGCCATTTGATGAAATTACTCCAGGTGCCACCTCAATACTCCTCTTTGCCGCGTTGCCCCGTTATTTGCCGGTTTCCCGACGAGCTTCCCAAAACCGGGAAACCAGAGGCGCTGTCAAAGCCTCCCGGTGCCAGCCCGGCGCTGCCCGCAACGAGGAGGGGCGGGGCGGGGGGGGGGACGGACGGGACACACCGAGCAGCCCCGCGGAGCGCCCTCCGCCGCGGCGGGACGCCCCGGGGCTCGGCCTTGGAAGTCACCGGAGCCGCCGCCGCCCCGCGCTGCCCGCCGCGTCCGCCAGGTGGCGCCGGGGAACAACCGACCGTGGCGGGGCCGGGGCTCTGCGGGAGAGACACCCCCCCCGCCGCCCCCTTCGGCCGTGCTGCAGCGGGGCAAACCCGGGGCTTTTCCTCCTTTTTCCTTCCCCTTTGCCGTGGAGACGCGCTGGGATTATGTTGTGTTATTTGCACTAAGCACCGTTGGGCTGCTGTGGAATGGGGAAACCAGCCCCTTCTCCCCGGTCCGGGGTGTCGGCGGGATTAAATTAAAATATCGATCAGCCTACGTGATGGTAAACCACTGGTAAATCATTCTCAAACGTGTTAAAACCAAATTGATGCCATCTCTGAGGACCTTAATGTGGGCAAGAAAATAGAATGCTGCTCCGAAAGACCCGAATAAAATGACCCGTTGTGAATAATCCGGAATTTATAGAGCAATAAGATAAGCAAATCTCGTGCTTTGCTAAATTTAGGATTGACAGGACAATCCGGGAAAGTAGCCTTTGGCAGTAGCTTATACGCTGGGCAAGATGTTAACTGTCAAGTACTGGGATCAAGCCTCGGGCGTCTGAATTAGCTGAGAAAGCCTTCACACCTAGCTAAAACCAAAAAAAAAAAAAAATCCAAGAGAAAGATAAAGGGCAAATGGACAATATTGTCAAAAGGACCTTAAACTTTTTACAGCGCAAAACTGACAGAATTTACATCTGCAAATGCGTTTATGCTGTACTTGGAATCCAGGTTTTATAGGTTTGGAGAAGTGAGTCAATACCCTTCAAAAGTCTGTTTTAAAGGGAAATAATGGAGGAGGAATCATTTTAAATATGATAATTGTATAGCTTGGAGCAGTGACAGCATTGAAGCTATTGGAGAATAGTGCCCTGTAGTCTCTCAAGTAGTGTTTTTGCATTTCAGACTGTGCCTTTAATGTTCTGTTACTTTTGTCTTGAGCAGATGGTATGATTTTGTCAACTGATTGCGTGGTACGGTTTTCTATTAGTCCTCCAGATCTATGGGTTGGGTAAGAGCTAATAGGCCACACTCCTGTGAGTTTCATGAGGAAGTACTTTTCATGAGAAGTACCTTGTGAAAACCTTTGAAGCTCCGGGAAGTAAATTTATTTTTTAAATGGTCTGCTGGAAGGTGCTGATTGACAGCCCTGGAGACAGAAAATCTCTAGGTGTCCACGCAGCAGTTCCAGCATGAACGGCAGCACTTTCAGCCTCTGTTCTTGTACCCTGCCTGATCGTACCCGCGAACTGATTAGGTCATTTCTTAGGTCCACAGCTGCTAATTCAGCTGCGTAGCCCAGACCATTAGAGAGTCGAGACAGGCTGGGAGATGAAGGGGGTACGATGTGTGGTATTGATGTTGGGCAAGAATGTATGCATGAATGAATTACATTTTTCTGTGGGGCTGGTTGTGGCCTCATTCTGCCGCATATACCATTTCTGAGGTTCACCGTGACCTTGGTCCAGAGCTCCGTGCGGTGCTCTCGGCACAGGGTAGCGCTGGAGCTCAGCAGCTCTGCAGCGCTACATCTGAGGGGTGAATTTTACTCCTGTACCTTGATTTCTCATCTTAATAGAGATGTGCTTCCACGTTAGCTAATCTGGTTATCTTTTTGTAGCACATTGTAGTTTTTACAAGAAACTTATCTTTGGACTTCTCTAATGATAAAGTAAAATCTCTCTAGAGTCTCATTCCCCCAACTTTCAGAGTTGGAAACTCACATAAGCTTATGTTGAAAAGGAATTGATTATTCAAAGCTCTTGTGCTTCATAATCTACTTAAAACATGTAGATTGACTGTCTCATCAGAAAAGCTGTGAGTTTTATTTTGCTATATAGCCCATTGGGTCATGTGCTTAAGGCCAGGAGACCTCTGGCTAGTTACTTACGGACCGTGTGCCCCTCCAATTACAGGTTATTAATTTGCCTTACATTCAAGAGACAGTTCCACATGAGTGAAAAGGAATACCATACTGCAGAGTTCTTCATTACCTACTCTGTCTGTACCACAGCAAAATAAGAATCATACTGATTTCTTTCTTCCCTTTTTTCCTTTTTTTTTTTTTCCCCCTCTGGTCTGTGGAAGATGTTTTACAGTTTTAATGCAGCTGTCTTAAGTGTGACTGTTCCTGTTCAAGGGCAGCTGATGTACTTTGTAATGCCATTGAACAGCCAACAAGCTATGTTCCCCTATTGTGTTGGAAGTGATAGGTATGTTTGCTAATCAAGAGGAGAGCAGAGCTTGCTGTCTGACTTGTTTATGTTTTATTTCTCACCATCAAGCTTTAGAGGGAAGCACAGAAAATATGTAAGCATCTATATTATTCAGTGATGTATATATGTACATGAGCATAGAAACAACCTGAAGTGCATTGCTGATACCTTCTAGACAGACATCCCTGAAATGAGCAAGGTGTCAGGGTTACCACATCTCCCCAGTATGACTCAAAATACCCCAAACCTGGCATGCCATTAGAGAAACTGCCAATTAATTGTCACTGCATATTGATTTTTTTCGTCTTGTGATTGCTTCAGTTTTGTTCAAAAATAGTGACCAAAGTAGAGGATTTTGGCCATCAGGATTCACAGAAGGCCCATGGGAAGCGGTCAGATCGAGGAGATGCTGCCTGGTTCCCATCACAATCGCTTTTTGATGTCCTTGTAGGCTGTAGTGTTTCTCCTTCCCATATGCAGGATGGGAGCAATTTGGCCCCCGGAACTGGAGAATCTCCTATCATCTGTTGGAATCTCAACAGCGCAGTGTACCCACTTATTTCTCTGTGCCATTCCTGGGGCTTTCAGCCTCTTCCCTGATTCCCTGTTCATCTCACAGGGATGTCAGCTCCAGCAGAGCCCTACCTTAGTGCAGTTGTACTCTTGGCTTTGGTAGGTTTCATTCAAATCCCTTGCGAAACTGTCTTAAAGCATTCTGAAAGTATTTAAAAAAGACATGTAATTTGGCATCTTTGTTACACCCATGTTAATGATTCCAGTAGGAATCATGATAAAATAACATGCATCAAGACAGAAAGTTTAGTGCTGCAGCCAAAACTTCAAGACTCCCAGGAAAATTCCACTGGTCTTTGTGTGGGATATATTTTGGAGAAAGAGAAGGTAGGATTTTTTTTTTCTTCTTACCAGGATGTCTTGGTTTTGTATTAGTTCTGGTAACCTGGAGGGTAGGGAGAACTGCCCTGCAAAGAGCACTGGAATTCTCCTGTTATCCCTTCCATGCCTGCCTGCAGCTCAGGTCTTAGATAAATCAGTATCATCTGTCTAATAACGTTTCTGCCTGCTGCTGCTGCACTGTTGTACAGTTAATTTTATGAATCCCATTTTTAACAGAATGCCTAGTTTTGCATTGTCATTTTGCTCTCTGTCAACTGTCTGGTTTTATTCCTTTCCCTTTTTCTTGTAGCAGCTGGAGAATATTACTCTCCTTAACTTGTTTTTTTATAATGTGAAGTGGATATCCTCAATTAATACACTAATCTGTTTTCTAATTAATTCCCTGCGGTTTTCCTCCCTTTTTGCTGGTACATTGAATCCTGAGTGCAATTCTGTAAACTCGGTAATTTGATTACTTAAAGGAGAAGTAATGAATTTCATGATAGAGGTGTAAGTCTTTAGGAAATGTTAAATTCCAGGAAGCAAATGGATTCTATTAGTGTGGTTCAAAACCTGCTTGTACCCAGGGTATAAATGTGCACTGATAATAATACACTCTGCTAAAATATGGGTGCATTCCTATCAGCTAGTCCTAAAGCAAATCGCATTGTTCGAAATCTGATGCATAATCTCTCCTTCAAGCACTTGTTGTTGTATTTTTGTATGCAGATGCAATGGCAGGGTGAGTATCAAAACATCAGCATTCCGTGATGTGGATTTATGTAGCATTTTTTATTGCTTGTTTCCAGTAGAGGCAACAGTGTATTAGACATACTGTACAAATAAAGAGAAGCGGCTCTCATAGCTTCTTGAAAATTGTTTTGGCTGCTTTTTTTGGGAAACAGTTTGAGGTGATTTTGCTGACCTTTCTTTGTGGTTATTTGACACTAAACTTGACATATTTCAAGAGTCCTTGCAAAAGTTATAGTCGCTCTTATTGATCCTAATTCTTTATTTTTCTGTAAAAAGGAAAAAAAATACAAGATACCTAAGTTTAAGTATCTCGATTGAAATATTTTACTTTATGAAGGCTGTAGTGAAAATACACAAGATACCTCCTTACCACTGTGTCCCATTAAATAGAATTTTAAAAGCTGCATAGTAATTGCAATCCCAGCCAGCATCTTGCTGATGTTCTCTCTTGCCTTAAAGAAAATTTGCCTTAAAGAAAAATAATAATAGAAGAGAACTTTTATCTCTAAAATTAGGGAGTCATCAATGCAGTAATTGCAGTAGTTGAAATATGTTTTAGAAATTTATTTTCAGTTGTAAAAGCTTCAGGCTTTTGGGCAAATTGGAGAAATATTGCATCTAGCCTGCTGTGGCAGAACCATTATCATCTGCTAAATTAAATACAGAATGCTACAGAAATTTCTTTCCTGGTTTAGGATTTCTTTTACACAACTCCGGTCATCATTTTTGCGTTTTGATACGATTATGTCACACACTTCATTGTGACATCAGCCTAGTATAGCTGAGAGAAAAAGTACATTGCAAAATTATGTAGGCATTAGTTTTTACCAAATACTTTGCTTTAGTCCTGCAGTTCCTTATGAGTTTGGGGTTTCATGGTAGCACAGTAAATATGCAAAGTCAACAGTAACTCCTCTCTCCCAAATCTACTAGTCATAAACAGGAATAAGTCTTTGTGTTTTAGTTCCTGTAGCGGTTTAACGAGAAAAAGTAGTTTGTATCCTCCTTAATTGCAGACTCAGCATACAAAATAAATGTCATCTTTTTAATCCTTTGCAGTCCCAGACAACCTTGTTATGAAGATCCTGGCAGAACGCCTAAACGCACTAGACTGCATGACCAATGGTTGGGTGCTTTATGGCTTCCCAAGAGACATAGAGCAGGGAGAACAGCTGCAGAAATCACACATTATTCCGAACAGGTAAGATATGAATTTAGCAATCACGACACTACTTATACAAAAAAATTGTTTATGGAAAGATACAGGTCTTTATTGACATTGCGTAGGCTGTTGCATCTTATTTATTTTTTCCTTCCTGAGCTAGAAAAGGGGTCTTGCTCCTGGAGAGTAGGAAATAGAGCATTGGCCTTACAAATCCTCCAGATGGCCAAACTGTGGGAGAGAGAAGAGATTTGTTCTTCTGGTTATTTGTTTGAGTTGCCTCTAAAGGGAAACCATAAGAAATGGATTAAAGTTTGGATTATATCAGAAGGTGTTATTTTATTTGCAGCAGGAGCGGGGATCTACATCTTCTTTCTTTAGCGTCGGCATAATACCATGAAAATATATTAGTATTGTGAGGAGCTCATTATGAGACTTTTGGGTTTTGTGAAATAATTAAAAACAACATGAGAATTATATTTTATTTGAGCTATAATGAAGGGTTCAGAAATGTAATATAAGAGAAATGAGCATCAAAAGAGAACTGTTATGACTGCCAGGCAAATAAAATGGAGTTGCTCTTTACAGCTGGTCCAAGGGTGGTGAGGATTTGAAATTCTGGTGTACTCACCAAAGCTGAGAGGCTTCTCCATCCCCTTCCAGGGGTTCCTGGTTCAGTCCATGCCACTGGCTGACACAGTGGCCACTCCAAAGGCATATGTTGGAAATTTGTACTCTTTATGCTTCCAGAAAGCTTATTCTTAGCTGTAAACTAATAGCGGGAAAGGTATATTACCCCCTTAAGTGTTTAAGTTGGCAAAGTTACTCTTCCTGTGTCTTCTGTGGGGCCGTCCTCAATTCCCACCCCTCGCTCCCCGTACAGGGTACAGCAGAAAGATGTAAAAGGGTAAGATTGAGTTGGGGAGAGAAAAGAGGTGAGTGAAAAGGGAGGGAGCTAGCGGCCGTGGCGTCAGGGTTGAAAAATGAAAGCATGTGAAAACAGAAGTAACTTTATTTTTTAAAAGTAAGACAACAGGAATCCGTTTAATGAAAAAAGGGAGAAAGAATCTTGAAACATGATAGATTCAGTTAAATAACAGTTCCCATGGATTATTCTTCATGTGCATTTAGAAGGTAGGTCCTGAGTCCCTAAATGGGTGTCCAAGTTCCTGAGATCAGTGTGAATACTCAAGTGTGTGCCGCGTGCTCCTTTACAGGATCGAGACCTCATCAAGTGAGAAAGAACAACTGATTAGAAAATTGTGTGTGTGGAAATTTGGCACTGATCCATTTGCTCAGCTTCCATTTGGTTTAAAGAGCTTGGCACATTCATATCTGAGTTAAGAATTTGGCCCCTACTATTTTATACAGGGGTTGAAGTAAGGGATAAAAATAGACATCATGCTACCTGATTGATTTTGGAGCTGATATGTTCCATGAAACTGAAGTAGTAGGTATATGAGGGAGAGAGGGTGATTATAAACAAAAGGACATATTGCAGCATGGTACAGCAGGGCAGTAATTCAGTTTCAGTTGTGATGCTAGTTATAAAACACTATCTGCAGAGGTGGTGTTTCTGACATCAGGAGAAAAACCTGATAGAATTATAGCCTTGAAATCAATCCGGGAATAGGATGCAGAAATCTATAAATCAGACACAGAACAATCTACAAAGTCTCATTTTTAGGAGGGCTCTGTTGATGAAATTAGATTAAAATAAATTTACATATATATCAAGTTTATTATTAAAATCTAGTCACATCAGTAAACAAAATTATTTGTGAAAGAATATGTTACTCTGGGTTTTGAACTCAAAGTAGACCTCTTTGGCTGATCAGAACACAGAGTTATTGTCTGCTTGTCAAGTCATAAATCTATTCCTTAGAGCTAATAAATGGTTAGTGTTCAAATACTATGTTTTATCTGACTCCCACCTCATAAAGCTAGTACACATAATACTAAATTATACAGCATTGAGCAGGATCAGTCTCCTGACTCCTCCATCTTATGGAAAGAAAAACAAACCTAGTAATTGATGGCAGAAAAGAAGGAAAATAAAGTTATTTGAAAACAAACAAAATGGGCTATAAAGTTTGTTAAAATGTAATAATAAAAAAACTCATACAGCATCAGCCACTGCATCCAAAGAACTGCCCTGGAACAAAAAGGAAAATAATTCATTTGCCACTGAAAAAGTAAGGTACAGGGTTTTCTTTAAATTAGAATTTGCAGCTGAGCAGAGGCTTGCTTACAGGCCGGTGCAGGAAAACCTGTCTGTATTAGAGAAAACCTGCCTACCAAAGAACTGCTCTTTCTGTATCAGAGAAGACATGTATTGCTTTCTGTGTTCCTCCTTATGAAGCAGTTACTGCTTAAGTGGACAGGATCCTAATCGTATTGAACTGTGGCAGCCTTTAGGGCAAATAAGAAGCTGAATCTATTAGTGGTCTCTCAGCTCTCGGGTAAAAGAACACCATTAACCACTTAGTGCCTACAGTAAGTGGGAATCCAAAGACAATTACAGGTTGGCATTTGAAGCTCAGAAGTACTATGGCAGAGGACTGAATTCAGTTCCTCATCCAAATGAGTGTAAATAGGTATTTTAGCTTTTTTTTTTATTGTTAAGGCTTGAGCAACAATAGAAAATACATAGTATAGTCATGGATAGTTCTAATATACTGAAAAGTCTATTTAATATCTAGCAAAATCTTTCTTATCTCCTTCTCGCTCCCAAACTTACAGTTAAAATAAGATTCAGCAGCAACAGTGTCATCTGTTATATATCTCTTGTCATTAGCTTCAGCTGGTTCATGACCAGCTGTCTGCTGGTTCCAGGCCAGCTTAAGGCAATTGGCAGTTTAAGGATTCCCTGAGCCAGAGGGTCATCTGGACAACTGTCTAACAGCCCATTTTCCTTGACTTTATAGTCTCGTTTTCGACACGCTGTACTTCTGGCCTCCACCAAATTGTATGGAAAAAGTTTTTCACTGGGTGTCATATGAAAATACTTTATAGTGCTTTTTCCGGTCTCCTTTCTTCTATGGAAACACAGTCACAAGCCTTCTCTGTTCATGCTCTCCTAACACTCCTGATTTTATAAGCCTCTTCTATATGCCTGTTCAGTCATCTCTCCCCAGCAGAGAACCTTGGTCTGGTTATCCTTTTTTTTTCCAAAAGTCATTTCACCCCTGTGATTATCCTGCCCCCCTGTTCTCTACCTTCTCTAGTTATTCCAGCTGTTTTTCTTCTAAGGTGGCACAACCAGAACTGCATTCAGTTTCGAGGATAGCACTGTGAGCTGGGTGTACATGTACTACCATTAACATTTTTGTATTCTGATCTTAGCTCCATTACTCATAATTGCTGATGTTCTGTTAGATCTTACAGCGATAGATTTTGGAAGAATGTCTTGTGTGTGTAAACGATGATAACTATACAGTGTGTCTTTCCTTGGAAATATACTGAAAAATCACAAAGTGTCACAAGTCTCAACTGAGTGTGTGCAACCTCAGCAAGGAGCCTAAAGACTCTTTAACTCACCATCTCTGTAGTTAAAATTGCAGCCAGGTTTGTGTTAGAGTTCTCCTCAAGCTAGTAAAGCGAACCCTTCCATCTGCACCAATGGGCTCTGCTGCCAAGTGTGTCCTGGGACTCCCAGATCCTCTGTTCCATCATTTCCTTTGTTCTTGTTCCGTCTGATCTGAATCCAGAGTTGATTGTTTTACATTTCAGTATTGATTAATTATATTGCAGTAGTATCTACAAACAGTACAAGTGGAAAGACAAAGCTGGGCAGGGGAGGGATGAACTTGAGGATTGCCCTAGCAATACATATATAACATATTTCAAATACCCATTTTTCCAGTATTAAAGTTTTTTCTTTCCCAGTGGAGAAGATAAACAGCACTAGCATCTCCAGTGCAGTTTTTCCAACAGTGTTTTATTTGGCCTTCAAAATGATGTGGCTGTATCCCTGATTATGACATCTTTTACATAATATATTTAAAGCTTCCTTTTTATCATACCGCTAAGAACCTATATTCAAACAGTTTAGGATAATGAAGTTCCTAATTTCTAAGGTAGAATCTGTGAATATGTTGGAAAGGGAAAAATCAGAATGGAAAAAAAGCTTGGCTTTTTTTTTTTTTAACTATTTGGTCTTTACATGGGGCTTTCATATTTCTGCAGCTGATCCCAATGTGGATTAGGGATAATAAACAGCCTATTAATGGAGGCCTGAACTAGGAAATGGAGTTTGAATCAGCAGCAAAATTCAATGGCTGGCGAAGGTTAATAACTCCATTACTATCAGCTCTATTTTTTAGCCGTTTGAAGAGCTAGGTGTTAGCCTTATCTTACTCCTCATTAATTGAGCTAATAGAACCCCAGTGACCCTACCATGCTGCCATTATCTGAGAGTTTACCAGACATGGACTGGAATACTTATCACTGAATACGTAATCCTCAGATTCATTTTTATATCAGAAATATTTTTGTTAAAGATTGGTTGTCTTCAGGTTTATTTTTGTCTTTTCATTTCCTTGCTGCCTTCTGTAACAGCTACATATTTGGAAATTAAATGTAAATGACTTAATTAAAATCCTATCAAGGAACAAGCTAAGTCCCAAAATAGTTGCGTCAAGGAAACATAATAGTGATTGAATTATTCTGACATGAAAAAATCTTACAGGGCATTTTTAAAACTTTGGCCTAATTTAAATTATGGATATTGTGTATTTATAATAGATGTGTTTTTAATTAATGGCATAGAAAAATCTGATGAGTAACAAAGAAGAAATGTTATAATTATATTCCCTCATTTTCAGGGGGAAAAAAACACCCCAAAACAAAACAGAAAAATGATGTCGTAATCAAAGTACTAAATCAGTACAATAAAATTTGCCTGCACCAGGGAGAGAGAGAAACAGCAGGAAAAGTCCAAGTGACCTATGTAGGATTTGGCTTAATTTATAAAGAAAGTGGTAAAAATAATAGGCAGACCAGTTCTCTGTTTCAATCATTCTCATTTTTTGTCTCTTCTGATTAGAAAGCAGCTCGCTCTTACCAGAGCCATTATATGGTTGCTGGTTTACTGACTGTTGTCTTCACTAATGCTAATTGGTTTCCTTTTTATTATCACTTTGCACATCAGTGCTCCCATCTCGGCTAGTCTCTTCCTCCTCCCTCACACGTTCAAAGTCAGACTGACTGGTTTGGTAAAAACTAAGGGGCAAGACAGCAGGAGTGAAAGGCACAGGATCTTCTTGAGGTCAATGGTACGCTTATGAAATAGAAACATATTTTTGGAAAGTGTGTTTTAGGCCATGGATTCTTATTTGTCTTCCCCACTCCACCCTCTTAGCTATGCCGACTGTACATCATGTACATGCGTAGCCATGCTCTGAGGGGGCAGAATGCCCTGGCCAAGTAATGAAATGACAAGTTTTTTTCCTAAACAAAATCCACTGCAGGTTGTGCTTACTGGGCAAAATTAGCAAATCTTCCTCTCACCTGGACTGGTGAAGAACTCATCTGCTTCACTGAGTGGGATCAGTTTACCCCACAGTTGCTACCCCTGTAGCCTTTTCCCAGCTACAGTAATTCAGTCATCGTGCTATCTCTTGATGCGTTTTGAGGCTTACCCCATACATTGACAAGATTTTAATTAAGTCATTTACCTTTGTTTCCTGATTTGCCTCTATCGCAAGAGGCATTACTGAGCACTCCATAGTGTTCAAAATATATCAGGGGAACTCCCATTACCCTATGTGTAACAGCTGTGCATAAAAAGGTATACCTTGCTCTGGCATGAAGGCTCAATTAAGCAGTCACACCCACGGGCTACTTAACTGTGATAACTAATTTTCCACACGTAGTGCAAGAAGCTGCACACACGCAGTCTTTTGCCCTACACGAATTGGACGGAAGCTGCTCCTTACACAGATTTCTGAGGTTTGGCTGTTGTTGGAGAATCCTTGTTCTCCATTCTCCCTTTCAGCCTTAGTAGATTGTGCTCTCTCTTCCCGCGTAACGTAACACTAATCCAAGTAGAAGTTATTGCTATTAAATAGTCTAATAGATAGGGGATTGGATGATTACAATAAAAAGATTATGTCACTTCTGCTGCATATTCCACCTGACCTGTGTTGGTACCATGAGAGCCTTTCTATCCCAGGGAAAGGCGTTAATATGCATCTTGAGCCAACGATAGCAAAACATCAATTCTAACGGCTTTCTGTAGGATGCTGCATTTCCTGTCACAAGCATCAGGTCTTGTTTCTTATTCTGCTCCAACAGGAATAGGAGGTATATTTGGCTTCACTTGTGGGAGGCAGGTGTTGTTTTTAGAAGTGATCTCATACAAGCTTCTTTTGATGGCTGGAGTTCGTTTGGTGAAATCATGGATACAGCTATTAAGGAGATGTCTGATCTCAGCAAGCTTCCTAAGTCTCCAGGAAGAGAAAGAAGAAAAGCTTCTACTACTAAGTCAATGTTTTTATTATTTTTTGAGGACCCAAAAGCATATGCATAATCCTTTCATTCATTTTGCTGCTGAAAGGAGCGATACTTTTCTGCAGTAGCTACCTCTCACAAATAAGGAGACGTTAGGAAACCTGAGAGACTTTCTATCCCGATTGCCCATATGTTGAAACCGTTTTTCTCAGAAGATGCCAGGGCTAACAAGGTTAGCCTGAACTCAACACCTAACTGGAGGGAGAGAGAAAATTCTGGAAGCAGTGGAGTTTGGGCTACTTTTCTTGTTTTGGGCATGGGTTTTTTGTGTGTTTTTCATGTAGCAAGGTTTACACAATGCAAACCAAACCAGCAACATCTCTGCTTTCTCCCTGTGGGAACAGATACAGTCGAACTGTGAAAGCGCTGGGCTTAATGCTTTCAGTGCTTCTTCACAAAGTGACGTAAAATATCTACACTTCCAAGGTAGAGCTCCTAGCTCCTCCTTCCGCTGACAAAATTAGATGCCTGTGTGGCAGCAGCAATTTGAACAAGGTGACTTTGAGTAGGTGACATTGGGTAATGTTTGAATCTTGAAGAGTCAAAGAACTTTGAATGATGACAAATTCAACATTAGAGGAAACTTTCTGTTTGAATACTTGACTCTGCAGTTTGGAAGGAGCTAGCTAGATCAGGCAATGTTTCAGAAAGAGTCAAGGTCCAAGAAGGCCTGGTTTGGTTGGCTACACAAGTGTCCTGTGCCCTTATGTGCTGTCGGTCACTTCAGGGCAAAGGACTGGCTTGCATCCCTACAGAGAAAAACTGTTTATGATCAGTATTGTTATTTGAGATTGTCTCTAGTTCCTAGAAGGAAGTTAAAATTTTTACTGAATCAACTAGCCAATTCTCTCACACATTGAAAACCTTTCCCATATTACGCAGGAAGTGAAGATGAAGGGTATCCTGTGGTCAGTACGGGGAACTTGCACATTTCCATCTTGTCAGGGGAAAATACGTTGTTCTGAGAGGAGATCTGAGAACTGCATGAAGGAAGAACCAGGGTTTTAAAATCCTAATTCACCACAACAACTTCATGGTACTAATCTCTACAAATCAACAAAGGTTGTTCAGGGCATTCACCCGAGACACAACTTTCTTTTAAGGAATGAAATGAAAGAGTCATGGGAAATCAAAGTGTTTTCATTTAAATAGTAGTCAAGTCACCTAACTTGTGCTTTTCCCCCCTGAAGTCTCTTTGCTTTGGTGACCAAAATGTGTGAATAAAAACCTAAGAGCATCCCTGAGAGCTCAGTGAACTCACAGACCTGGGTTTCTTCAGGTCTTCCAGTTTGGTCTCTGTTCATCTTGCGCTCCATCTGGGTTGGGATCCAGCAGTATTCCAGGTGCTGTTTGAGTGCTGTAGCACTGAACCTGAGGGGCTATCCTGCAGCTCTTCTCTGAGGCTCTCTGGTACAGAGTCACTTTTATCCAACAATTTCGCTAAGACTGGTATGCAGGAAAGATGTAGCTGCACACAGTCATGCACCATCAGTGCATTTCATGGAATGTAACACTCATTGATCTCAGCAGGGTAAAATATGATGTGCTTCGTCAATTCTGAAGAGTTCTTCATGGAGCGAAGCCAGCATTTTCAAAATTTTACCTTAATTTCCTTAGTAGGTCACACACAAGTAACAACCATATACATGCAAGCCTGATTTTGTAGGAAGATACTGGTTTCAAGATCTGACTGGAACCAGAAAAACTTTTGAAAAGTAACTGAGGGAGGAAAACTTCAAATATAATGCTGTGGCAGCATTTTAATTTGTGTTGGGTAAGATAGCTGATACACTATAAATAGTATATATATATATATACTCATGTATATATTTGCTCAGTATAAATAAAATACTATACATAAAACAGATGAGGGGTTTGCATGTGTGAGAACTGTGGATGGAGAAACTTAGTGTCTGAGAAAGCACGATAGGAAAGGGGGGCTCTCCGTGTTGTCAAGTAGCTCAAATTGTGTTGATCTCTTGCCATTTGCCTCAGCAGTGTGGTGGAAAAAGCTGGCTGAATATTATCCTGAGTAAACATAGAGAGGTCAGCCTCACATCTGTACAGGTTAAAACTGACTTTGTGGAAGTCTGTTACTGCATTTGCTGTCTGATATTGAGAGCACAGGGGCAGTACTTTTAGAGCAACTACATTACAAATGGGCGTTACCTTTGAACTCCATGGTTACTAGAATTCAGGAATTCTGGAGTAAAAACTTCGGACAAGATTGTGCCTGTTGTGCTCTGATCTAGCAGTCTCTTTGGATCTGAGACTAATCCCAGAGAGCCGCTGCTCAGAGCTAGGGTGGCTGGCGAAACTGGCCCCTGCTGAAAACCACGGGCAGAACAGGCATTATGCTTCTTTTGCTTAGATTCTCCAAGCTGAAGATCTGGGAAGACAAGTGCATCAGTCTGTAGCAAATACAATACGGCTTCGGTGATTAAAACTGTCAAGTAATATTGCATATTGAATGGAGACTAGTTTGTCATTACCATGAGGATTAGAAAGTGTAATCTTCATTAAAACATCAGTGGATTTACTGCTGTTTGCCTTGGAACAAGATATTTGCTCAGAATTTTCTAGTAAGTAAATTTAGCAAGTGCAGAGCAATTTGAGAGAGCGGAGCTGAATGCTGTCATAGCTTATTCTGCAGGAAAGATGTAGGAATGATCCCTTATGTCTGACAGATACATTGGATCTAATTCTATTGGTCTGGATCACCTGCAACCACATAAATGTATTAATCACCATCACTTAAATTGGCTTCCTTTGGCTCAGGTTTAAGTGGTGACCGAGTGTTTTTGGGTTGTGTAAGGATCATATTTTCTGTCCCTAAATACATTGTGTTTACAAAATTCTGTATTACAGAGCTCTGTCCTTTGTAAGGCTTGAAATACATTTTGACTAAGGCTTTTATCCATCCCACAGAGGCTTTTAAATGTTATCCTTTTCGAATGCGTGACGTATTTCTGAGCTCCATAAGACCACTGTCATGCTTTGCACTTGACAAAAATCGGTTTTTAAAAAATTGTAGTCTAATGTTGTTCTGATGTGAATGCTGATTAATATCCCGCTGATATGCACTGAGCGAGCGATGCAGAGCACAGCCTGTTCTTTTGATATAACTGGCCAACATCAAGGTACAGCAGGTTAAAAAGATAATTGTTTTGTTTAACCTTCTAGTAAATGCTGCTACTTTTGTGAACATAATTTAAGCTGATTTTCAGGCCAAGTAGATAGGAAGAGTTCCACCTTACATACTTGTGAAATCATAGGATTTGTATTGGCTATGAATGCACCCCAAAGTAAAAGAAAACAGAAACAAAAATAAAGAAATCATGTGGGTTTTCAACCCCTTGAGTCCTTTGGACTCTTCAGGTTGATGTATATTTTTCTTAGTGGTGTTTGCAGTAAAACACTGACCTGTCAAAGCCAGGTGTTGGGTATGGTGAACTTGCCATATTTTTGTAAAGTTTACTTTCTCCTTTTAAAAGTGCTGTTTCCTCACAGAATTCTGACTCCAGTTGTACATTTCTAACCTCAATGGATGAGACTGCATAAAATTAACTGGTGTAGGGCAAGCCCTTAGCTTCCATTCCACCATTCAAAATATATCTCAGCTTGAAAGCTTGCTGCCAATTTTTGTTAAAAACGTTACTGCCAGTCCCTTAATAAATATCTGACATGCATTTTGCTCAGCGATTATTAAAAATTCTTGTATTCCAGTTCTGTAATTCTTGCAGTAAGTAGCTGTTCCTCAGAAAAATCATCCAATAAAAGACAGCAAAACCAATGATGGTAGGAGAGAAGCTCAGACATAATGACAAGGGAGAACTAGGAACAGTTTAATTTCTTAAAGTCTCTTCTACGTCCCTCTTTGGCTGTGTGTTTGCATTGCAAACATGGGAAGTTTGATCAGTACAGCTTCCAAATTGTCCCATCTGCAAGAACTTGAGAGTAGCTTCCTCTGATTTATTAAGCATCATGTTGTTTTACTGCTCAGTATAGCAGAGCTCCATATTCAGGCTGAATGTTTGTTTTCAGTTCCTGCCTCGTAGAGAATTTCTCCAGTGGTTCCTGAGTTTCTCATGGTCCTGCCTCCTTCCCCCCACCCCTACCTGACCCTACTATAGAGCTGAACCGTTGTTTTACCTTGTTGATGTTTTGTCTATATTTGCTTTAACCAGATGCCCCTCTTTGCATGCAGCACTGGGACTCATCCCCTCTCTCCTATCAACAATAATTAGCCTTGTAAGACTAATGGAAGAAATCGTGTCTAATTACCCTGTTGAAGGCCCAATTATGTTATTAACATTTGTGGGCTATAAGCTAATGATGAGGAGAGCCTCTCATTTGCATAGCATTAAGTTAATTGAGCTGGAAGCTATGGGGTGGATAGCGGTGATGATAGCAGGATTCTGTTACAGAATGGATAATGATGACCGGAGCAGGATGATTCACCTGACAGGTTTATTAATTAACGGCTATCTGATTACCTAAAAGAAATGGCAAGTGGCAGTCCTTCTGAAAGAAGCTGCAGTATTTTTTTAATGAAAGATGCTATATAACCGCTGATTTTCTAGGGTGATTTATGGTAATGGCAGTGTAAGCTCTTTACTGGAAGCCTACACAAAAACCTGTTCTGGGTTCCTCCCTGCCCTTGCAAAAATGTGCTGTGAAGGTCTGATATTTCTAAATATGCCTAATTCTTACATGGTGCACCAAGTAGGGCTGTGCCTGGGACTTTGTGAGGTTGTATAAGCAGTGTATTTTGAAAATCCTTACTTGTTATAGAATCTGAGAGTTTTGCCCTCGGAAGAACCGGAGGATTTGATTTTGTAAAAGGTTTTGGTTTTTTTCATTATGGTGTTAGGCAGGATTTTGTGTTGTATTAGGGAGAAAATAACTATAAACATTTCAGCTTTTTACATTTTCCTGGTATGTACAAACTATGAGTGAGGGTGAGTGCCCTTTTCTTCAATTTATTTCTAGGTACAAACAGTTATGCAAAGTTGTTAGGCCTTTTAAGGAACAGGAATCTTTTTTTATTTAAAACAGTTCTAAGAATAAAAATATTTTCTTTTTTATTAGATGTCAGGTTCTGTCTGGTTAATTCCAAACACATTGTAATTTGCAACAGATTCCGAGAGAGTCTTGTTTGAACTATAGTATCTTTTAGATGAAAAAAATCACTCTGTTTAAAAGTTGCCTGTGCAATCAATCCAAGACTGAGGAACTTGCTACACGGTTACTCATAGTTAGAAACCCAAACCTCAGTTCGGAGTGTATCTGAATGTCCAATAGAGCTTCCAGTCAGCAGACCTTTTTAGATTTTTTTTCAGCTACATTGAAGAGCCCATTATTAAATCATGTGAACTCCAGACCTTACCTAGTGACTAAGATACCCAGTTCATCCTGGAACAACCTTTGACCAGACTTGTCCCAGCAAAAAAGAGAATGTTACAAATTTTAGCCTTTCAGAGAATGACTTTTTATCCATTTAGATGGTCTGATGATTAGTATTGCAATAGTAATAGATTTGTGAAGAGTAGAGGCCTATAGATAAAATACAATCACCTTATTTTGCTGTTGGAGAAGTTACATGCACCAAGTCTCCCTGCATTCTGCAGCTGGCGTTTGTTGGGTACAGAAGAGCTGAGAACACTGCCTTGATCTGATGTCGTAAAGAGACCAAAATTTTAGTTTACTAGATACGTACAGATATGCACAAATGACCACAGGCACTTTTTGTCAAAACAAAAAGAGAAGAAAAATGAAAAATCAAAGATGAAGGAAGTAATCTGGGAGAATAGCTCCTGGAGCCAGCTAAAAGTCAGCTCTTTACCAGGTGTGACTCGCAGCTGCCAGCAAGAATGGAGAGTCCAACCATTTACCACCGGCTGAGCGCACGTTGGTGTGTGTAGCTGTGGCCGCTGTGTGATGTGGAGCAAGTGAGGGAGAGTGTTTGTGTAACATTTACAAGGAGCTTCTTCCATCTCCTTCCAGTGCGTGATGGTACGGGGCCTCATGTCCGTAGTTGTGTAGAAATTACCTAAAGAGATTGTTCAGGAAACCTAACACAATGAGCAAGTGCTTTTGCTGGAATTTAAACCCTACATCCTCCTGGTCCTCATTAGTTTTCTGTAATCACTAACCCACGCAGTCAGCATTGGATAGAAATATCTTTACTGTATAAATTAGTTTTTCTGTAAGGTGTTCTGTAGTTCACTGCAGTGCCTTGCTGTATGAAATAGGCAAACACAGCATCAAGCCAAGATCTGATAGACCAGGAATTATGTATTTAATTCAGAGTTCTGTATAGAGTGCTCGTAAAAGCTTGATCATGATAGAGGGGCCAATAAACATTTGGGAACATAAATATTTCTGTAGGAAATGGCTTTGTGAAACATTTAGTTGTTGAGTAATAAGAAGAACAGAGAAAATCAGAAGAGTAGAAATCTCTAGGTACTAATCTGATGGGTTATATATGTTGCAATGATAATAATGTTGAGAGAGAATTTTTATGGGACCAGTAGCAACAAATACGTTGAGTCCTGCGGTTTCTACTAATGTCTTCATCTTCTTGCCCCACTTACTATCCCCACTGTTCCAGAATTCAGCTTTAAACCGAGAAGAGCCATGGATGGGACCTAGGGGTGCTGAGCTGCTCCTCTGGACACAAGGGTGTAAGTCCTCTGGCAAAGCCCTGGAGTCTCAGGCCGTGGTGAGATGTTCACTAGAGGAACGGACCAAAATCTGCGGGAGGCCAGGCAGTGCTTGTCGTCAGGGGTGGGCTGCAAGGGGAAATACAGCTATGTGAGAACTTGAGGGGAAACGATGCTGGCTCCCTGTCTTGTTTTTCTGGAACACCTATTACTCGAGTATTTAGGCATCAGTCCAGCCAGACAACACAAGGAAATATATTTCAGAAAAGCACACATCAGAAAGTATTTTAAATGACCAAATTGTAGGACAAAACATTCTGGCAACACAGCTGGTGCTCTTGTCAGTCTGTAGGCTAGAAAATAAGAAGAGAACCGGTAAGAAAAATAAAAACAACCTGGGAATAGCTAATCAGGTTAGAAGTGATGTTTTGGCTGCACGGATTTTGAGGGCTGTAGAGAAAAATAGAATAAGATTAGAAAATGTTTGTCCATCCTGTGTGACAGATGTGGGAGAAGATGTAATCATTTGTTACTTCTCTTTTTTCCTCTGAAAGCAGCAGCAGCAATGAGCTGGCAGGCACAGTGAAATGCAGTTAGCAAAAGTAATGGGAGTTGAAAGTTTGACCTTTTGTGATGGAAATTTGATATGAAAAAAGGGTCTTTTGATAATTTCTCTATCCAATCAGATATGGGAGATGTCTTGGTCCTGTTTCCTCATTTGCATGCTGACTGATCTCATTTGAAAACCCAATCATTCAGAAATATTGGGACGTCAACAGAAATGTTACAAGCAAGGAGCTGTTTTATCTGAAAGGTCTGCAGGATGTCATCTCTTGTTTTTCACTCCAGTGGCCTGATCTCTTCTTCATGATTCCATGTTTTTATTGGCAGGATAAGTTGAACATATTGAAATGCAAATAGCCCTTTCCACATTGAACCAAAATATAGGAGTTTTTTTCGGTATGATTGATTGTATCCAGGGCACTTCAAAAGCAACAAAGAAAATACTTTCTGCAGTGCTTCTGATTTCTTGACATTGCCAAGTTCTGACGTTTCCTGTTAGCAATCATTGGCGGAAAGTGATTCCTGAGCCTGCTCTCACCTCTGCTTTTTCCCCATGTAAGGCCCAAATTGATGCAGCTTGCTGTTCCTGGAACGAGTGCGTGAGGTTGTTTAGTTTGTCTACACACACACACACACACACAGTGTTGTTATCCCAGGTACTGAGTGTCATAAATGTATATAATGGATTTTACCAAATTGCAGATGTGTTTAATCCAGCAATGGTATAATTCTAAGCCTGCCACGATCACATGTTGGCTTTCAGCTGTGTGTGTAACTGTCCAGATGATTATCTGGCCGGTCAGATTCCAGACCCTAGGCACTGCCCACTCGGGTGAGTTTAGGATCAACTTTAGCTCACAGATAATTTAACCTTTCTATTTTCTAGAACAGGCAATCCCATTTCCATTTTACTCAACCACGCAGTGGGTTAAACGGCAAGTTTTCCTGCTGTGTAACTGGTGTCATCCCTTATTTCAGAGACTACTTATTAAACTATGTCCTAAGCCAAAGTTTTGCATTACTTAACCCAGAAGGTGGGGACGGACAAACAATGCACTGTAGTTCTGAATAAAGGAAATAATTTTAAAGAGTTCTTTTTTTGGCATACTGCCTTTTTAGCAGCAGGGTCAAGCTATATGAGAAACCTTTTTTCTTTAGTATGCCAAGATTTTTCTTTCCCCTGTGTTTCTCCACCTGGACAACCTTTAGCCTGCTAATCTGAGTGCTGTCCTGGGAAATGGGACATTCAGCTTCTCCTTTCTGGGGCTTCTTAGACTTGCTCTCCTTTTTAGAAAAAAGTAAGTATTCACGGAATCTAAGTCTCTTGCCACCCTGGTGAACACCTGCATTGGGCTTCAAAGTTATTCGGCTTTTCTGGTTTGATGTAATTCTTTATACAAAACAGAACAATTCCAGCAGGAGGGTAGAGATGGATTTTCTTTGTTTACTGTTGTGGCACTTGTCTGGGAGATGGTTCATAACTGGAATGTCAAAGTGAAGCTGTCCCATTTTGAAGAGTTATCCGCAGCACCAGCTGTTGGCTGTCCCTACCTAACAAAACCTTTCTTGAAACTGGTGGGGTTTTGCACAGTTTTGCTTCTGGCAGACCAGCAGACCCTCTTGTTTCTCTGGAGTGGGCAGGTTTGGAGGGGGGATCTCGTGCTCTGTGCTGTAGGGTGGAGCACATGGGGAGGAGAGGCACAAACCAGGGCATCAGTGAGGGCAGTCTGCAGCGACTGCGTTCCAAAGCCAAATCCTGGAGGGAACGGGCATGAGGAAATGAATGAACCAGATTATAAGCTTTACATAATAGGATATCTTAAAAGTCATTGAGTTGGTGTTTGTACGACACTTTGAAATGTAAAGCTCTGAATTAGGCAGGAGGTCAAGATTTACCAAGTGTTCCTCAGGTGGGTGACAATATACCTCAGTAGGGACCCGTAGAAGTTCACAGTCTTCATCACTGAGCTACAGAAATAGCATATTTACCGAGCTTGTTCTCTATTCAATAGATTTTAGGTTCTAACCACAGATTAGTGCATATGTTTGCGATAGTTATCGGATAGTACGTAATTTCTTCAGCAATACATGTACTTCCGTATATGGGTCGGGGATTCCATTGCTAGAACGTGCTTGGTTTTGACTGAGGAGCCACTTCAAGTCAAGAGAATCCGTTTCGTCAAATCCTGTGGCCTGTCAGCTGGAGGGGAGTGCTCTGTAAAACAGAAGGAATGGTAAATTCCCCCATTCCTTGTGTAATAAACTGAAGTTGTTGATATGACTAGCTAGCACGACTCAGCAGCTCTCGGAATTAGACATTGAGCCTTCTCCCAGATGGGAAATCAACCTTCTTCATCTCTCATGTATTTTAGAATATCGAACCATGGAAGTTAAAACACAACGTATTATTCTTGATAACCACAGCAATCTAGCTCCTCCCTGCTGGGTTTTTTTAAATATACTTCCTTTTCCACCTTCTTCTTTTGCTGCTCAGTATTAAAAAAAAATGCAGCTTAGCGTACCAATATTTTCTCTGCGGTGAAGTCAGCATAGAATATTAGTGTCCAAAAAGTTGTAAAACAAAAGACTATCATATGTTGCACCTTTTAATCATGTAATTGCTGAGTGACATTTAACTCTGAGGCTTTAAGTTACTCCTTTGTCAGCCAGCCTTCTCCTTCTGCCCCTCTCATTCCTCCCTCCTCCCAGAGCAACCTGCTTTTGCAGAGTAGTGCTTTAACTACACTGAAGTTTGGCTGGGCTTCTACATATTACAGCAGCAACACGAAAGCAAACAATTGAAGTATTTGAGAACAATGAAATATGTATGGCTATCTGTGACAGCCCTATAAAGCAGAGCAATTAGCCGCGTAATCCGAGAAAGCCAAAGCGACCGGCAGCCCACGGTTCCCTATTAGTTAAATGCTTTTTGTACGTCCTCATCCCATCAAATCAACTAACACTTCCTTTAATTGGTTCATGAATTATACAGCTTGGCTGCATTATAATTTAATCACCAGTAAACATTCCTGGGGCCCGCTGTAAAGTGTATAGCGCTCATTAATTCCTTAATTTCAGCAGATGGAAGGGGAGATCGGATGAACGGTGGCAGTACAGAGCGCCTTGGGCAATGGAAGAAGGAAAAAAAGGTGGGGGGCCGTTTAGGTTTTTTAAGGGCTGTCAGAAACTCAATCTGTGAGCTGTCAGCAGCTTGGACCCGTTTCCCCCCGCCTCCCCCTGCCTTCACCCCACCTACTGCTGCAAGTGACTGACGGATTCATATGGAGGCTTGTCAACCCGTCTTTAAACATCAAGCCAGCGGGTAAACCAAGCCCAATGTAAATTAATTCTTGTCTTACGGGCCCCCCTTTCTCTGTCCCCATGAATATTTCATGGCGGGCAGCATAAATATTAATTCTAATAGCTCTGCACAGTGGTTATTATTTCTGTTTTATGACAAATATTCATAAAATATTCAGGACCCTTTTTTAGAACATTTACACACTTGATTGTGAAATTTCCCAGCTTCCTGGGGACACAGTAAACATATTGGGGTTCTCTTGATGGACTTTTTTCTCTCTTAATTAATACTACGCCACATTAATATTTAATCAGATTTAGTTTTCTTTTCCCCAGAAGTGAACCCTATTACATTTGAGGATTTATTTGACAGTATTTAAACAGGGAATTTTTATTCCCTATTATGAAATTGGTTTCCTTTGACACATCTATAAAATGACACATTATAATCCATTCTTTTCTTCCCTCCCCTCGGCCCCAAATCATACACTTTTTTGGTGTTGGTTCTTTTATTTATTTTGTTTTATATACCAAATATCCTACCAACAACAAAAGTTAGTGTCTAAATGGTGAGGGGGGACAACTTTAATGCAGCATTTTATAGGAATACTTCAGATTAAACGTCATTTACTATATATTTGATTCTGTTTATTTAATAAGGAAGAAAAGTATAGGTTTCCTTGTTAGGAGCAGGAGGTACTAGAGGAAAGCTGCAGACAGGTAGCAAAGGCATCAGTTCTGAGATGAGTTTGCTAGTGCTTAACCCTGGAGTTCTTGCTCTACTCAAGATTTGCTTTGCAGAATCTAATTATTGCAGGGGAGGGCTGCAGGCTTCTGAGGAAACATGACTGCATTTGGGGAAGTGGGTTCAGGTTCCTGACCTTGGGCCGCTGGGGCTGCAGAGGCTTTCGATTATCTGAGACTGAGTTTGATTAACCTTGCGGATAGTGGAAATTGTGCCAGCCACATTACTCTAAAGCAGTGCTGGCTGCCATCTTATTCTGTGATTCATAAAGCACCGCTGGAATGAACTCCAGGGGGAATGCAAAGATGCTAGGAAAACAGCTGAGAGGAAGAATGAGGCAAAGAATAAAAATGAGGGGGGAAATGTAAAGCAGTTTTGAACGGAGGTACTAATGCATCCAAGCCACTTATTGCATATGGAAAGAGTTAATATTGCCTTCTCAAAAGGAGCTTTAAAAATGCGTTGAAGCCCCTGGTCTGAAAACATTTGCTCTGTATACGTGTGCTTTTCGCTGCGCCGATGTAACGTTTACACAGCCGGGAGCTCTTCAGACCACTGTTGCCTGGAATGGCTCTGGCTGCCAGAGGGCCTGGGGTTCTTGGTTGGTGTAAATCTGCGTGGCGCCTGTGGAGCTACTTTGCTTTATCCCAGCTCGAGATCCAGCCCATTGTTCTGTAAACCAGACAGACAGGGCTGCGCCTGCTCCCCCTGCGTCAGCTGGTGTGGCACCCGCTGAGATGCTGCGGACATACCAGGCTGGTGGGGTGGGATGCAGGAGGGACCCTGCCACCTCGGCTGCCTGGGCTGTTGGAGGCTGAACACATTTAACTGGTGGGTGGAAAACATCTAACAGAGTCATTACTCTGCACTGCTGGCGAAGGGAAGGAACATCTGCAGCTACGAAGGATGTTGTTCATCTCGCTCCCCTGGCCAGAAGCCATGTCCTGGGAATAGTGCCCCACTTCGCTGCCTTTTGTAGTTATTCGGCAGAAACGCATCCACTTGAAAAGAAGGATCCGGCGTCTGGAAATAGCTTGTCATCACATGAATCATTATAGGAGTTCAACGAGCAAAACGCTTGTGCTGATTAACCTGTGTTTTAGTGTTTATGCAATGTATTTTCCCTTATGGTCAAAACCTAGAGGGTGAAATTACTTCCCAAAATAGAATCGAGTATCTTTCATCAGAAGATATCCCAGAATTTGAAAGACATCAGTGAATAAAACCTCCCAACAGCGCCTTCCATAAATAAGAGATAAGGATCATTTCATCCATTGCAGAGACATGCAGAAGCAGTATTTGGGTAGAAAGATCCATGTCCAGTCAGTAGTGCAGCCTCAGAAGATCATTTGTAGTCTGGTTACCCATGGGCAAAATACCTGGTTTATAGCTGCATTGAGAGAAACCTGAACAAGACTGGGGAAAAGGTGGATGGGATCTATGTATCCAGTTTAATTTTTAAGAGGTGATTTGGGGATGCAGAATGTAATTATGGAAGTATAATGTGCTCAGGATCCTGTGGCTGAGCCCCTAGTTCTTGAGAAGAGGCTTAGCTAAGGTTTCAGGTTCAAGGTATCTTTGTGCTACAGGAAAGTTCTTGATTGATTTGACTTGATTGACTTGATTGATCCAAGTCAGGTATCTCTGGCTAGAAAGTCAGTAAAGAGAAGATAACCTGGGTTTTAGCTGGGATTAGTCACTTGAATTCAAATCTGAATTTCCTTGTACCTTTCAGCTTGAACCACTAACTTGATTTGCTGCACTATTGTGATAATTCAACGGTGCTACCCGAGAAAAAGACCTTTTTGCAATGAAGATTTTTCTTGTATCTTGGCCAAGCCTGCCATCCCACTCCTGTCTGGCTTGTGGTCCTGGTACGATCCAGAAGTTTGTACAGTTTTATGCATTTTTGGACACTTTTAAAATCAAAAAGTGTGGTCAATTTTAACAATGGGTCTTACAGTTTAGTGGAATTCAGGACAGTTGCTGTAGATGGTACTTGTCTCTCTGCCAAGTCAGTCTGCGATGCCCCCCGAGGCTTCTCCATCCTTTTGCGAGAACTGTGTTATTTCCTTCTCCGCCTGCTTTGGCTCTATGTTATCAACCAAAGGGAGGAGCTTGCATTTGTGCCAATGATCACATAAGGATTTTACCTGTGGTAGCCTTTTAGAGAGCTACTGCATCCGGACACTTCAGCTTCATATGATGAGCAGCCTCATCTCTTTTTCAGCTTCGTATCTCAATTACGAAAATTGTAGCCATTGTATTGCCAGAACTAAGTCCTCCAGGAGCGTTTTCCATGGGGAATTGCACCATACCATCAGATAACACTCTCTTGATATTTCCATATGATGTTCTGTGCCTTATGAAAGGCTCGATTTTCTAGCCTTGAATTTGACGTTTTCTATTTTTCTGTCTGGAAAAGAGAATGACTTTGTGTCCCTTCCTGTCCTTTCCCTTCTTTCTCTCCTTCCTATCCTTCTGCTTTTTCTTTCTCTCTCTCTTGCGCTCTCTTTCCCATTCTGTTTTGCTCTGATTTAGCTAGGGTTCTGTCAAAGTTCTGCCAGCAAAGTTTGCTGTAACTTTGAGATCACAGAGGCATCTGATCCTCACATTCTTTTTTTTTTTTTTTTTTGAAGCAGAGTGATGTGGTACGTTGTAAACTGCCAGGAGCACTTGCTAATTTAGTAGTTAATGACAGTCACAAAGAGTGTTTTTCTTGCCCCTGGAGAGGTTTTAGACACAGCTGGGGTAGATTTGCCACTATCAATTATGCACAATTTTAAACAAGAATTGGCCAGCAGGGGCCTCTTTTTTTTTGCAGAGTGCAGAGCGTGAAGAATGGGAATATGGCAGCTGGTACCTGCCTACGAGGGAGAAGATATATAGGAGTCAAGAAAATAAGGGAAAGATTAATAGCTTACTATTTTTAAAGTTGCCGTTTCAACTCAAAAGTTTAAATGCTACAATAAAAGTGGCCCAGTGTTGTTTGGTGGTGTATTTTTTTTTTAATTCAAGCATCCTAACTTTGTTGCAAGGCTTGATCTGGCCCTGCTATAGCCACAAGCAAGTCAGTAGTCTCTGTTTTTAAAAGCCAGCTAGGAAGTCAGGATTCTGTCCGAGATCCCATGTTGCATCACTTTTTGTCCTTAAATGAAAACAAGGTATGAATTCAATTAGATTTAATGGTATAGATCAAATTTCACAGACAATAATTTTGCTTTTTGTAAAAAGAAAAGGCTTTGGTCTCCCCTCCACCAGTGTCAGTCCAGAGCAAGTCCAGGTAATGGGAAATGCCAAGAGTCTGACCTGAGTAAATAGCTCAGGGCTAGAACGGTCAACATCTGGATCCATCTAGGTCAGCCTCATAAAACAGCTACGTTTCAATTACAGGACCAAAACCGGTGGAAGGCCACGGCTTTCAGGCAGAGCTTTAGACATCTCTTGAGATGTGAAGGCAGCTGGCAGGGCAGTGGAGCCATCCTGGAAGGTGACGCAGGAGGAGTGTGCTTTAATCCCTAGCTCAATGGTATCCAATTCAGGCACACAGCATTTGCTTTTCTAATGGCAACGCTCATAATTTTTCCATTATAGGTGCTTTGAGTTGGTGACATGACCACAAAACAGGAAAACCACCACCAAAAAAATTCTCCTGAGGACAACTCTGAGCACTGTCAATTGTTAATAACTTGGATTAACTAGGCTGGTTGCCATCTGGAACAAATGCAGTTCAGGATTAGACGAATGCTGTTGTGTAGGTCAAAAAACCTTTCTTCACTCATTGTGTGGTTGTGATACGTTTTTCCAAAAATACTGCCTGATGATCAGGTGTCAAACGAAACTTCTACCACTCATACTTTCACGTTCTCCTCTCTCCATTTGCAAAGGGAAGCCATCAGGATGCCCTGGTGACCTCTAAGATCTTAGACAATGCTGTCTGAATAGTCAGAAGCTGGAAGCAATTGGAATACCCTTTTGGAATGCCAGATGGCTGGTAGGGAAACAGCGTTATATTCCAGCTGTTCATATATATGCCTTATATATTTCATCGTCATCCAAAGGCAACTCGTTCTCATTTGACTAGGTACACAGTGAAGGTGTCATCAACGTTATTGATTTGTTGGAATTTAATCTCTCTAATGTATCTGAAAGCTGTAATAAATTAGATAAGTGATGTCAAGTGCAGTGAGGAAGAGGCAGGATTCTGACGCAAGATTTTTTTTTTCCTTTTAACATTTGTGTTCACGGATTTATTGTCTGTGAAAGCCAGCTGACAGGACTGGACCTTCTCTCACATCCCTCTCCTGGGAGAGAGAACAAAGGAGAGAGGACAGAGCTTTGCTTGCGAATCACTTGGCTTCAGTCCTGCATCTAGCAGCAACATTCCCACTCGGTGGTAGTTAGGGGGACATTCGTCCTCAGGGACCTGGGCTGAGAGGCTCTACCGTGTTATACCCCACGGCGCACCAGTTTGTAACTGGTTGCCGATGCTTTCTGGTTGCTGCTGGACAGGTGCTGAGCCCGTGGTGCGGGAGCGGGGGCTCTCGGTGCAGCTCTGCCCAGCCCTCCCCGCTGCGCACCTCGCGTTGCTGCTGACTGACGTTACTCACCTGTTGCGGAGCCGAAGGAGCAGCGTGCCAACTCTGGAAGAGGAGGTGCGCTAGATGCTAATCTAGCCGTATAATGTAGTATACTTTGATATGAGGCTGTGTTTCCTCGCCTCCCTGTCTACCAATTCTGATGACATCTGTTTCATATTTCCCCTTGATAGAAGTTGTGACACATTACAACATACAAAACCTGGCTGATTCCTAAAGCGAGCTTTACAGAGGATGCATTTATGTGAAAAAAAAAATTACACTCGGTATGTGAAAGGGGCCAAGCTCTCCTCGGAGACAAATCCAATACTTGTAGGGAGTTGTTCCAATTACTGCTCAAAATGCTGGATCAAGGTCGTGGATGCAGCCCTCTATCTTATAAGGATTTCCAAGAGAAATCCAACGAACACGTTGCCTGGACAGTTGGGAGGTCAAATTCATTATGTGACCAGAGTCACAGCAGCCTGAGAGGGACACGGGTGAAATGTTGCTCAGAAATACCTTGAGGAGCTGAAGGAGATGGATCATCTCCCAAGGCTAACACTTCACAGAAAGTGCATACATGTAAATAGGCTTTACTCAAGTGAGTAAACCTCCTGGGGCTGCATAATGGACTGTGTGTGGTACGTGTCTCCTTCAAAATGATAATAAAGCTTTCTAATTGGAAGTATTTTAAGTCTAGACGGTGGTTCTGTCAGTGGTTTTCCCCTTCATCTTTTTTTTCCTGCTTCTGAACGATTTTAAACTGACAGCCTTGGGGAGTGATGTTTTCTCTTATCTATAGGAGATGTTCGGTGTGGCAGGGTAAGCCATCCCACCTTCCACTGGAAGGACCGTTGGATTAGGAGTTTGTGCTGTTGTATAGTATATTCTGTGTGTGCCATTATACAATGCACGCGAGGAAAAAAAAATCCGTATTAGCAGGGATGTCTATACTCTCCCACATCTTCCCCCTACACTCTTCTTTAATGGTGACACCAGACTGGATAATAAGAAGTATCTTGTGTAAAAAGAAGGGAATCTCAGACAAGGCTTTCAGAGTTCATTTTGTTGGCAGCTTTTTAAGTGGAGTTTTTTAGGCTCTTCTCTTTCAAATACCATAATACTTTTTGAGTTAGTAGCTATGAATTACGACAAGCTTTCTTGATATGCCAGGTTATAATCCTTTAGTGCTTTTGTTTATTTCAGAATATAATAGGAAGCCGTATCAATTATCATGACTGTATAAATGTTGTTCCTCTCTACTAGAATATTCATCTTGAGACATATCATCAGATGTTACCTGTTCTGACAATCACGTTTTTGTGCCATTGTTGGGCAACAGAAACAAAGAAAAACAAAATGTTAAGAGTGTAAGGGATAAAAGAGTGTTGAAACTGTTGTTCTTTTCCTGTCTTTGGAATCTCTGAGATCTTGAATGTTTTATTCCTGGCTGTTATTTTGTTACCACAGTGTGAATAGAAGTCATTATCTGTAAACATTTGAAAAGAGAGATGATTTTCATAACTTTAAATCCTACAAAGGATTCTAGTAATCTGCTATGTGCATGCCAAGGTAAAGCTCAGCCTTTCATCTGGTCTGATCCCACCCAGTCAGTGTAAAATGTTCCTTTGGTGAATGTCTAAAGCCTACAGTATCTTTTGTGAGAGGCAGACAAAAATGAAAATAGGAAGCCTGGCCTTGAAGGCAGCAGCAGGGGAAGGTGTTTTATAAAGAAAGATGTATTTACAGCCTTCGGGCTGTGCTCAGCTGGTAAAAGTTTATTTTCATAAGTTTTCAAAGGAAGCCTTATTTTTTATTTTGTTGTGAATTAGTCATTGAATGGCATCTTTGTCCAGCCCTGCTTTAACCTCCTATTGCAGTGGCCTCTTCCAGTAGGTGGGGGAGAGGGGACTTGCATCTCTGCTTATTCTCAGCAGTTTGTCAAGAATTTTCTGCTGAAGAGCTTTTTTTGAACTAGAATATAAAATTAGCAGAACCATTATAATAAACAAAATGCCGAGGAGGACTCAGTGTGAGATGGACACAACAGTTTGTAACGTGAGAGGGGTCGATAGGGGCATGTATAGTTTCCTCATTCTGTTGTCCTGCTTCAAATCAGGGCTTTGGTGTAACCTGTGTGAAACGAGTTAGCAAGTCCCACTCCATCCTCGGGTGAAAAGCTGGTCATGGCATGGGCCCCACACCACTCACGAGGGTCTGGCTTTTCAAGATGCTGAGCAACTATGTCTTGTTCAGACTCGATGGGAGTTGCAGATTTTGATCTTAAAATCAAGCATTTTCCTCTTTAGCAGTCTCAACAGCAAGGCTGGTTGTTGAGTGGGTTATGCCATACTGAGCTGCCGTCCATGCCCTGGCACTGCTCTCTGCAGGTCAATGCTAACGCAAGGGACAGGGAATTGTCAGCATCGCAATGCACCATGCATTGAGTCTTATTATTCATTCTGCTTTTAAGGATGCAGGACAGGAGTGGGAGACAGGAGGACTCACACTGTGGGGCTGTGTGGGGAGGCAAGAGCAAAGGAAGTGGAAGTGGACTAAAAGAGCAAGAGGGAAACCCCTTTCACGGGCACTGAGTTGTGCGGTGCTGTTATTGGGGAAGAATGTGTAATACTGGCAGACAAGCTCTTTTTCCGTCCTTGACAGGAACAGTAGCAATTTTGTTAATTACCTTTTGCAGAATGTCATTGTGATTGTATTTGCTAGTGGGGTTGAGAATCTGGATCCAGAGGAAGCTCAGGGGCAACTGCTGGATTGTGAGCGAGCTGTGACAGACCCCGAGACGGGCTCCAGCTGTAACTCGGTCACTGTATTGTCCATCAAGCCCCATCAGTGCACACAGCACCACCCGTACTGTGTATTGAAGAGCTTCTGCCTTGACAAGCTTGGAGACTAAACAAGGGGTGAGGAGAAGAACCAGAGAGGAGGGGTCCCGTGCATATTTCTGTGCATGTGCTAACGTTTTCTGATGCTAAAGTTTTGCGTGGTACTGTTACTTCTACATTTGTGTATGCTGTTTGTTTGGGTAAGGATTAACTCATACTCTGAAGGTCACAAGTGATGTTCTCAGGATGTTAATGCACTTAATTATTATGTTCTCCATAGGGTATTTTTCTTTAATCTGCCCTATGAATCCATCATGGAACGACTGTCTCAGCGGAGGATTGATCCCGTCACTGGGGAAAGGTTAGCACTCGTGTCTGATGTTTAACATTTTTCAAGACTGCCAGTGAGATGAAAGCAGCAGATAGACTTCATAGAAATCTAAGGAAATTCAGGAATATTGTACTCTTGCTTAGGGATTCCTTAAAAGAAAAGTTAAAACTTTCATAGCTACTCAGGTTGCAACCCACCTACCTGCTGCAGCAAGCTCCTCTTCTTAGGACGGGGCATTTGAAAATCGTGGAGCCTGAAATCTACAGCAGCAAGTAACTCGGGTCTGACATTTTAATGGGAACTAAATTGGTTGGTAAAATCATGCTGAGGAAAGATGTCTGAAACCTAGCCTAAATGCATGGTTTTCAGACATTCCCGTGGGAATTTTGAAGGCTTCCCAGCTGGGGAAAATGGAAAACTTGCTGCATTTTACTTCCCCCAGCTCCTGTGATGGTTCTGTCTGCTGTGAGATATTAATACATTTCCTACTTAGTAGAGCAAACTCATTTGAGTGACTGAGTCACTGTAAGATCGGGCTCATCTCACTGCAGTCAGATCACCTTGTTTCACCAGTGACCTTCAGCTCTACTGTCTTCTCCACCTTGGTTTTGGGGGGAACAAATAACAATGAAATTATCTTCTTAAATGCCTGCTGGAATTGGTGTGGGTTTGCAACTTCACTTGTGCTCTGGTTTTGCGATCCCCCACACTTAAATTTTAAACCACTTTTTTACTTTTCTAATGGTTAAATGCATCCTATCGAATCAAAGACAAATGCTGAACCCTCAGAGATTAAGGCCATAAATACTGGATTTGTCCCAAAGTGATACGTGATTATTCAGACATCTCACTCGAGGTGCAACATTAACTTGTGACAGCAACAGTGATTTGCTGTAACTGTTCTCTTTGTTTTTGTAATAAGTGATGCAGTTGTTCAGAAGAAATGAACAGTATGAAGCAAATCATTCACACATCTTTGCATTTCCTATCATTAGGATTAGCCTTTTCGGTATCTGCTCCAGTTAACACGCTTCCTTCTTCCAAACTCTGGGTTTTATTCCTTCCAAATTCATTGTGAATTGAATTGTTTTAGATGCTGTATCTAATCCTCGGCATTATGATAAACTGATAAACCTGCACTACTGGCTACGGTGCAGTGAGGAGGGTGGCCTTGAGCTGTGCTCTCGATAATCCTAATGTGGAATGAACTCTGCGTCCACAGCGTTGTGCCAGCTGGAGCTGTAACGCAGTTCTGTGCGGAGGCAGAGACTCTGCTTCCCTCCTTGGTTTTGCTTCTATCCCAACAGTTTCAGAAAATTTGGCTGTACAGGAAGAGGGCTAAACTGGTTTTCTGTTAAGGCGCGGGAGACATTTACACAGAAAGAGAGTTACCATGGCAGGACATTTAAATACACGTTTGCAAAAGAGCTTTTAGTGATTGTTGGGAGCCTTTGGCAATGCAGAAACAGAATTCTTTTCGGTGTCAGCTGTCTGGGCAGGCTGAGCTGGACAGTGGCACTGCTTCCGGGCTGCTGATGAAAATCCTCTTCAGCCCCTTGCTGAAGCCTGCTGACTAGCTGTAGGTTCACCGAACCTACAACTGCCAATTCAGGGAAGCTAAATTGTGGCATTTTGGAAAATAGGAAATTAGAAATAACCAAAACCTACCTCAGTGCAAATTAACCTCTTTTTATCTTTAGCTACTATAAAAAGGGGATAGCAATTATATCCTGCCTGGTATCTGCCCAGAAATAGATACCCAAGTAGAATATTTGTGTCTTCTTAACTTCTTCCAGAGATCTTTAGCAATAGCAGGATGAATCAGGGCAGGAAAACCCCCAGTGTCTGAGAGCCTTAAACACATTTTAAGTTACAGGTCCTTCAGCAGCGCCTGGACACGGGGCTATGTTTGGGCTCACTGACTAATGCACTCAGACTTTGGCAGTTTTTTCGTGACTAATGTCCAGCATTAGCAAACAGTAAACCACAGCAAAAATTTTTAACAGATGCTGAGGTTTAAGGTTAGGCTTTTTTAGATTTTTTTTTAAGGTAGAAATCAAAGATTACAAGTAAAACATGTTGCCTTGGGATTGGAACAGATCTGGAAATGCTTTTGAACCTGGAGCCCTGGGCATGTAATAGGGATTTCTCCATGCCTTGTGCGCAGTGTATAAACACGCAGCACTCTCTGTGTCACCTCAAGAGAAACTCCTGGCTTTTGAGTATCCCGGGTTCTTGAGAGGAGGAATGACAGGTGACTTGCCCTGAAATTTCCAATCGTTTTAAAAACCCAACCTACAGCAGAAAGAGGCACTTCCGAGGAACTGCGATAGGCAAAACCAAGGAGTATCTTAGGAAATTGCTGATGGGTCCTCAACTTGAGCTGAAGCGGTGGCGTTTGTATCTCATCTCCAGATACCACACTACGTTCAGACCAGCATCCACACCGGAGATCCAAGCCCGTCTCAGGCAGAACCCCAGAGACAAGGAAGAAAACATTGAGAAGCGTGTGGAAATCTATTACAGGAATGTCAAGGAACTGGAGGATTTTTATGAAGATGCCTTTTATGTCAATGCTGACCAAGACCCTCATGTTGTCTTTGAGTTTGTAGAAAGCTGTATCATTAAGCCCCTTCCATTCAAAAAATTAAAAAGCTTATAATTAATAAGGATTCTTTCTGGGACAGTTGATTTTTGACTTTTCCCTGTAACGTTTGCAGTCCAGTCGCTGAAGTGGCAGGTTGTCCCAGGTGAACAGGCAGTCAGCCAAGCTGTGTTGAATTCAAAGCTCACCAAGGCTGAGCGAAGCACAGAGAGTAAAAAAAAAATTGTGTTTTGTGGGAATTTTTTTGGCTTTTATTTTTGTTATCCAAGGTATGAAGCACTGTGGTTAGGGAAGTTCCTGTGTTTAAGTCAAATATCTTTCTACTGATTCTGTAATTCAGTGAATAGTAGTTTTGTCTTAACCATGTAATACCCATGAAACCGATTTGGAATATTAAAGCTGTTAGATGTGTTTGTCCCTTAATTCACTCAGTGCTGTCCACCAAAACGACACGGGCTCTGCCTGTCTACCTCACTGTCACACTCTGCTGCAACCAAACACAAAAACAAATAGAAAAGCAAAGCTTGTGGCTCTGCAGCACGCTTTCCCCAAAGGTGACTGCCGTGTCTTGAGACCAGGGGGCAGAGGTTTTTACTCCCTTGTTAACTCGGGTTGTTTAAAAAGTTCTGACAAAACAGTCTCCCTGCAGATGCTCCAGCCATCCCAGTCACCCCCACAGCCGGGCAGGAAGACTCAGATCAACTGGCAAAGATATCCAGAGCCATAGAACTGGTTGCGGGTTCATCACTTGCAGAACCCAATTAAGGACATAACGAGCTGCAGGAGCAGATAGGTTACTAAATCCTGGCTTCCTCAGCAGCTGTGGCTGGGCAGGTTGGTGCCCAGTTGTTTGTTGTTTTTTGCTCTGGCTGGATCTGGCTGCAGGAAACACTCAGGTAAGTCTTTTTTCACTGGAAAATCCTTGATGAAAAGCACAGTGCTCTGTTAGCTGGCTCAGGCTCTGGCGATGCACGTCTTGAATGCTTCTAAGAAAGGGGTGTGATTTGTTGTGATTCCTGGGAGCACTGAGTTTGATGCCTCTGTTACCTCTCCCTCTATTTCTCCCTTGTATCTGAGTGGATTCCCCTTGACCAGGGGGTGGGGAGGAGCTTTGGCTTCCCCCTGGAACCCTCTGTGTCTGGGAAGACGCAGGAGGCATGTGCCTTCTCCTTCCAGAGAGGACAGGCCTCCGGAAGCCTTTTGGATGACTCCTCTGGTCCTATTGCTGGGAATAACTTTGGGTCTTTGTTGCTGTCTTTGATTGCATACATCCGGGTCTGTATGGAGCGCTCTAGGGATATATGTGCCAAATTCCCTCCTCATACCTGCCGAGTAAATTCAGGTGGGAAGACCCTGGTTATCCAGATGGCTGTGAGGCAATTGTACTATTTTGGGAGAGTTTGAGATCAGAATTTTCAGTCCCTTTGGGGTGGTTTGGTGAATGGAAACTGGACTTTCCAACCTTGAAGGCAGCTTTAAAAATCTCAGAATAAATATATTTGAAATCTAAGAAAACCAAATCCTCTGGCACAATCAGAGTCCTCTGTGCCGCTTGCGCTGGGAAATTCCGGCTCATAGCACCGGGCTGAGGCAGCGGCTGCTGCCACGGCACAGGGCCCAACCACGAACCTCGTGTGAGGCTGGGCAAGGGCATTTATAACAGTCCTACCTGTTACAAATGTGCTGTTTGGTAACCTACTTGGGCAGCTGGTTTTTATGCTATCGCTATGAAGATACGCTGTAGCATTCATGCATAATTGGGAGCCCTTCTATTAATAATACATGGGAAGCTCATCTTGCTAATATCACCTTCATCTGAGTGTTCCTACTAAATATTTTGATAGATGAAATGGATGGAGAGTGTATTTAAATACTGTTTGTACTGCAGCTAGGGTACAAAAGGGACAGTGCATCTTTAATTAGACAGGTACATCTGCTTAATTAATTTAGCTGTAAAGCCCTTTTTCCTCTTCATTCTTTCATCTATATGCGGACGCTATATTAGTTCCGCTCTGCTGGTTCCATAGAAACTGAGAAAAAGAGCTCGTCTCATTGAGATGCGCTTGGCATGTCTGGGTACGGAGTCTCAGGTCAATGGTCAGCCCCCAAGGGTTTGCAGCAGGCCTGAAGTGCAGAACGTAAGGGTTAGCAGAACATGCTAATACTCATGTAGAACTCTCCCTCAGAAGCAACTAAAACAATTGACATTCATTTAATTACTGTAAACGAAACAGCCCCTGCATCACTTTGCATAGTAAAGCCCGTTAATACCAAAAAGGTTCCGTGGGTGGAAGGAGGAATTAGGCTTTTATAATTGGAATGCAACATTTGAAAAGCAATTTGGTAACTACGCTTGATTTTATTAGCATCTTATTCTGGCAAAACAAATGTTGAGCAATGAGAAAAACAAGGTGAAGAGGAGGCGGTAAGAACGCAGCGGGAACCAGACGTTACTGATTGTACAGCTTGCCTGGTTCTGAAACGGACATCTTTTATCGCTCCACTTTCCAAAGACACTTTGCAGAGGGGGCTGCTTGGAGGTTGTGCTATGTCCTATATGTTATGCTCTTAATTACGTAGCTTGGCAATAAGATGAGTATGTCCAACTGTTCCACAAACTTCCATGTCCACCTGCTCCAAACACTAGATCCTTCAGTGCACTACGGTGAAGGACACTTGAACACCCCCGGCAGTAGGTGCAGCCTCCAGCACAGTCTCTGCAGGGACACGCTGTAGCTCTTGAAGGATTCCCCTGCAGACTCCTCTGGTCGCTCTCCTCTCCCCGTAAGGCCTGGGTGCTGCCTTCAGTTTTGGGGTTTGCCGCCATCCACTCGCATCAAGGTGCTGCAGAAGCTGTGGGACTGTACCGCAGGACGGGCCAGCCAGGCGTTGTACAGCTCCGTAAGACTTGGTTGGGAGCAAAGACAGTCTTGGCAGGTTCCTGTGCCTCAGTTCTGCTTCCCAGAGGGGCAGCTGGAGCTGAGCTGAAGTAGGAGCGAGCTGTGCTTTCACCCTGTAACTGCCCATCTCTGTCACAGTTGCCAAAACTGAACCTGAATGGTGACTCTTGCCTGGCATACATCACACAGAACATTCTGGTCCCCTCTACAAGCATCTCTCCTGGCTTAGTCTCCTCTTTCTGCAACAAGAACCATTGGATTCTGTGGAAGAGAAGGCGATGTTGGACCCCTTTCACCAAAGAGAGTTGGTTCTTTAGTGCAATCGCTTTTGGCGCTGGAGTTGCGGAGGCCGGGGAAAAGAGGGGTCGAACCTCTCTGCTGGGGAGGGGAAGGGAACATTTCTGTGCCTGAGGGGCACTATCGGACCCCACGTCCCCTCCCAGGCTTTACTGCTGGTGTCCTGTGACGCTGGCCACCATGAGAGATTTTTTATTATTAAGCTGCTTTTGTGTGTGAAGTTTGATGCTGAAGGACCAAGTGTGTAACTACGCTGCTCTTTCTCGCCAGTCTCGGCTCTTGGCACCCCACGTCCCTCCCAGGAATTCAGTCCCTTAAAATACAGGCATTACAAACAAGTTCGTTCTTTATTTATTTAGAATAAAAAAGGAGCAGGATTACAATGCTACTGTCGCATTATACAAAACGTACATCCAGGTTTGCTTCACATTTACAAAATGTGCCATGTACACAGCATCAAAATTCACAGCAACTTTGTCAGCCCCTCCCGTGAACACAGTCGCAAAGGAAAAACCCAGAAACTAAAGATTAAAACTCAACTTTGCTTGTCATTCAGCCCGGTGACCCCGCACGGTCGGCCAGCTACAACACTCGCACCCTGGAACAGAATTAAAATAGCATGAAAAGAGCGACTCAATGAGCGGAGCAATTAAATTAAACTCTCTGAACAGTTCCATTTGGATGGTTCTTGGGTTTTCCCTTTCCAGGGCTGGCCTCCTAGTTCCATGTCGAGTAAGAATGGCACAGGGCTGGCACAGCCCCGTAACTCCAGTCCTCCGTGATGGAAGGTGCTGCAAATATTCACATTTGGGTTAATTCTGCCGCAGCCTAGGACAGAGCAGGGAATGACTCCGCTTCCTGCCCCACGCTGTAGTGTAATTAATGCCGTAAGTGCCCCGTGCGCCGGCTGAAATGAAAACAACATCCACAGGCAGCAGTGACACTCCCGAGGTCACTACCTGGATCATGACAGAGCAGCAGGAGTTGCAGCTCTTTCAAGCAAAGAGTGCTAAAAACTGAGTTGGCATTAAAAAATAATGATGGAATAAGAATGTTCCAACTGACGCCAAGGGTCTGGGAATGTCTCCAGTGTAAAGTAGGAGTTAGAACCGAGTACAGCCAAAGATTAGCACGAACAGAAATCTAAGTGAGAGTCTGTATACAAGGCCCTCCTCTGTTAGAAGTGAAAACCAAAGCTCTGCGGGCGCCGCTGCCCACACACAAACCTCCACAAGCTGTGACAAACTATCCTGGATTGAGACTTCCGAGAGAAGGCTGGACTCCATCGTGTTAAGATTCCTGCACCTCCAACAGGTAGGACAGGACTCCAGATGAACGGAGCCAAGCTCAAGTTATCCTCGTTTACCCACATGGAGGGGAAAAAAGCAGCTTTCCAACCTGGTATTTACCAGCAGAGCTGTAAACTAGCCGGCATCTCCACGCAGACTTTGGTACCAGTTCTGGTTAAAGAATAAACCCTGCTCACTTTGATGTAAATCTGGAGTATAACCAGCACAATTTGTGCGTTTACAGCTCTGATACAGAAAGATTCAAAAGGGAATACAAGAGGGGGATGAGGACAGATGTAGTATTTGTAACTGCTTTGAGCATTTCACCTTTATGTACCGAGAACCCATGAACACCTTCTTCCAGTTAATTTAGATGCTTACTATAAATCTGACTTTTGTCACGACTGCCAACACTTTGAGGCTAGGACTGCTATTGCCCTACTTCCAGCTGCAAAAACGTGAAATGGTGCTCTGCAGAAACAACTTTTGAAGTTTATTATATTATTAGGTATTGGAGTGCTGCTAACTACACACTTGTAAGCTGACTGCCGGAAAGAATTCAATGAACAACATGAACTAGGTTGTACAATGCCAACAAGCGCATTATCATGACTGCCGGCGGGAAGCAGGCACGTGGTGGTCTCCTGCTGACATCCCCAGCTCCACTCGCACAGGACAGCAGACTAGAGAGGCTGAAGAGGCACCTTCCTCTTCCTGCAGCCGCCATCCTGCCCCTTAGAAGACAATCTATCGGTAGACGCATCTAACTGGCCTCGCACCTCTGTCTCACGCACAAAGTTTAAGTGTTGTTAAAAGAGCAACAGCCTTGGTGATTAACCCCGACCTCTCCGTGGTGAGGCTCCGAGGAGCGGGAATGGCTCTCTTCCTCCTCCTCTCCCAATGCCAGACCTGGAGGTGGCAACCGAGACTCCAGCAGTTGTGCCCGCTGCGTCACTAACTGGGCAAGCCCTAGAGGAAGGGCTCTGTACTTGACAAACTAAACTTGCACAAACACGACTCCTGTGAACGTTAGTGTAGGGCGTAATAGCACAAGTGTGATTTGCTGGCCTGTAACTAGGACTATAAATGTTTGCATTCAGTTCTTTTACGTCAAGAAACGTGTTACGCTGCCGATAATCACTGATGATACATCAGCCAGCAGAAGACCTGTCAGGGAAACATTTATTGCCTGTATGTATGCGTTTGCAACCATAGTAGTTCCTCTCTAGAAATATACAAACGGATTAATAGGATGGGGGAAACGTACAAAGAAAAGGCGGATTGAATGATGAACTCCCCAACCCGTAGCTGAATTGGGGTAAAAGGCAACGAGTTCCGCTGTCACCAAGTCCAGAGCAGGAGGTGTGGTTTGGAGACCCAAGACAGAGTCTTCATGGCCCCAAACTTCCACCTTAGTTCAAACAATGGCATCTAGCACCAAGGCACTAAGAAGCTGTGCAGTCCAGAGCTGCTCTGCTTATCCACCCAACCTGGATTAGCCTGGATTTCTTCATCCCAGTGGAGGAGGGATGAACTCCTGTTACCAGCATGAGTAGCAAATCTTAAATGCCATCAGAAACTACTTATGAGGACAATGACAGATTGGCTTGCGACACAGAACACAGCATCTCTGGCTGCTAATTCTTGGATGTAACAGTAAATACCACAATCCTTTTAAAAAAACCAAAAACCAAAGCAGTGCATCAAGAACTGCTCAGTCTCTCTGCTGGGGTGTTATTCTTTCTCTGCAGATGGGGCACCGTAAACAGCCACAGCATTTGCCACCAAATGGCGAAGCAGTTAAGAGCCTTCAACTCTTGGCTGGTTTGAGACACCTCGCCAAACTCAGGGCAAAAACTCAGCAAGAAAAATCCTGATTTTGTGGGATTTATTCTTTGAATACTTCACTTTGTTTCTCAAAACAGACTGGGCCTTAGTGTTGGATAGCTTGACCATGTATTAGTTTTGAGAAGGCAGCTCTGTTAATGGCAAAATAGCATGAGGATCTGGCAGCGGGTGCTCACACCTTCCGCACCCACTCGCCTTCCCTGTGTGGGCCAAAAGGAAGGGTCTGGATTAGGACAATATGAGGGATAAGGCATCAAGGTGCTGCTGCAGCCCTGCAGGTTGTTACAGTATTCCAAGAGGAGCGGGACTAGCCTCCGCATTCCCAAACTGCCAGTCATGAGTCCAAGACAGAGAAAAGGTTTCATGCAGGAAGTCTCAGCTGCTGGCTGGGCAGAAAAACCCCGTGAGATCAGCGTCCAAGGTTAGATGTTACTGGTCTGAGGTGTGCTGTACTACTCAAGCCTACACTAGTTAAAAATACACTTAGGGACCAGCGACGGTTTAAAAAAAAATAATTAAATCACAATACCTGTTGTGAATGGGTCAGGGTGAGAAGTGAAAGCTCTGTGCTAAAGGATCTCCACTGGCATGCAGACAAAGCCGACATCGTTGGCTTTAAAATTCCATTCTCCCAGCAGTCATAAATCAGGTTAAATAAACTGGCAATGGTCTACTGAGTAGCTACTGCCTTGAAAGACAAGGAAAATAAATATTAATGCTAGGTGTACTAGAGCTTCTACGTGTCTAAAGCATTAAAACTCAGTCCGGGGCAATTCGAGATAACTGCTAGAAGTAATCACGGGGAGTTAATCTAATGATACCGTGCTGAACCTTTTGGGCAAGCTTAAACATTTCAGCAGATCAGGATATTATTATGGTTTCTAAGCCAGTATATAAGAAAAAGTTCTTTGACTTTATTTAAAAGCACTTACACGTGGTTCTGGAGAGCTGTCTCACCTTTTCCATAGTCAGGTGAATTTCTGAACTGGGACATTTACTCACTGATGAACTGGTCAGGACTGACCGGACAAGGACTTTCCGCTTCCACTTGAAATGTTTACCACCGGGAATAAACCTTCCATTCAGCTTGTATTGGAAACTGATGCTGTTCCTCCCAAACCCCTGGCGACACTGGGAAGGAGAAGATAAATGCTGCCCTGGGTGCAGTACCTGGCCCCAAACTCTGCACACACTAGGTGTCAAGGTTACTCTTTGTTTTACTAGATGCTATCAAAATCTACATTTTCTTTCTTTGCAGACACACTGAAGTAATTTCGGTTTTCAATGCACAGCAATAAAAAACTAAACATTTCTTTAATACAATTATGGTATCACTTCCAAGGATATTTACAAACAAGGCTAATTATTTTACAGATGAATGTGCTTCTGCCGTTCTAGTCTACTATATTAATATTATTCCCAGTCAAAGCACTATCAAGCTTAATGCATGAAACACTGAATAGTAAGGACAGCTGACTTGTTTTAATGTTAGCTGAAAAAAAATTGCTCCTACTAAAGGTGAAGGAACATTAATAAAATATGCATAGTCGTTGAATCAAGGAAACTTCAGCACCAATCCACACACGCGTTGCTGGAGACTGATACTGTCAGGACAATTCCTCGATTTCTGGAATAGCTACAGAGGAATCCACACGCAATTAGAAGTGTCATGAATCACAAACAGGGCAACACATCTCGGGGTCCAGACTGGTACTCTAAAGAATGTAAATACATAAACTTTGGATTGTTTGACAACATGGATTTAAGTTAACAAGACAAACTGTACCAAATAACTATACACATTTTGGAGGTATTATTCCTCTAACACTGCATAGGAAGTTGAAAAGGATTCTCCTGCTCCCCATAGAAACTAGACGCCGAAGAGAGAAAGGTGGGGTTTTTTTGGATAGGACAGAAGGCAGAATAAATTTCTGGGCTCGGCCATGCTACATCATTGGCGTATTTATGGATCTGTTGAGGAGAAGGTGAGGGTTATACAAGAGTAGCTTCCCCAGACTCCATGCCCATCTGTGGAAACCTTACCTATGACATGTCAGCCATGGGGGGACTTGGGGGTATTTTTACTGCATTATTATGAAAAGAGAAACTGTCAGCTGGGAGTGATTACTTGCATGTCAAATTTCTGTAAAACTCAATTACTGTATGAAGGTTGCAAATGAGGTAAATCAGTAATGGTTTTGGTAACTGAGTTACACTGCAAAACACAATTCCTGTTGGTAGAGGGTTAAGTGAAACAAAAGGCATATACGTTGGCAAAAGCCAGGCAGTGATTAGAACTTAGTTCAGAAAAAGAAAGGGGGGCAAGACACTTAGGAGCATTGGAAATTACATATATATATTAGTGTTTAATCTAATTGCTATTAGTTTAATAATTATTACATTTAAAAATTATTCTTAATGATCCATATTTGACCCAGGCAGCCAATATTACCCTTCTGACTGCAATGCTGTTATAACGGTTAAAAGGCAGTTACTCTTCTAGACTTTACGTGAAACTAATATAATGGCCAATTTCTTTCACAAGGCTGTAACTGGCATACGCTTCACTCTGCAAGAAATTAGAACCACAAGTTATTTTGATAGTTTAATATTCTGCAGCAAGTGCCAGTGCTTGTTAAAAAGCAAAAGACAGCACTACAAGCCGAAGCCTTCTCTACCCACCAAGACCATTCAAGAGGCAGCTCCGCTGTTCCCATCCCAGCTTTTGGGAAATCACACAGTTGTCGGGCAGAAAGGACAGTGCTTAAGACTTCACATCCTTAAGACTGCAGCTCCTTTTCAGTAGAAGGAAGCGTGTCCAGCTGCTCACGCTTCAATGGGGTGCATTTCCGAACGGCTTTATAAACCCCCTCTTCCAGATGTTCTCGTTTCTGGAGCATGGAACGGGCTCTGGACTTAAGGAGTTTCTAGAACCTCCGATGTTCTATTTACAGGGCTGTGGACAATGTCTTTCCCCTCCAGTAAAGTCTGCATTCCTGGCTCTATATCCTTCGAAACTGAAGGGAGCTTATGCAGTAGAGCAAATACGTTCAATCTTTACACAGCTTTTCTCTAGAACACAGGAGAATCACAGAATGTGCACGGTCCTTGCAACAACCTCTTGATCCATTCAGGATCTGCAAATAAGAAAACAAGTTGTTTAAAGCTGGAGGCAGAGATGAACATGGGAACGACGTCTGAGACAGACAAACTAAACAGCACTCCTGAAACAGTTGGTATATATTAACCGTGCAGGGTTAACTGAGAGTTCAGAGGAATCCAGCTCCATTTCTGTCTTGAAATTTCAAGTAATGCCAGTTTAAATCCCACTTCAGTAGGGGACAAAATTAAGGTGAAACAGTTCCTGCTGCACCATTACATACTCCTCTAAATAGCCGTATAGGAAAAAAATGTAAAGGATCACCATGCCACAAATGTAGCGTTCTCATTTTCTTAACTGAAATGAGATCCTTCACATAATGCAGTCCTTGGTTCCTGTTTCTTTGTCTCTCTCCAGTATATGGAAATTAAGTTTACAGCCCCTCTCCACAGAGGTTTAAGTTCTGTAGTTGATCCTTAGTGCTGACTGGAATACCCAAATATTACGGGGACAGGAAAAGTATCACCTTACACTTTAAGACAAATGGCTAAGAGTACTCCATGATTTTTTTTAAGTGTACCAGTTGGGAAGAAAACAATTTTCTTGCACAGCTTGTCCTTCCTCAAACTCTGAAAATGCAAAGTCAAAAGGTTGACTGGCCCCCACAGCCTGCCATTATTGTCTCTGAATGATGTATTTACTTATGGCAGGTTTGGGACCAAAGCCAGCAAGGTGACAACTATTTCTTAACCTGTGCTGGATCAATATGGCTTGCACTGAAATAAAATGTCAACGACCTTCAGCTCTTGCAGAACTGCATGCTAATATATTCAACTTGAATATAAACTAACTGTTGCAGCGCTCCAGCACAGATTATGTTTAGCCAGCTCTCGTTAAAATATAGTACTTATAAATTAATTTCTGCAGTGACTGTTTTGTAATTGACGTATGCCACTAATGCATGGACAACAACAGGACACAACAGGACACCGTGAAATGCAGAGTGCAAGTACTTCACATGAGAACTGCCTAAGAGAGAAAAGTCAGTGAAACTAATTTAAGTCATTTTGCAGATAAAACTTAAAGAATACCTAATCCTGCCCCTTTTGGCCACAGGAACATTTTACCTTCTGGGGTTGGATGCCGTGCAATGCTGTCGTGAAGCAAACACCTCCTGTATACCAAACTCTGACAGGACTGGTAGGTTAGAAAGCACCTGTGAAAGGACAAGTAGTTTTACCAGGAGACTTGGAGTTTGTTGTTTCGTTTGGCAACCTGTTCCTACACCCTGACTGGAGGCTGGGTTCTGTTCCTAATAGACCTTGTGTTCTGAGAGCAAGGGCAGTAATGAGCCGCATTAAACACGAAAATTAGTAATTTAGTAATTCAGGTAAACGAAACTTCACAAGTCTACACAATTACATAGGGTCACAAACAAGAAAAAGGCCAAAAATCAATATACCATTGGAAAAAAGTTTCACCATTGGCCAAAAAATGTTAGCAGACAGCAAAAGTGAAGAACTTGAGGGTACTGCACAGGGGAAGAACCACGGCGTCCTTAAGGCAATGACTATTTAGCCAAACATAATATCTGCTAGGCAAAGGTTTTTCTTTTTGACAGCCTACTGACTTGCCAAGTATCCAGGGACAGTCACCATGTACCTGATACATCCGTGTTGGAGGATTTCCTTTTCTAGATGTTCCAGGACCTGTCTGACTTCCCAACGTGGCTGTTTCCAATCACTGTTTGCTAATTACTTTGTTTTCAAATGCTGAAGTAGCTAGAACAAACCCTCCCTCGTGTGCTGTTCTAAAGGATGACGTGCTTGATTTTTCCCTAACCTACCTTCTCCCTGCCCTCACCCTCCCCTTGGCTTGAAGAAAGAAGTTAGGCAATCAAAAACATTTTATTTTGAAAACAGCGTACTGATAAGAGAACCAAATACAATCTACAATGCCCTCTCTCTCTCGTGGAAGAGGGCAGATAACGGCCCACAAAAATCACAATTAACTGCAGCATGGATAACGTGGTTCGTGACTTTTTACTCCAACACTCGGAAGCGTGTTAGGTTAGCTATTTGAGGAGGTTCAAACTATCCAGAGGAGGGCAAAAACTCTTTAAGAACCAATTACCTGAGCCAAATATGTCCGTTGGAGCAGACAGCCTGTTTGCGATCAGTGAATGGCAGGATCTCTTTACACAAGCTGCAGTGCTCTGGAAAAGTCTGTTTGTTCATTTTCTTTAAGATATGCCCAATCAGCACCTGGGAATACAGAGCAGTCAGCATTGTTTACAGCAAGACTACTGAAAGGCGGAAACATCTCTCAGGATATTGTGATTTCAGAATGATAAAGGATGCAAGGATCTATGTTCTTCACTGAATTCAAAGAAATAAAAGCAGAAGAAATACAATACATTGATAAATATTAAGTTATTCTCCTAGAGATTTCTGTCCCACAGCAAAGGGTTACAGAACTTAAGAGCAATAGCGTTATGTTAAGCCGCTTGCAAATTTAAAAAGTACTGAAGAAATTGGCATCGTACCACTTTAGAGGATGTCGCCGACCATTATAGCAACGCTTTCACGTTCTCATGCCTATTATAATGGATGTGCTAAAAAAAAAACCCAGTCCTGTTCAGAAATTACCTGGATGCATGTCTTGAGCCATCATCTTAGAGTATACACAATGTTTATAGCAGAACGTTTATGTGATCAAATTTGTCTTTGACATTTCAATAGATTTAAACCGCATCCCAAGGACCTTTAAAATGCGGCAGCAAACTGAATAGATAAAATAGAATTTGGAAGTCAGTTTTTAATCGCTATAAAAAGAAGAATCTTGTTGCATGGTAAGAAAAGCAACCTCTCAAACTTTGAATTCACAGTACTGGGATATTAGAAAAAGCACAGCAGTTCTGCCAGAATACCTTCCCAGTGCATTACTGATGGCCACGCCGCGTGGCCTGCTTGCTTGTAAGTCCAGCAGAGAGAACACCATGCTACATAAGGAATGGAAAAGTGCTTCCTTCCTCTGTCTTTCCAGATGCAATGTAAGGGCTGATTTCTAGAGTTCAAGTGATTTAAGGGCTTGGGTACTGAAAATAACTGTTCTCTGCTCATACAAAGAGGTACAGAGACAGCTGAGACATTGTCATCAAGTCTCAAGAGCTGGGAGGCTGATGGCAGTGTTCCCACTGAAGCTTCCTTTGCCTGATGTCTATATTCACAAAACTTCATTGCCCAGTGACCACTTATTTCCTGACACAGATGCTTAATCCACACACTGGAACAGTCAGGATGCTGTCTTTGTAGCTATATTTTTATTCTGATAGGGAGCATTGCAAGTTTGGGAAGAGTTCCCGTCATGGCCAACCATTCAGTTACACTTATTTATTGTTGGTCAACAATTGCAAATGTGCCTGAAGGTTCAGGCCCTGTATGTTATGACAAAGACATTCAGTCAGCTTGGTTAACTGAAAGTTCTGCCAAAAGTTCTGAATCACTGGATTTAACTCATGAAACACAATGACTTTCTGAACTTCTGTAACTGATCTTTCCACCGGAGGCCCATGGAGCAATGACAAGACCCGACGTACCACCTGAACAGTCCCAGGACTTTCAACTGTAAATACTTTAAGAAGTGATACTGCAACTCTTAAAATTAGAACTGCAGACGTAACCGATTAGAGGAAACACCTCCTAAGTTTAGTTTTGTATCGGTGATAGATTAAATAAGCTTAGCCATAGAAACAAACATCCCTCTCAATCAGTACAAAACCTAAACCATCATCCTAAACCCACCAACAGCAGCAGAATAACTGTGGTCCTCGCCTTTGTTCTGCAAAAATTCAGGTGTGCTTACTATTTGTTGTACCCGATCCAGATTTCAACATCTGTATTTACATTCCCTCCTACTCCTTAACTTCAAGGACGGACAATTTAAGCTCCATAGAGCTGACTGGCAAAGGATGCCAGGACACAATTCTCTTTCCAACCCCAAAGCTGTATTTTCATGACAGATATGGGGGGGGGGACAGAAGTCACTTCTAACACCAAATCCCCAGAGCATAGAGCTGCACTTACTCGTGCTGTTCTGTCATCATAGCCATCATCGGACATTAAGAAGTCACAGACTCCTCTGGTGGGGATACTGGTGTTTTCTGTAATCCATGTGTGTAGATAAACTTCTCCCAACACCCGTTTCATGTGTTCTCGTGTCAAGTGCATTTCTACTGCCTCAATTTGTGCCTGTATTTCAAGAAGCTTTTCTTCCATTGGCTCGCGGCCTCCTATGTCACTTGACTGAGGAAGAGAATCATCTGCAGTGTCATCTATGTCCATACCTTTGCCTGTGTCACATAGGCTCTGCTTGCTGGCTTGTTTAGAAGTTCCTTCCTCTTGATCATCTTCAGTGCTGCCCATCCCAGGGGAATCCGATATCAAGATTTTTGCATCCTCGTGTGAAGGTCTCCACATGACCTCGGAGGGAGCTTTCTGCATTGATTGGTATAAAATCCTCAGGAGAAACAGCTTAAACCGCCAGAAGTAAGTAGAACCACAGCTCTCAATCTTTTTATCCAGCGCTTCCTGTAAGAATTGAGGAATATGCTTATCCTTCAAAATTTTCCAGCGTACAAGATCTGTCAAGTCCACTTGCCGGAAAAGGTTCTGAACAGAAGATTCCAAGAGCTGTGCAGCTGCCTCCTCGAAAGTCTTAAGGGTTACAAACTGGACTTGGTAGTTTTTGTTCACTGGGTGCAGACCATTAGTCATGCCCTCCGTCGTAATAACAGCCAAGTACGCGCCGCACGGGCTAACGGCTATTCCGTGAGTCCTGACAGAGCCAAACACTTCTGAGAGCTTAATCAGCTGGTGCTCAAACTTTAAAGCCACGTCCGTGAATATAGGAATGAGCTGCCTTACCTTCCCATCGCTGGAGCACGTGTACACCGTGCCGTTCTGTTTGTCGGCAGTCATAGATACGATCGGCAAGGAATGAAGCCCTGTCACGTGGGAATTATGGACGTTCAGACCCGCTTTGGATATCAACAGGAGACACCAGAACACGTAAGCTCCTCTTGCAGCCACCACTAAACTACAACTACATTTCTGGTAGGGGTGGTAAAGAGGAATACATTTGATACTGTGCACTGGTAACTGGTCCATTTCTTGCCATAAGACTACAGGTTGTCTCAGCGTAAAGTAGCCTTTGACTGCTTTTAGATTGACGGGAAGGATCTTAACCGGTCCAAAAGCACTCCCTACAATAAGTCCGCTCATTTTTCGGTTGTTATGTTCATATTCCCACCAAGACAACACACTCGGAGAATTTATTCCAGACTCTATGGTATTGCAAGAAGTAATTGATTCCTTACCCAGAAACGGAAGCTGAAATTGCCAAACCGCAATGTTACTGTTTTCAAAGAGTACTGCTAAGAGCACGCTGCCGACATCCCGGCATTCGTTGTTGTGTTTAACCTGCTGAGTGGTGCAGATGCCCGACCATTCCATGCGCACCGGCGTCTGCATGCTGTGCCGCCGCTGGAATTCAGAGAAGTCTCCCAGTTCTCCCCTGGGAGCGTCAGCCTTAGAAAGTTTGTAGCTGGCTTCATACAAACGTTCCCCATAGATTTCTGTCAGGTCCACCAGCTGCACCCACTGCAGTCTGTTGAGGTTTGCGTGGATGGTCAATCGATTGTCCATGGTTAAAGCTGCAAGCAGGCACCTGCCATTCGCGTCGCAGCCCAGCGGTGACCAGCTGGAATACTTGAATCCTCGCATGGGCGGCAAGGACTTTCCTTCGGGATTGAATACCCGATCAAGCATAAAAGTTTGACTAACCGTTGGATCCACTGAACTTGCAAACTTTTCCTTACATTCTGCTACCTCCTTTTTTGGACCAACCTAAAAGACAACAGAAAGAACTTTTAAAACACTTGTTGAACTTTTTTTTACGAAGACTTTCCCAGAGTTAGTTGACACTTGAAATAAGAGCATCCCCTATCACAACATATACTACATTGTTCCAATGGCTAATTAACCTCATGATTAGACATAAACTTCATTGCTGGCCTGAATTTGTATAGTTTTGCCTCTCAGCTACTGAATCGCTGTCTGCTAAATCAAAGACCCCGTTTTCATACTTCTGTTCTCAAGGGTGTACTTAGAGGTACCTGGTGTGATATTCAAACTGTAAAACACTCAATATTTCAACTCGAGTTAGCCCATATTGTCAGCGTTCTGGAAAAAAACATTTAGATCCACAACAAGAGAATTATTATTTAATAAGGGATTCACCCAGACTTGCCACTCCTCTGGGCCAAGGAAGTCTAACAAGTCAGGTCCCTCGCTGAAGCCCAACTGCTGCAAAAGTCTTCCAGCCAAGACAGATTTCTGCTTAAAATTGCACGGAAATAATTGTCACGGAAGTAGTGGAGCTCAAGCGATTCCTAGAAAAACTGCTAAACTTTGGAATCCCTGAAATCCACTCGGCACCGGATCGCGCTGCACCCTGGCGTTCCTGGGCCATTTATGGGTTTTATCTCCCCTGTTTTCAGAACGCATCAAACGCGCCGTGGGCTGCAGCAACGGGTGCGCGGGGCAGGAGCCGCCCGGGGGGGAGGCGACCCCCGGGGACACACACGGACACACACACACGGTGGGACGCGGCGCGGCAGCCCCGGGGCGGCCCCTGCCGGGCCCCGCGGAGGGGGAGGCGGCGGGCGGGCGGCTCACCTTGAGGAGACAGGCGGCGGCGGGGGCGGGCACGGCGGTGCGGTGGATGACCATCTCCTGCCCGCCGCTGTGGACGTCGCTGAGCTGCTCCAGGACGGCGATGCTGCGGGCCGTGCTCACCGACACCCGGTGATCCTCCGACCAGGCCAGCGGCTCCAGCCCGCTGACACCGTGCTGCAGC
>VZSF01005685.1:18388-52914 GCA_013398295.1 Chionis minor | reverse complement strand
GGCGGGCGGGACGCTGCTGCTCAACCTCAGCTCGGCGCGGCGGGGCCGCGGGTCCGGCGCCCCCAGCCGGGTAGGTGGGGCGGGGGGAGGCTGAGGGCCCGGCACCGGGTCCCGGGGCGGCGCTGCGGGGCGGCGTTCGCCCTGACTGGCCCTGGGAAGCGGGGGGATGCGGGGGGCTGGCCTGGGGGAGCCGCGGTCAGCGACTGAAAAGTTACTAAATCGAGCTTTTGGCTTCCCCCCTCCCAAAACGGGGTCGGTGGCTCGGCAGGGAGACGGGCCCGGCCACTCTGGGCGGTCGTGGAGGTGGGGGGAAGCCTCGGCGTGTGGGACGAGCTTCTCCGGTCCCTCCAGGTGGGCGCTGCGGGGCCGCCCTGAGCTTCCCTGGCCGCGTTCGGCGGCTTCTGGGCTGCGGGGGGGGGGGCGTTTGAATGTTGGCGATAGGAGGTTGGTGTTTGGTTGGTTGCCAAAAATGTGAAGAAATAAGGAGAGGGGAAAAAAAGTAATGGAGGGTGAGAACAACGTGGTTCTGAGGAGGATAAAGAAAATTGGAATGTGCAGTTCGGGGTGGGGAAGAGAGAGAAAAAAGCGGGTCAGGGTTGTGCTGGCGTTTCACGTGTTTCAGGACCTTTGCAATTGTGTCGGGAAAAAACAAGTTTAGGAAAAAAGAGATGAGGAACACCGAAGGGCTTTGGGAACCAATGGCAGTTAAATTTAATTCTCTTCTTCACTGCTACTGGAGGGATATGGGGAGAGCAAAAGTTTTTCTTAAGGTGATTGGGAGATTAGTAAAATAAACTGATTGCTGCAGAAGAAGAAATAAAGAGCTCAGAAATGCTGAAAGTTGGCAGAAACAAGTTGGAGTGAAGTACAGGCCATCGCTCCTGCCCACAGAAAGAAGGAAATCTACGGGGATGGCTTTAATGTAATCAGGAGATTTGTAGAGCTTTTGAGAGAGATTTTTAAAGCATATTCTGCTCAGTTACTGGAGAAGCTACATGAAATCCTTTAGAGATGAGCACTATATATGACTTTAGAGTTCTCTTTGCATTGCAGCAGTGCTCAGAGATCTCAGGCGTGGTGGAGAATCTGTTAGAGTAGGAACTGTCTAGCTGAAAAATCAAACGTAGTTTCTCTAGGCATGGGGTAGGGGATTCTGCAAATAAGGGATCCGTCTGTGGGCTGATGTTTGTGTTCAACATGATACCATGTTGTAAATTCTCAGTCCTTGATGAATTCTTGTTGTCTGGTTTGTTTGTTAACATTAAAGCAATCTGGTGCTCTGAAAAGAAAGCTGCAGTCACCACATGGAAACCCACCTTTGAAACGTGAACGTAAGCTGTCAGTAAACACCTTCAAGAAGGAAGCTGACGTCAGGGAGAAGGGAAGTTCATCACAAAAGACTCTTCCTAAGAAGCAGTTAGCTGACAACCGAAATGAAACCCAGAAAAGCAAACCTTTCATTAAGACGTCCAGCCTGTTTAGAAACAACCCTGATATCCCAGAAATTCACAGGTATTTTAGACAAATGGGAGGAAAAAAACCCTTCCAATGCCTTGAAATTCAGTGTCTTGAATTTACCCTTGCTTGGGGCAAGTAGTTGCATTGCTGTTTGCATAGAATACTGTTGTATTGTTTTTAACCACACCATGTGCTTTGTTTTGGTTTGGTTTGTTTCCCCTAACTCAGAAAAGCAGTGCAGCAGGTGCAAGAAAATGTTTTCACTACAGATTCTTTTAGCCAGTTGGACCTCCATCCGCATCTGGTGAGTGGCAGGAAGGCTGTGTGCCTCGAAACATTCTTTTTTGGGTGGGGAACAGGTTAGAGAGCTGAGAGATGCACTGTTATTCCTGGGGGCTTGGGCAGGCTAGCCAGTACTTTGCCTGATTTTTGTTGCAGTCTCAGTTCAACATGCTGGCCAGTGTCCCGACCCATCCCCAAACACACTGTCCCAGCACCCTTCACTGTTCACAGTTGTAATACCAAAAAAACCACAGAAAACTATTTGGGAGTGCAGTATTTTAAGAAGTCTGATATTTCATGATGTACCAGCAATAGTGTAATTCTGAGTAACTAAGGAGTATTTCAAGGATGTGGAACTTTTACATCCGCTTGTCCTGCACCAGTAATGTACAGAATAAGCATCAGTCTTCTGGTTTTGGCTCTGTCTTGTGCTACAGAAAGTAGCAAAAGGAACAGTTTGACAGTGAAACCTGTTTACTGCTCTGTATTATCTCTCTAGATCTCCACAATAAACACTGTCCTGAAGATAAGTAGCATGACCAGGTAAGCAAATTCATATAAAACTTGGTACTTCGCTCCCCCTTAAAGCAAATCATCTATGATTGTTTCATGATACCTAATTGGTTTGTGAAGACCACACTACCTGTTAAGCTGTCCCAATTGCCATAGAGTTGGTTCATTTGAAAAAACAGTAAGTTGTTATTTACCATGACATGGTATGTCAGTTGGTACAGCTGAAGGTGGAACCTTGGAGTTCGGCCTTCTAATTTGGTGCTTGAATCGTAAAACTATCTTTTTTCAATTTATCACCTCTGATGCCTATCTAGAGACTTCCCTTAGAACTCACATCTACTGATGTAGCTACACAGCAGAGGTGAATATGTAGGATTTGGGGTAAACAGTTTTGAAACAGTCACTGTGTGTTAAAACCTTAGGATTCTATCCTGTGTTGCGCTTGTATTTCCTAACCCGTTTTGTTTGTTACGCAGTGTTCAGAAGCAAACAATTCCTGTGCTCCTGCAAGGCAAAGATGCACTAGTGAGATCTCAGACTGGTTCAGGTCAGTACTTAATTGTCAGTCTCCTTCCCTAGGGTGTATTAAGTGTATTAAACTGCATCCCACATACAGAACCAAAACTTGACGTTCCCAGTACAGCTCATGAAAGTGACAGGCTGGGAAGCCTGCTGTGGGACTGCCGTGACACAGACAGATGCTGCGCAAACTTCTGTAACGATGCAGTGGTGGGACTGAATGTTGACGTGCAGCTACCAGCCGGTGCACGTGGGGCTATTCCAAGGCTCCTGCTGGGAATGCAGGTCCAGGAGGCCAGCAGAGCGAAGCAGCACAGGCTCTTACCATACAAACTTCTGTCCTCGCTCCAGCTCCTCCAGCAAGCTATGTCTGAATGGCTCATTTCCTTGGGTGGGTGGGAATATTTATTTAGACAGATCTTAGTGGGATACTACTGCCTTTTTTTTTTTTTTTTTTTTTTAATTTAACCCTTTGGTGAATTGCCTGTTAATTTTCTGTTCTGGAAACTTTATACTTAATTAAAACTTTTCCAGACTCTGACTTCAGTTTAGGAATGGTAGGATGAACAGTACCTTAATTTGCTGGAGTGCTGTAATTGCCACTTTTTTTTTTTTTTTTGATGGGAAGTCTTCCAATTCTCTCTCTTTTACAAAGGTAAAACTCTTGCCTATGGGATTCCACTTGTGCAGTCTTTGCAAGGAATGGAATCCAAAATACAGGTTGGTGCAATAGAATTAAATATATTTGCTTCTGAGATCAACATTAAGAAAAATGAAGTCCAGCTCTTAGCTTATGGTCACCAATGTCTCTTCTTGGTACAAAGGTCAAGCAGTCTCTCTAATTATTTGTGTCTGTGGCTTATGTGATCTTCCTGTACTGTTGAGCTAAGAACAGTGTTACACATTCGCCTTTACTTCATGCGACAGATAAATAGGCTAAATTTTGAAGTTTGGAGAAGGTAGAGCACAGAAGAGGCAGTGGTCTGGAAGCTGGGAGAACTGAAAACAAAGGTTACTGCTGTGTCTTGGAGTAATACGTTTCTAATCTTTGACATGAAGTGAGATTTGATAATTGCTCCCAATTTGGATCAGCTGGTTGACCAGAAAATACTGCTGCAAATCTGCCATCTCCTGTGCATTTTTTGGAAAGAGATCATCCTGACTTTCCTTATGGGTTGAAATGTTTCCAGCCCATCCCGGACTGTTAGTTTTTGCAGCTGCTACCTGTAGATTGTTGCTGTGCATCAAACACGAGAGCGTTTCTGCAACTCAGAAGTACAAGAGTTACACAATATGTGTGGAATGAAATGTTGGGTATGACTGTGAGTAGGTCTCCAAGCAGGAAAGAGAAGGCAATGCAGTACTGATATTTGAAAGACTTGATTCTTTTTTTAAAAGCTGGGAGGGGAAGGGGAATACCCCAAACTGCGCTGTACGAATTTGTCCTAAAACCCTTCAGAATTCATTTGGTCAGCTAATAACCATTAGAAGTGGAAGCACTCTGTGTATCAGTGCTACATTCTTCTTAGTGGACCTCTTGTCTTCTCTGTTTGCAGCGCAGTGATGGGCCTTACGCACTCATATTAGTCCCAACAAGAGAGGTAGGTGACATTTTTTCTTTCCGATTCTGTCTGAATCTGGGTGTTTGAACACTGATTTTTAGTTGTGTAGATGTGGGTCCACCAGGGACTGTCTTAGGAAACGTTGTCTGTCTTTTTGCTCAGATCTTGCCCTCACAGAAAGAGTGCTTGCTCTCTGGATGCGTGTCGTCATTTTTGTTCGGTGCCATGCCAAAGTAAGAAAGAGGGAATCTCATGTGGTGGGAAATAATTCGGAAGACTGGAGAAACTCTCCAGCTCAGTACATGGGAGAGAGAAGCTTGCCTAGCTCACACAGGGTGATTAAGTAAAACCAATGAAATCATCTTTGCAAATGTGTAGGTTTATACAGACGTTTCATTTTTAAAGCCCTATTTTCAAATCTATAAGTGAATGCTGCAGATGAGGCTACCAAGAGTTGGTTTCTCCACTGAACTCCCTTCTGTTTGATTTATATTATTTGCAATTGCAAAGGCAATTTCAGAGGAGGGTATCAACCATTGGGGTTTTTTTTAATATCAAATGATAATAACTTCCATGCGGAGAACTGATTGCAGGTATCTAGTTTGGGGCACAATATTTTATGCAACCTGCGGTGCAATATCTCAGCTCAGTTCCATGAAAGGAGAGAGAGCTCTGAAGCTATTTAAATTTTTACCGCAGCAAACTTACTGCCTCTCTAGGATGCTGTGTGAATACTAAGCACGTAAGAAACTGTTTGTAAGCTTCTCTAAAGGGCTGCCATTGAGAGTACTTATGAAGGTAATTTTAATTACAGTTGGTATTACTTTTACTTTGTGTTGAAAGCAATCACCTTTCTTGAGAGCTTGGCAAATAAGAGTATGTAGCATGTGTCGTCAGAGAATTTAAAATAGTTTTACTCCCATGACTAAGCTCTGCTCACGTACTCGTTCTGTTAATGAGTCAGGGTGGTACCATTGCTGTTCTCGGTCGTCTTCAGTGCCGCAGCAGAAATGGCTGTCAGACAACACCCGAAACCCAACAGCTAAATGCTTCCTACTGACCAGGCATTCAGGTTTGCGGGCTTTGTCCGTACCACCTCCCTTCTGCTGACTGGGAAATGGAGAGTTGGAGAGATCCAACGCTACGATCGCTTCATCATCAGCTGAAGGAATAGCGTGGTCTGCCCTGACTGCCGGAAGATAACTAACCCCTGGGCTGCGTTTGCTTTTCATAGTGTTTTTCTTCCAGAAAATGTGCCATTTTACCTTTTATTCTTCCAGAGGAGCAAAATCCTCTGCGGCTTCGGCTTGTTTTCTCCCTGGGGCATTCACAGAAGCCAGGAGAAGTCTGTATTGTCCTGGGAGCTGGCTTGTGGAGCTGAACCAGTAGAGAGGTTTTTGAACAGGTCCAGATAAAATAAAAGAAGGATTATGCAAAAGAATAAAATAATACACAGCTTCTCAAAGAAAAAATAAGAATGTATTTAGAATTCTGGTAATATACATAACTAGATTATCTTACATTTTGACCCAAAGGGGCTTGTAGTCCATTTTTGTAGTCCCAGGACTTTTTCAGATCTCACTTTCTTCTGTTGTTTTCCATAGCTTGCACTCCAGAGTTTTGACACAATGCAGAAACTACTTAAGGTAAGAATTCAGTGCTCTGTGTTCTTTACTCCTTGAGCCTCTTGCTGTAGAACGCTAAACAACTTCATTTCTGTGAATTCAACTGGATGCTTAAGGAAATCCAGCATCTGGCAAGATACGTGGTGCTTGAAGTTAAATCTGTTTGTCTTTAAGTGCATTTAAGCATTTAAGTGTGATTTCCCTGCGGCATGTTTTAAACTATTAAATGAACAACTAAGTAATTAATTATGTCACCTTAGTTGCACGTGTTTTCGTGAACAAGTGTAGTTGATTTTCACATTTTGTCTTTAGAAGTACCTGCCATTGTTTCAGTCTGAGTTATGAATGGAAACTCTCACAGTGACAAGTACCATTTTACTGAAACTAATACTAGGCAGATGGGTTTCAGATGGGGAGTAGAACTTGGTGAACTGCTTTGCAAATTGAATGGCTGGAGAAATTAGAAGGCTTTTAAAATCATTAAATGGTAGTGCTTACTTTTTAATTGAGACAGAGTATCTTACCATGGGGCTAGAAGGTGTATAAATCATTTATCTGATCCATAGTCCCACTCCCTCTTCTGTTTTTTCTTTGAAATAAGGCACTTCCCAAGTCTTTTTAGTGCTGGAGTTACCAAGTAAGATTTTGTTGCGTAATGCTGAGGTTTAAAGTACTTCAGTCTTCTTCCATAGTAATTAGAGGTTGTTATGAGTGGACTTGTGTTGTCCTTCAAAGGATGATGTCTGGATTGACCCCCCCCTTTAATTTTTCTTTGTTACCTATAATGTGTAGTAACCATCAAGTCCAGTGTAAACTGTCATAGTGACCCAAAGCAGATTTTGATTGTGGTCTGACTGGACCTCGGGAGGGCTGGACAACTGGAGGGTGTAATGTGATTGTGTAATTAGTGGGAGAGAGAAAACCGCTGGTTGAGCTGCTCTTGATGTAATTACTCTAATGCCAGCTGCTTAGTTTATATTGTATGGATCTTGCTTAGACATCTTCCTTATTTTAAACCTTAAAAAGGAACTCTGTAGAAACTGTTTTGTTGGAGCATTTCTGGCAAGCAGTGACCCATGCAAACATAAGCCTATTTATCAGTCACGCATTTGTGCAATCCTTACAAGCTGTGCTCTGCTTCTGTCCTGCCGTTCCTCTCGAGTGAGGCAATGGCAGTACTGTGCTTTGATTATCTCCCCTGTAAATACTGGGCAATATTGGATTCAATGAAAGGTTGTACTTCATTAAAGTAAGTGGCAAAAACTCCTGCCAGTATCAATGAGACTGACGTTTAATGTTCACAGATACAGTGGCTGCGTGCATGTAGGTCTGTGTATGCGTATATAAACTTTATAGGTCCTGTGTTTTTCTTAAATTTTCCTTGGCCACAGGAGGACATTGCTTAAAGGCAAGATGAAGAAATAGCATTGTAGCTTGTCTTTGAACATTTAGGCTACCTGGGGGAAAGGAAAAGAATTATTATTATTATTATGTGATTGAAAGTGGTGCAAAAATGATTGCATTTCTATCTTTGCAGAAGATGTGGGAAGCAAGTTACATGGCTAGAACTAAAGGTGCCATTGATATATAGCTGTGGGTGAGCCAGTGCGTGTAGACTGTGTCTGTTAGATCAAATCAGATGCACACCGCTGTCAGCCCCAGTCCTTTTGCTTTTTGCCAGGAAACATAATTTTTGGATTAGACTCCATCTCTTTATTAAGAAGAATCTATATTGGTCTTGGTTTTCCTTTCTGTAGCCGTTTGCCTGGATTGTGCCTGGAGTGCTAATGGGGGGAGAAAAGAGAAAATCAGAAAAAGCCAGGTAGGAAGCCAACTTCTTAAATTGTATTTTGGGTCCTTCTGTTCTACAGCCTTTTTATCTGTTACTCTTCTTTAGAGTGCTTTTCTTACTGGGAGAGAGGATTGTGAGTTTGGATCAAGCTGTGATCCCCCTGGATCTTACACAGACACAGTGACTGGGTCAGCAGGAAGTATTCGCTTCCCTCAGTTGGATCTATTTCTAAAATGTTGATGAGCCTTCTGAGAAGATGATCTCTTGTGTCAGTATTTTTTCTTTTCCTCTTCTGACAAACACCTGTATTTGCTTACCACCGAGTGCTGTCTACAGTATTTGTTATGGGGGAAATTGCTTTCTGGAGAAGAGATTTCCTGGTGTTAAAAGTCTCTTTCTTTTCCCTTTTCAAGAATTGAATTGTAAGCTGGTAATCCAAAATGGAATTTTCATTTCTCAGTGTCTAAGTGTACACAAAAAGAAGTTTACTCTTGACAGTAAAAAAAGTACTCAATTAGAAAAGAAAACCTAGCTTTGGTGTTTTAATTTTTTTAAAATATTATTAATATTTCTTTCCACCATGTCTTTATCACTGAGTATCCCTCTTGGTATCAGTGATGATCAAGGATAAAATTTAGCTGTGCAAGAAATTTCCCTTTTAATCAGTGGGAAAGTAGTGTCCCTGCTAATTTTATTTTGCTGTGATTTTTTTCCTCTGTATATTCCAGTTTGTCAGTCTGAGTTCGTATTCCAGAGTTACTGCTAACCTACATATTTTGGAGGTTTGGTTGGGGTTTTTTGTTGTTGTTTATTTGTTTGGTTTTGTTATTTGTGTTTGGTTTTTTCTTTTAAATCTAAACAGATTACGTAAAGGGATAAATATCCTCATTTCAACTCCTGGTCGCCTGGTTGATCACATCAAGTCCACAGAATGTATTCATTTCCGTCGCACTCAGTGGCTGATTATTGATGAAGCAGACAGGTAAACTTCTTAATGTTTAGATATGGAAAATAATTATGATACCTGCTGCATTTACATTTGATACCTCACCAAATATTTTTTTAAAAATAAGAGAGAGTGTGCGCACACATGATCATAAACCTTTCACGCTCAGTGGCCTCAGCCAACCAGCAGATGTCTGGGATGAGGAAGAAATGTCCCCTTTGGACAGATTATTGTACAATTATTCATTGCAGAGATTCTCTCAGTGTCTTCTCTCATGTCTGACCCTGGCAAAAGTTGAAGATGGAACATGGAGCTAGATGAGCCAAAGATCTGATCAGCTCTAGCACTTCCCCTATTCCTAATTGACTTGTGCAGCCTTAAGACTTTCCCCTCATTCCTTCCTACGGCATCTTTCATTACATCTGCTCTTTTTGTAGGATCCTGGACCTGGGCTTTGAGAAGGATGTAGCTGTGATACTCAATGCTTTAAATGCTGAGAGGGAGACACGTCAGAATGTCCTGCTCTCAGCCACCCTCACGGAAGGTGCGTTAGGGACAGATGGTGTCTCTTTCAGCTGAATAATGCACAGGCAACTGCAAAATAGTTGGTTGAATGGGATTATATTACAGCCTAATCTGAAGCCCTTTGCAGAAGTGGAATAATGCCTATTGAATTCTTTGGGTTTATGACACTTGTCCTTTGCTACTGGAATTTCTATCAATGTATATACTTACATGGTCCTTGCATATGTCTCACAAATTCCAGAGTAAAGTCACCATGAACCTGGGAAGAACTGTTTTGTTTGCTTGTTTGTTTTCTTTACAGATAGAGAATTAAGGCAAAAAGCTAATGACAGGACAGCTTCTGTGTGCTTTGCTCAGTAACATACAAGAAGTCAGTTGCTGAGGCACAATTGGGCCTGGCTGCGTGACTCCTGCACTCTTGATAAAGTAAAGATCTGTTGGGTTTTCTCCCCATACACGGTTAAAACTCAGGACTGCCAAATGCTGTCTGTCTGGCCAAGATGCTTATGTAATGTAGAATAACACAGTTGACTGAAATAGTGTCTTGTGATGCTTTTGGTGGAGTCTGCAGCAGCTAAACCCTGAAAAGGCTGAAGTTTGTCGAGGTGTTCTGTCCGTGTCTGAGGCATGGCTCGTTAGTTCCTTCCCCTTCACTGCTTTTCACTGGAATTGCGTTAGTTGGGGTTTTTGTATGTGAACGTATCATTATACTTCCCAGTAGCACCCCAGATTGAACCTCATGTATTCTTAATTTTCTGTGATTCAGGAGTAACACGGCTGGCCGATATCAGTTTGAATGATCCCATCAGCATTTCCATAGCAGATGAAATCCAGAAGGGGCTCAAACCGGGATCACAAATGGGTAGAGAACCCAATAGTTCATCAAACTGCATGGACCAGGAAAACTTTGCTGTTCCAGAGAAGCTTAAGCAGTTTTTCATGATGGTCCCCAGCAAACTGAGGCTTGTCACGTTAGCAGCTTTTATCCTTGAGAAATGCAAGGTGAGACTCTTTATATTACTGAGTAGCCCATTGTCCTTTCCAGCTCCTTTATCTGCTACTCTGTCAAGGGTAGCGTGGATTAGGTCTTGGGCTTTGAAGTGCATGTAGTTTACAGGGAGCCACAAGAGAGCTGAGGTGCTAGTGTGTATTGCATGCGAGCGGTGAGACACCTGCGCAGCACCTACTCGTACGTCTTTTGTGGGCTCAGTCTTTGGTGTCAAACTCTGTATTTCCCAGATAATCATATCTCCAGAAGCAGAAGCCACCTGGATCTTATAATGATCAGGGAATTGTGAGAGGCCTGTGGAATGAGTCGTGTGCAATTTTCTTGTTTTTCTTGCAGTTTGAAAAACACCACAAGATGATCATCTTTTTCTCCAGCTGTGAACAAGTGGAATTCTACTATGAGCTCCTTCTAAATGTCCTTTCAGGAAAGCCAGAGTCAAAACAACCTGAATGTTCATCTATCTCCACTGCACACTTAGAGTTTCTACGACTGCACGGCAACATGGAACAGGAAGTAAGCATTCTCAAAATGTCAGGATACACAGATTTATTCCTTATTCCCTATGATTTATTGTCTGGTTATTTTGGGGAGGAGGGCAGAAGAGAGGACAGAGAGTCATTTCACCTCTAGGGGCCTCAGTCTTCCATCTGCTAATGAGAATAAGAATATTGTCCCACTTCTGGAAAGTACCTTGGTAGCTCTATCTGAAAAACACAGCTGAAGAGGCAAGAGGTGTTATTTCAGCAGGCTGAGGCAGCCGTTCAGTATTCCCAGTGGGCGCACTTAAACCGTTTATGTATCCGTGGTTCTCTCTCGTGCAGTCAAGACAGGCTTTTAATGCCAAAGGAAAACTTCATCCAAGCCTCAGAACGTTACTACCCAGTAAGTTGACCCCATTGGATGAGGACGGAGCAGTTTGGCTTTGTTTTTGAAGAACATTGTCTTGACGGACTGCTCTATTTTCTGGGATGGAATAATAGCAATACAGCGGTGATTACCCCAGAATAGGTGTAGGTTTTAGCCGGGTAGGCGTGGGTGATGAGATTTGGAACTTGCTACAGCGGACTCTGAGGCCAGGAGAAGAGTGTCAGATGGTCTGTCACTGTGGGGTTTCTCGCAGTAGCTGAGGAACCTCCCTTGAAAGGTCAACCCCTGGTCCTGCCCTCGGTCTGTGCTGGAGAGAGTTCCCGCTGTACTCTGAGCTGCGCAGCGGAGGCAGTAAATGAATAGAGCTCTTCTGATGAAGTAAGAGGTGAAGAGCCATTGTTTTTTCTCACTCATTCCCATCCTGTGGAGACCAGAAACATGTGCTTTGCTGTCCCTGCAGTCTGGCCTTTCCTCAGCCTGCCTGCCTGAGCGAGTGAGCAGGCCTGGTCTGGCCCAACTCTACCCTGACCAGCTGTTAAGCCAACAGAACACCACTAAGTAGCTGGCACCAGGGGAAGGGTTTTGCCTTTTTAGTACCCAGTGTGTAATTAGTGCTTGATGTCTTCAAATTAAGAGCATTAATGGAGCTAAATTGTGGATCCCATATGGTACTGCTGAGCACGGCTGCTGTCATTGTCAACAAGATACAGCGTGCTCTCTTCTTTAATTTTTGTCAGCAGAGGGTTCAGTGTGTCGGCAAGGCCCAAGTTTCCCTTCTTTCCTGGAGTAGTACCTCTAGCTGGGAGTCAACTACCTACAGTTTCTTCTGTATCATCAGCATAGCAGGACATTCACTTAACCCCAAGCTAGATCTCTGAGGAGGAAGGCTTGAAACATGAAAACAAGGGTATTATGGAAGGAGGAAGTGAAAGGAACAGGAAGAAAATAGGTATGGTGTTTCTGAGGCCAGAGACAGCCTGAGCTCCGAAAAGGAAAAGAGTAAAAGGAGTCAGATCAAGGGAATGTGAGCGTTCTGTTGTTTCCCAGAGCCAAGGGGGGAGGGAGCGTAGGTGGAAAGGTGGTACTGGCAAGGGAAGCCCAAGTGCTTCTGAAGCCTTTGGTTACTAATGCTCAGGGATTGTCCCTGCCTGGCAGCCTGTGCTTGTGTTAGGAATTCTGCTGGTGCGGACCAGAGATGAGGACAAGCCTGGGAAGCACCTGCCGCAATGCTTGTGGGAAGGGAGGACCTCCATCCCTGCGTCAGCAGCCTCGTTGGTGGCCCTCACCAGTACAAGGCCTTTTCTTGTGGGAAGGCCATGGGAAGCTGCCCTGGGAGCTCTGTGGCAGCTGCCTGTAGGGCCCAGGAGTCCTGTCTCCTTGCCCCCTTGGGCGCAGGGGTTTCTGGCCAAGGTCTCGTCTGCCCTGCCATGTTACTTTGAAGACTTATCCCACAACAGTTCACGTGAGCAACTGTGCAGCTGAGCATCCCTGATCCTTAATAATTACACGATCAGTCCAGTGACTGTCTGAATGCCCCATTGGACACATGATGAGGCTGATTTCTTGTGATGTGACTATATCACTGTGTCAACAAAATGGGCTTATCCTGCCCATCGTGTGACTGGACGGACAGCAGTTAAGATGTCCAACTTTTGCTTGCATTCACAAAAGCTTATATTGCCCATAAAGTATGTTAGTGCTTCATTGTATGTAGAAAGAGTCTATTCTGTTGCTGCTGCCTAATCTTTTGTGGGTCCTCTCTCCACCTAAAACAGTTGTTCCTTTTTGACATGCACAGGCCATGCTTTTCTGCAAACCGTGGAGGTGTTGGCTGCTTTGATTTGACCAACTGCATTCAGCCTTGCCCCAGATGCTGTGCCTTCCTACCTGGGACCACACCTGTGTGCCATAGATTTTTTTTTTCCATTTGCAGAAAGAGTCTGACTGGAATTTGTGAAGTCAATTCCTTTGCTATTGAAGCTATGCATGTTCTAGTGAATGAGGTGTAGTTGTTAAATTGATACATTAACTGGTTTGTTTTATGTTTGGTTGCAATGTGCATAAGCAGTCTTTTAATTTTTCTGTTTCAATCCTCTAGGAAAGAACAGAGGTCTTCCAGGCGTTCCTAAAATCCAAGACTGGCATCTTGCTTTGCACTGTAAGTAATGTAGAGTCCCTTTGTAGCTCCATCCTATCATGGGCCTGTCTGATATCTAATGGTAGAACAGAGGATTTGGCACTGGGCTCTAATTCAAGCTCACTGCCTGACCTTGAGGAAAGTCATCTCCTTTTTCTGCATCTCACTTGTTAAATAAGTTCACACTGCCTTTGTGAACTGTTGCATCATCTTTTGCTGCAAGGTACCATATACAGAAAAAGTGTGTGTCTTACACAAAAGGCCTCTAAGTATTTTGCATGGTCTTCGGTCTGGAAAAATCCATTCCTTTGAAGCTGGAACCTTGCCCTCTACATGCAGTCAATAGAATGCAGTCCTAATTTGTAGTGTGCCCCATAACTGCCAGGTAAATTGGAAGTAATGTGATATTTCCCATCTTAATGACTACCCCAAGGTTAAAACCAGAAACCTGCAGGGGTGGAAGGGAAGCCCAACCAGAGAATGGTGTCATTAGAAATGCGCACATTCCGCTGCTCTCCATGCTTTGCCCTTCAAGCTTCCTTCAAGGGTGCTGAGGGAGAAATTCTTGTCCTCTACTGAAGTTTGCTGGCACCCTTGTTTTGTGGTGGCACCTTCCGCTTCTCGTTTCTGACCTGTCGGTGCCACGGCTAGCCTGCTGCAGTGGTGCAGAAGGCTGCACGATTTGCTCTCTAATAGTGGCAGCTGTTGATCTGAAAATGTGTGAATCTTGGTGATTTCTACCCACCGCAAACTTGTAAATTACAGCGATCGGGAGTAATTAGAGCTGAGAAAGCCTCTCCAGCTCTGAAATGACTCCTGTTCCTGCAGCACATCATTCTTAAAGGAAACTAGTTGCAATTTTTTTCAGAGAGCAGGGGATGAATTTCATCTTCGTTTTATGCCCGCCGTTCAAAATAGGACTGCCATGTATGCAGGAGTGTTGCTGCCAAATTATATATTGTATCATCTGTAAAATTGTACTTGGTACATGGTAGCCTGGGTCCTGCTTGTGTGTGTACAACCTTCCAACGATTCCATCAAGGTCAAAATGCATCTTTGCAATGCGTAAATGTAACTATAACTTGGTTTCCCTGGGTACATAGATAATACCTAAGTGTCTCATCTGAGGAGAATAGCAAAGTTTAATCATTCAGTGGTGTAGATTAAGTGTGTTGAAGGTTCAAAGTATTTGGTAAATTTTAACTAATAAGTAGGTAAACTTTGTTATCCTTCATGCACATGCTGTCGGTAACTAGGAAATTTCAGGGACATGTCTTGTTACTGAAATCTCAGTTTAATGAGTTTAGAAAGACAGTAAATGCTTGATTGTAGACAAAGAGAAAACAGAATCACTGGGATATCAGTTCCTGGGTGAGACTGTTTGAAGGGGAAATGCAGCCTGTGGCCGATAAAATCTGCCAGGAAACATACAGCTGTTGACAAGGTAGAAAGAAAAATAAGTTGGATAAAGAAATCCCAGTGGATGGGATCTCCCCCTCTTGAGACACTGGAGATGCAGCTTGGTTTCTTGCAATGCCACAGACTCCGTACGAGTGGATGTGGAATTGTCATGACAAGGCAAGTAGCCACGTGTCAGCTGAGCAGCGATAGTTGTGTGTTTGCTCCTGACCTGTCATAAATAGGAGGTAACGTGAATTAACCTGGATTGCCATGAAGAGGGTAGCGTAAGGTAATGCATTTATCGTAACCCTCCTTCATTTCAACCTAAGCTACTTTGCATTTACTGCAAGGCAGGGATGCAAATCCTGACAGTTCCAGTTACTGTGGCTCAGCTGGCACATGGTTAGCACGTTAAGCACAGTAAGTTGTGTGTCTGAGTCCAAAATCTCTCTGTGCTTCAGCTCTCCATCTGTAAAATGGGGATAGTAGCACTGTTCTATCTTACAGAGATGTTGGGAGGACAAATGCATTGAAACCAGGAGGTGGCCTGTTACCACAGTAATGGGGACCATATGGACACCTTAATATAGAGATACACTTTGCGCTCGTCCCACATTACAGGTGCCTCCCCAACGCAGATGTCCAAAGGGCAGCCAGGCACTGTGACCACCTCCTGCCTCCGAGGGCATTGCTTTTTCTGACGCTTTTCTTCATATCAGCAAAAATGTTTTGCAGAAAGGTGGTTCTGTTCTTTTCACTGCAAAATCGCGTTTTGTGCCCACAAAATTTTCAAACCTGGCTCACAAAAGAGCAACACCAGTAATGTTACCGTCCTTCCCTTGTCCCTTATGCTATGTTCTCCACCCATCTTTCCGCTCTAGTAAGCAATGGGACCTGCTGTTCCTTTTATTAATTTGCTCTATGTCATATGTATATTAATATATTCCATAAAATATTTTTGCCAGGCAATATAAACTGGCAGACGAGAAAATAAAGAAGGGCTGTGTATCTCAGAGGGTCTCATCCAGATTTATTTCTCTCTCCTTCACTGAAGTTCTTTGCTGCTTCCTTTGGGATGTGCCTTTTAAACAAGTTCATCTCTTCCAGGGAGAGAGGAAAGATCATTTGGAGATTGTTTGCTGTTTACTCAGTCACGCTAACTCATCTTGCCAGTTTTCTGGCGGCCCCAGCCAAGAGCTTTCGCCTCTGACAGCTTCTGTGCTCTCTCCTTCCTCCTCTGATTACGCAGCCCAATCTGTCACCCTGCCGACGGGGGTCTCTACCCTGCTGATGGCTTTCCACACTCGGCAGTAATGACTTTTGGCAGGCCGGGAAGGCGCGAGAGCTTCTTCCCCAGCTTGGAGAGCCGTTAGGCCCTCTCTGCCTGTTAGCTAAAGCACTTTGTGAGGTTCTTTGGTAAATAAATGAGTCATTTTAATCCAACTGACAGCCTGGCACCTGAGCAAGCTGCCTTCCATCTGTACTTCTAGGCTTCATGTAGGCAGCCAATTGTCAAGCTCAGGGCCTTCAAGACCTCACCATTGAGTGTCTTTCAAAAGCAACTTTAGCAATTTCCTTTGCCCTAATTAGATTGTGTGAGAGGGACTGAGCAAACCAAGGCCCTTGCAAAACTTTTGTGGCTGTGTTGGTTCTGATCTTCTGCAGCCATACGCCTCGCTTTTGATGTGGCCTTTTTGCCCCCATTCCCTTGCACCCACCCCTCTGTACGCCACCACCACGAGCACAGGCCGGTAATGTGAATTGTTAGAAGACGAAATTTCAGCATTTCTTGGGGTCCTCGTGTGGATTGTACCCCAATACTGTCCCATTCTGTGGCTCACAGTGGGAATCGGGGCAGGAAGAGTGCTTAAGGCTTCAGATTACCGTGTTTGCTTGGCACCTGGCTTTTCTTTAAAATTGCAGTGGTGTAGATTATGTCTCCTTACTCCTGTGAGATGGTCACTTAATTCCCCCTTCCGCTGCCCATTGAAGGGAATCAGCAGTGACCTGCTGAGGTGTCATATTCTTGATTTCCCTGTTACCAAGGAATGGTGGTATGAGGTCGTGCATGGAAAAGGGAATGCTGTCTGGGGTGGTGGAAAAGAAGGAAGCGTAGTCTGTTGGAAATCTACTGAGCTTCTTGAAGGAGCACTGGCAGCAGATTAGTGCTGCTCTGTGTGGAATAAATATAGCGCTAGCAAAACTGGATAATTGTGGTTTGAGTTGTATTCCCTTTCTTGGTAAGGTGACCCACAAGTATTTGCTAAAGACCGGAGAAGCGAGAAGCTCATGGGCTCTGCCAACTTGGGAAGGCAAATCAACTCAAACTTTTTATCCTAATTCTACCTTGCTGCTCTCTGTAGGGCCTTTGAGGAAAAGGAGCTACAGGAGACGCAGGTGTACTGATACTGAGGAATCTTCGAGAGTTTGCAAAACACTCCAATTACCAGTAAATCCCAAGACACTTCAGAAAGAAAGCCAAGTTAAACCCCGGGAGAGTAGCTGCTGATACGTGTCAGTAACAGCTGAGTGGAGTTGGTGGCATTGTGAAAGCAATAGTGAATACAAAGCTGATGATGGGAGAGAGCCTCCTCCTAAAATGTTGTCCCTGGTTATTTATTAGGCTTTCGGTTAACCTCTTCAACTTTCCTGCTTGCTTTGGCAAATGCACATGAGAACAATACTGTCTGTGGCAGTAGTTTCCCAGCCAGAGGTGATGAGAAAAGGTCTGTTAGGAGGGAAAGAATCCTAATGGATGAGAGGGATGGCTCCTGCCACTGCCATCTACTTCTCCTCCCCACGTTGGAGGTGCCTGCTCCTGACCACGGGGACAGCTTGGCTATCTGTTTATTTTGGGTAAATTGACCCTGTCTGCAGATCAGAGCCCCCTTACTGAACACAACGTTTCCTAGACTGCTGGGTGTGAGAAAGAGCACAGTATAGGAAAAGACCAAAGACTCGTCGGCGTGGAAGTATATAACAGCAGCCAGATTGGAATCAGACATCAGCACTCCTGTCTGATCGTGCTGTAGAGTTTATAATCTTGTTATCCTGGTAACTGCTGTACACGTTCCCCGACTTCTCTTGATTTATTTTCTCCAACCTCCTTTAAATGGCTTTTTGTACATCTGTTCATTCTGACTCTGGGAACAAGTGATTTCTTAATGAGTGAGTTGGAGCAAAAGCGTATATTATTTCAGAGTGGGAGCTGTGGAAAGTGTCTCCCCTTTTACTGCATTTGGAGCCACAAAGCAACCTGGCTAGTGCTTATGGGAAGGCCTTTGCTGCCAAAACATCAGCTTCCTAGTCTTTTAACGTGTGTGGGAGTTGCATGAAAACACTTCAGTGGGTGGCTGACACATTTTTAGTACATTAAGCTCCTGCTTACGTTCTTAATATATTCTATTTTGCAACTAGCTAAAAGATACATGTGTTCCAAAACATTTCCTAACAGAGTTAAATCTGCACACCTGCTCTGTTATTGCGCGTGGTGAATGTAAAATCCAAGGAGTATGTGAGGACATTGCTAATGAACAGAACATCAAGAAGGGAGATTGAAACGTGTTTGCACTCTATCTCTCCATTTTGAAGAGTATTTAAACTCTCTTTTCTCTTTGAAAGGGTATGTTTTTTTGAGCTATACTGGCTGTGGATAACTAAAGGGTCTTGTTCAAGTCCTTCTCCAAGTTGATGGGTTTTCTCACCAGCTGGCACATCAAATAACACTCCTGACAGCAGCTTCAGACCCTTTTCTTCAGGGCTGAGTTTTATTTGTCCAAATCAAAGCCAGACTGGTGAAAATCTAAGGGATAGCTCTCCTGTAGTCCCCTCTCCTCAAGCTGTACTCCAGCTTCCTGCAGATTCTGCTAAATTGTTTGTTGGCCTTTTATCTTAGGGCCGGGTGACCTGCAAGTCTTCTGCTCCTCAACTTCAGTCCATCACCTAGGAAGCAATTAATTACTTGTAGGTGGCGATCAGTGCATCTTTGGACATTCCACTCCAGACGTAGGATCCTTGACCATTTGCTTTATGGCCATTTTTCTCTTCATCATTAGCAGCCTGGTTGAGTTCTTAGGCTTGCTGTGGAGAAGGGTGTGCTCCAAAATAATATTAGCCTGTTAACTGTATTCCTTGCATTTTAAACCCTCGATGTTATTTCTGACCTTCAGTCCATCTCTCCCCAAACTAGGCACAAAAAATTCCTACTTGCCTAGCCATTTGTTTCCTGGCATAATTGCCATCCTAGAGGAGTTCTTACTTTTCTGATATCTTCAAAGCATCTTAACTAAAGTGATTTCCTTATTAATCTTCAAGGATGTTGCAGCACGTGGACTAGACCTGCCTCAAGTTACGTGGATCATACAGGTAGGTTTGCTCTCTGTGTGTGTGTGTGTGTGTGTGTGTGTGTATTAAGTGCAGTCTTGCTCAGCTGAAATCCCTTTCCAGTCCAGAACTTCTTTCTGCAGTTTGCTGCTGCCTACAGGTGTGGGAGACCCACGTGTGCCTGAGTCCCTGCAGGACTGGGGCTCAAGGTTTTGCCAGGATACAGCATTGCTATCATATTTTTGGTTTTGACAGTCTGTTTTCCTCTTCAGTAACTCCAGTGTTACCAGCTGTGTGATATTCCACTGGCTGGGAGGAAACACCCTCCGTTTCCCACCACAGGAAGCCAAATTTTGTGAAGTGCTGGCCATCTCTCTTGCAGTTCTGTGTTTCTACTTTTCTGAGCTTGCTGGGGAGGCAGTTCCAAGAGGAATTTAAGTGTGGTCCTAATGTTAAACATTGAGTAGCCCAAGAGTTGTCTGTGCAGTGACCTGCATGTTTCAAGTGAGGCTTTGCTGGGTTGGGGCTGGGTAGCTGTAAGCATTCAGCTTTCAGTAGAACTGCATAGTTCAGATTTCCCCTGGAAAAAAACCCAGTGCTGCTGCATCGCTGTTGACAGAAATATTGTCTTGGGGGGAAAAAAAAAAATAGAAACTGAGGGAGATGGATTGAACGTTAAAAATAGCAGCCTGTCATTTCAAAGAGGAAGCTGGGGGCATAAGGCAGATTTCATTTTATAAAAGATTTATAATTAAAAAAAAAAAGGTTAGTTGAATTGAGGAAAAACTGATCCAGAGATTCTCATGTATCAAGTGACACCTGGGTAAAAAGAACAGGTCGCAGAGCCTCAACAAAGCCTTTTAATTTCTAGCTCATTGCTTCAGGTAACAAATCCGATTTTAATTTTGTGTTTTTTAAAAAAGAAAGCTTGTGTAGCAGCTAGCTAGTTGGAGAAGGCTGGGGAAGTGAAGTCTTTAATTCCCAGATCTGTATATTAATATAATTTAACCAAAGATATAGTTGCCAGTGTTAGAACGCAGTGCAAATTACCTAAAGCCCTGGGAGACTTCTGTGTGTCCAGAAGGCGAAATCTCAGCTGTCCTGAGAGCTGTGTCCAAGAGCAAGGACCTGCAGGGAGCAATTAGATTGCTCACAGCATCTTACTCACACCTCTAGCCAGTAGAAACTTTGCCAGAGGGCACAGGTATAAACACTAGAGTGGGCTTTGGTTGTTGGGTTTTTTCCAGTTAAACTGCTGAGGGCTCATTTCTGAGCAGTATCTCTGTGCATGTTCATTTTTCCAGGAAAGAGAAGAGGGGGGGACGAATAGGGGGAGGTTAAAGGGAGGGAAATATGTCACCCTTTATCAGATCTTGCAAATGGCTGGGCAGTTTTGATTCCCAGTGAAGTAAATGAGCAGCACTGCTATATGAGGGGGGGTCTTTAAGCAGCATTTTCTTAGTGCCTGATAGTTGTACGTGGGAAGACAATTGCTACCTGTGTTATACGCTGCCGAAAGCACTTAGTCCCTTATCTCTCTTAGATTTCTTCTACCCAGTAACCAGCGTGATTTGCTTTAATCAAAACAGAGCAATTTAGCTCAACTCCAAATTTGAATCCGTCATCTTTTATTTTATGGCTTTTCTCCCAAAGGCAGAGCAGGCAGCTTCCTGCTTTGTACGGGCAGTCCTGGGGGTTGTTTGATTTGAGGTCTTTGTGAATTGATTTTTTTTTTTTTTTTTAAGGGAAGCAAACAGGTTCCTGGCGTGCCTGTATAGAAATAAAATGTAAAAGGCAAAGAGAGACACTGAGATGGGGAAACTGTCCTATTATCTGAAAGTTGGCGGACTTGTCACATTCACATGTCAAAAAAACTGCTGTGGCTGAGGGGGCTGAGTGATGGTTACAGGGATGAGCCCGATGGGCTCTTTCTAAACAGGCCAATTCCGAGGGAGCTACAGCGTGTGGATTTTGCTAAGATCCCTTTTGTTTCAGATGAGCGGGCTGAGTGTCTCGTTTATAATTAACATGCTGTGTTCTGTTAATTCCTCCTTTCCCTTCTCGTGTTCCCTTTTTGAAGTATAACGCTCCAGCTTCACCTGCGGAATACATCCACCGGATCGGGAGGACGGCTCGCATTGGCTGTCACGGGAACAGCCTGCTTGTCCTGGCGCCTTCGGAGGCAGAATATGTCAGCTTGCTGGCTTCTCACAAGATTAAGTGAGTCAGAAACGCGAACAAAAGTTTCAGCTCATCCTTGCTAATTAACCTTCCATGGCACTTTCAGCGGGACTGTGTCTCGTGCAGGTTTTAATAAGAATTTATTAATTCTTGTGATCCAGGACCGGCCCCAGACTAGCAAAAGGAGAGAAGGAAAGTGTGTGAAAATCATCAGCCTGACAGATTGTGTGTGAGTGAGTGTGTGTGGTGAGGGGCAGAGAGGAGACAATAGTCGGAGATCCTTTGCACTCCGTTGTTATCTCTCTGGCCCTGGGTTCAAATCATGGCTATGTGGAGATCACAAGTCAAATGAGCCTGTCAAATGCTAACTGGCCATCTGCCTGCGTAGCACCATATTGTCAGAGATTGTGCTTTCTCTTCAGGAGAGATCCGGCGGAGAAATAGCTAGGGAGCTGTGGCAGGTAATTGGCCAGGATGTGTTGTGTAAGTGGCTTGTGACAGGAATAGTAGAGGCTTTTGCACGTGGGGAGTGCCCAGTATGGTCCTGGAAGGCAATAACGGGGGTGGACTCCGCAGACCAAAAATGGGGTGTGCTTCCAAGCTAGCTGGGAAAGCTTCTCCTACACCGCCTCTAGCTAGGACTTGGGAGTAGGCGGCAAGGAGACCAAGCCAGGCTGAGTACGGACCAGCCCGGTGTGCAGTCAGCTACCTGATGGCCGACACACGATGAGATTTTTATTCCAGTTCTGCTTGTGCAATGGTCCTTTTGTGGGTAGAAACACAACTCGCTGCTCAGCATTGCTAGTCAGGAGCGCTCTCGGGTCTCGAGCCTCCTCAACAGTCAGCCGGATATATGTGACTCCCCTTGCTCCCTGCTCTGCTGTCTCTCGGTGTTTCAGAACAGCAGCCGAGCAGAGCCCCTTTAGTGTTGTACTGGTGTTGATGGAGCCCTGTAAACTCGTGCACAAATTAGTTCTGTTTTATTTCTCACGTTTATGTTGGGTGGAGCTACTTGGAGTCGAATTTGGGTTTGCATCCTTGAAACAAACAAATGTTGGCAGTAAATACAGGCTTATTCTAGGCTGTGAGCCATTTAGTGGTCTAACAAAGAGCCATCCATCATCCCAGGTAACTATCTATTAAGCAGACACCAGCAAGACATGGAGGGCTAAGCTGACAGGGGGTTTTTTCATGTAACAAACAGCACTGACATTTAAAGGTGAAATCCCACATAATTGTGAATTTTTAACTCCAAGTGGAAAGTTCTATTTTTCTATTTTATAATATTTTGGAAGTGTCGGAGGAAGGAGAGGGAAATTTCCCTCTTTATTTTAAATGTTAATGCTTTTATCAGATTTTGTTGGTTTTTAACAAGTTTAAGGAGCAGTATCACTTCCGCTGGTAATTATGTCCGCTAAGGAGACCTGTTGTCGGGCTAGCCACTGTTCTTCAGGAAGCTGTAGAAGACTGCAGTGAACGAGCAGAGGGAGGTTTATGTGAATTGTGGTTTTTTTCTCCACATCTCAAATCAGTAGAGCCAAACAACTCTGGGGATTGTCTTTTCTTGTTTGCTTGCTTTATGTTCTTCATAAAACCTGCTGCCCTGCAGATAAGGGACTTGCCAAAAAAGGTGTGTGATTTGCCTTCCTTGACCCCTGTCTTCAGGTGGAAGAAAATGAGTGCCTAATTGGCATGGGTGGACAATTCGGCCTGTTTGCAGTCGTGTGTCCTCCACTCTTCCTACATCGTAGCGCCTGGTGTGAGAAGGGGCAATGGGATAGAAAAGAGAGCTGATGAATTACAGAGAAGATGCAGGAAGGCAGCTTGAAGCTAAAGGCAGCAAGTGCCATCAGCACAAATTGCCGTTACCCTTCATAAACAGAGCATTATGGTGATAATCCTGACAATTTAATTCAGCGCGAGGGCGAAAGACAGCATGTGTTGGACTGTCACCGATACTCTTAAGCACTGTTAATTTTTGTTTCTTTATCCTAAGTCTTTGTAGCTTTTGACTTGGACCGCGCAAGTTACTGGAGTTCGCAATTTTTTTTTTTATTCTTTGCTTAATTTTTAAATCTCTTGGGGTTTGTTGGGGATGTGTGTGTGTTGTGAATTTTTTTTTAATTTGTTTTTTCTTTTTTAAATGAAATTCCCGCTGGGTTTATTGAAATGTAAATACTTCATAAAATATGTATTTCTAAGAAGACAAAGCATGAGACGGGTCCCCGCAGTCTTCAGCTGGTGTAAGTGAGCAGTGCCGAGCTGATTTACAGTAGATGAGGATCTGACCCAGAGTTTTTCTTAAGCCCCTCCACCCACCCCAGCATGCATGGGAGTAAGTCCAGAAATGTTGAGAGTCGGAAGTAATGAGAGCAGACGTGGCTTTGTTCCTGGATGAAAATTCACTTCGGAATTAAGGATGACTGCCTTTGAAATTGGAAATCGCTCGCAATTAATTTTCACCGGTACCTGAAGCCTCTCCTTGGCTTCCACTGTGGAAAGGCAGCGTTAGCCTTTGCCAAAACGATCTCACTTTGGCTCTGCTGAGATCAGTAATTCCCACCGGGGCTCACGGAAGCTGCATGCCTCTCGGCAACTTTCTTTTTGGTCTTTGTGTGGCTTGAAGTTGTGGTTCCTCTACCTAACTGTAAATGCATGTGTGCACGCACATACACACTCATGTTTTCTGTATATTTCCTCTTTGTTTTTTTCTTTTTTCTTGTTTTTCTTTTTTTTCCTTTTTTTAAAAAAAAAAGCTAGATTCCAAATGTTCTGTCTCAGCTCTAAGCGTAACTAACAGATTTTCCTTCAAAGGGAGGAGGCAAGAAGCAGAAGAAAGTCAGTGAGGTTCACTCCCCCCCACCCCCGTTATGTCTCTTTTAGTTCCTTCAACTGCAATCTAGCAGCGCCTTCCTCGACAGCTATCAGATAATTTCTTTATCTCCTAACGGTCGCTTAACTAATTTATAAAGGAAAACGCATCACCGTGAAGGCACGAGTCATTTCTCTCCCTTCTCTAGAGTTGTGCCTGCCCCCCTCCCCGCTCCCCTCACACGGTGCTCCCCGCTGTGAACCAAGTTCACGTGTCTGTTCGGCTGCGCGCTGGCAGCGCGCCAGGCGAGAGGAGGATCGGAGAGGGGGTGACATCTCAGACAAATCAATGTCAAAGGTTTGACGTTTTCATTCATAGCAGTGTCAAAGCAACCTTTGTGGGGGGAGGATGGGGAGGCATACTTTTCTCTTGCTTAAGTGGTTGCCATTTATGTTTTAATTTACTGCTATACTTTTCAAAAACAAGCAGAGAAGCCCTCAGTTGTCTTTTTATGCTCCATTTCCCTTTCTCCCCTGTCACTCCCCTGCCTTCCTCTCTCTGCATCCTCTGCGGAGGAATCTGCTCCGTCAGGAGTCCCAGCTGCATGGTGGTGGGGCATGTCTCCCGTGTAGGATATCCTACGGCCACGCTGGCCTGTATCTTCCAGGCTGGATGGCTATTTCCCTGGACCATCTCTTTTCCTTTCCTTATGTTGTGGTGGTGAGCTGGCTGAGGTTGAAAAGGCAGATTGCAAAAGTAAAGGTATTTGTTGCTTTAACTGGGAAGGACTGGGGAACAGAGGAGGATCACAGTATCCCGTTGCACAGTATGGCAAAGGTTCGTCTGTTCCTCCTAACCAGGCATTTAGAGATCTTTGAGTGAAGAGAACGGGAGTATCCTTGTTGTTATAATTTCTTTGTATACTTTACAAATTGAAGAATGGCAGGAATGCTTGCTTCAGAAACCACATTTATCTTTCTGACCATCTGAGATTCAGGACTCTGAGAACTGTTGGACCCCCACGACTTCTCTCCTCCTTAGACTGATATAACCACAGATGAGCTCCTGGGCTTCCATGCGGTATTTATGATTTACTCTGGTAGAAAAAAGGAAAGAACCTCCTTTCTAGAGATGACCTTAGCTCATTGCTGAAAATTTGGGCTGGTGAACTTCAGTTTTTATCATCTGAGTAATTCCCTTGGAAATGGGACCCAGTTTGGACACAGGATTAATGGCCTGGAGCTGCACAGCTGTTCCCGTATTGTGTCACCTGGTGCGCGTGTGCCCCACAAGACAGTGTTAAAGAGGAGGAAAAATTTCTAGTCTCCTGTAAATGCACCTCTAAGTAGGACCACTCGCTTTAAAATGACGCAGGTTCGTAAGCGTTTTCAGTATCTGGGCCGTAACCGCACCCAGCAGTGTTTTGCAAGCAGGACAGGGGAAATAAATCATCTGGTTGAATCTACAGGAGGAATGTGAGTCGACAGAATGAAAATAAATGCCCAGTGTGAAGCCTGGTTAGGACAGCTGACTGAGTCTGCTGTATTTAAAAAAATTGCTATGGGGTCCCCAATGGGATGGGCTTTGGCTTTACACTTCAAATGAGAGGGAAGGTGAGTTCTCGGAATGGGGAAGGAAATCAGGCCGTGTATTTGGTGTCAGAGGTGGCTTTTGAAGCTATGAATAAATTGAAGGGTGAGCGTGTCCATCAGGAATTGTGTCTCTGAGCTTTGACCCAAGCAATGTAGCAAGAAGTTGGAATGATGTAAGATCTTGTGGGGAAGAGCAATGATGTGACCAGAGGGAAGGAAGCTGTGGGAGAGCTGGCTTGATAGGAAAAGTTCCTTGGGATCCAGTTGTTACCCTCTAAGCTTGAGTCACGGTGAGAGGAAGGAGCTGTGTCTACACAGCTTTAGTTTTAGCTCTTTAGTTTTGGGAGCATGGTTGGGTGGAAAAAATGTGTGTAAACATCAAAGCAATTTGTTCGTTTGAATGAGGGTTGAGCAGTGTCTCTCATTCCAGAAAATCTGAAAGTTAAATTGAGGGGGAGGCAAGCTGTAGGAGAAAAGCAAAGTAAGTGGAGCACATCTTTCCAGCCTGTATGTGTGTGTCTCAGTCTCTCTCTCACACTTGCACAAGCAACCGAAGACTCCTTGCCCATGGCATCTATGTACAATAAAATGTTTGACGTCCTCAAGGTGTAACCATACCTTCCTCAAAGTGGAGGTTACAAATCCTACTGTGTATAGTTCTAAAGAAAATCTACAAGTAGCAATAATGTTATGAGCTGCTTCAACTCTGGTTTGAGTTTCTTTTAGTGGAAAATGTAACCAAATGGTTCCCAATTGTCTTGGTGCTTGTCAATGCAAGGAAAGAAAAACTATGAAAACAATGGAAATATAATTAAAGACCTAACATTTTTCTTTAATCAGTTACTCGGATTGAGAACGAAGGAGACTTTCAGTGAACTGGAAGTCCACCCTCAGTTATTTTGATGCTGTGCTAGAATTGGAGTGTGTGGTGGTGACTTGTAATGGCAACAAGATCGTGGATAAAATTGTGTCTCTGTTCCAGTGAAAGCATCAGTTCAGCTGGGGTCAAGATTTTACAGTAGTTATACTTCTAGGGTTCCTGAGTGAGCGTCTAGGGTAAGGCCTGATGTATTTCAGGGATAAATTCTTAAGTTGAATGTATGAATATCAATCTTTTTGCTACCCATTATCAGCTTGTGGCTCGTTACACCCTATATTTGAAAATTAGGGGAAATGGTAATTTTTTGTCTTTGTTGCTTCAGTGTTTCAGAGATAAAGATGGAGAAGGTATTATCCAGCCTGATGAAAGATGATCGCTTCAAGTTGCACAGACCAAGAAGCAAGGTGAGTTATTCTGCTGGTTTGGAATTACTCCAATTTTCATTTACCAGCTGAACATCGTAAGTATTCCTCCCGTAGCTTCTGTCTTTACAATATGAGGGTTGGTATATCCATGATGTCAGGCAGTGCAAGTAATTACAGAACTACCTTATATCACAGTTGTCCAATCTTTAAACTGTTGTCCCCAAAAAGCAGGCACTTCGAATTCTTCAGCAAATATTTTTGTAACAGGCAGTAAAGGTTTCTGGTTTCAAAAGCTTTAGGTTTTTTCCCCCGACAATGTTTCTGTTCTCCTTGGCTTTTCTGCATTAAAATACTGTTGGAGATCACAAATGACACAAAACTTCTCTGAAGAAATAAGGAAAATGTATTTGGTGATGTGTTGCATGTGGGGTTTTTTTTATTATCTGTATTTACTTGGAGCCTAAAACAAAGCTGACTGGATTGACAGGCATCTTTTCATTGACTTCAGCAAGCTTCAAATCTGCCTTCAAGTTCCTAATTCACAGAATTCAGTCATTTACAATTGATGTCTCAGGTGTTCCTGCATTCTGGCAAATTAAATCCTCCAAGAACCCTCATTCTGAATAGAAGTCAAGAATGCATCGAGCATGATGCAGCATGCTTTTTTTTTCCCCTCTTGTTGATGTTTTGCCTGCTCGTTCTTTCTGTTATATCATGTATGAGCCTTCTCACTTCCTGTGAATGACTGCTACGAACTGTGGTGTTCTTGGTAAACAAGCTTTTGAAAGATGTTCCGTTTTCCTACATGCCCTATATTTCACAGAAAGCCAGATCTGCGGCTCATCTAAGATACAGCTCTATTTAAAGCTCTTTCCCACCGCTGCGCAGTTTTTCACTGAAATCAGCCTGTAATGCCTATATTTTAAATGTCTGGAACATGGCTGGGATATGACCTCTAAACTCATTCAGTGAATATGTGTAACTTTTGTGCTTTGTTAATTTAGAAATTAAATAGTTCTGTGTATAAATACTTTCCTTTTCTCCCAGATGTGCTTATAGGCAGGTAACTTTGGGTTACCTTTGGAGAGCTTTTCAACAATTACATTTATGCAGAAGTTGCACTTTAAATTTGTTGCTGACATTGGACAGAATATTACGTGTTCTGGGCTTGAGGACAAATGTTATTTCATGGAAAGTGGGGAAAAACAGAGAACATTTTTTTTTCCAGGAAATTATGATTTAGCTTTTGAAAAGTGTCAAGAGAAAAATGCCTGCTGAATGTTGTTGAATGTCAGAGCCCAGTATGTGCGGAGGTTCAAAATCATCGATGTATTTCGAAAATTCTCACCTAAACATCTCACTGCCTTTATATCCTTGCCTTTGGAACAGCAATACAAAGCAAACAAGTCTGTTTGCTGCCAGAACTGATGAAACTGCTGTTTCTGCCGTGCTTTCAAATTGTAAAATACTCTACACAGTTAAGCATGGGATATTCTAAATACTCTTCTTCTGTCTTTGTCCCTTTCCTTCAAAAAAAAAAAAAAACCCAAACCATAAATGAAAGTCGCTGTTACTCTGGTTTCTGCTCAGCAGTGCTGCCTGGGCTTGCCCTGCCGTGCCAAGTGCTGTACGTGAGTACGTGTACAGAAGGGAGCCGGTTCCTTTCACTGGCAGTCAAAGGTGGGATTGAATTCCTCTCTTCCCTCTGCCATCAAAGTGAATGGGATTTTGCTGTTGACTTCACTGGAGCTGAGATATATCTGCTCAGGCTGTAGAATGGTCTGAATCCGCTGCAGGGACTTATAAATACAGAATAACCTGGTTTTGTGTGACTCAGAGTCTGAAAGGGCTGGGACTGAGAAATAGTTTCTCTTTATGGAAAAAAAAAAATCTATATAATTTAATGGGGATGAAATTACAGTAGTTCTGTCGGTGTCATATAGGCTTCTTCAGGAGTTACTTGAAAAATACATAAAATACAATCAAGGATTCATTGTGGTTTTTAGCTTTGTATTTTATTGCAATCAGAGGCTCTCTAAGTGGCCTGCGCTGCCTTCTCAGAAGCTGCGGGGGCGTGTTTCCAAGTTTTCAGGAGGGTTAATCTCTAATAAATTCTGTAAGTTTGCCGTAAAGATGGTACAATAAGGTGGGAATGCAGTGGGACGTTGCATAGGACAGAGAGTGATCGAGGACTTGTTATGAGGAGCTGAACCTGATCCGTTTGTGATGTTGCCATTCGAGAGAGCGTTAGCTTTGCTTATCAGCTCTCCGTGCGTTGAGTCGTGTATATATTATAGTTGTGCACACAGGAACCTCATTATAAAGCTCTTCGGTTCTCATTGCCTCAACTGAAGTCCATTATAAGTACCACGTTGGAACATGTATTTTTTGGGCTTCTGTGTGCAGCCAGGGAGCAAGCTGAAGTGCCTGTAAAATGTATATTTTATATTTAGGTGTATAAAATATATATGTGGCTATGTCTGGGTGTGTGAATGTTCACCTGCCTACAAAGAGAATAAATTTGATCTTTCAACTTTTATGGAGGGGGGCAGGGGGACTTGGTGAGTTCTAGAGAAGGTGTGTGGAGGTTAGTAAAAAGTTGTTATTAAAACAAAATCCTTCATTTTGTTTTGAAGTATAATGGAAGCAGGAGATGTTACAGCCTGGGTTTTTGGCTTTTTTCTTTCCTTCCTCTTTTTTTTTTTTTTTTTTTTTGGTGCTGTTTTAAGAAAGAACTTTTCTTACCTCAGTCTAGTTTTATTGTGTTTCAATCCCTTCTCCCATTAACATATTCTCTTAATGAAATCAGAGGCTTTCAGGGCTTATCCCGTCCTCTCAAACCTAAAAGCCTGCAGTCTTTATAATCAAAAGTTTCTTTCTTCTGAGTGTCTCTTCCTGGGGCAGTTGGCAGTTGGAGTCGTCCCCCTGATGTCTTGAACTGGTTAAACAACATTATAACCAGGCCCGTATCTTCTTGTAGCTTACAGATATTGTTATTGATCGCAGTCATCATGGCAGTGGTTAGGGATCTGCCAGGATACGCTCTTACTCTAAGCAGACACAACGTAGAAAAAGTTCTTCTATCCCACTATTTCTCCATAATGGCAATAATGCTTCTTACTTAACAGGTGTAACAAATTCATCTAGATGGAGAGTAGATCAAGCAAACCTCTCGGGTAGGCTTTTATCTTTTGGGTCTTGGAAAAATGTGGAAGGTCTCAAATTAATTGTCCTGTTCATCCAAACCAGGATATGAGGAAGATTAAAGCTTGCTTGTGTGAGTAGAGCATGCAGGATGGCTTCCAATGCGCTTCCAGTAGCATTGTTTTATTTGATCTGTCCAGACACTCACATGATGTGCAGGTTTTATTTTCACAGTTTGGCTCTGAGTCAGNTTTTTTTTTTTTTTTAAGATGAACCTCTCTGGAAGGCAGAAATCAAACACAGATTTTTATTTTTTTTTCATGCCCATTAGGGGGCAATTTTAAAATGAGATCTGTCTCAAGGGGCCGAAGGGGATAAAAGACAAGGTGGAGATGGGAGGAGGGGAGAAGCTGTTTTCCGAGTACATTATGTTTCCTGCCATTTGCTTTTTTTTCATTTATTTCTCTTGGACTGACCTCACACTTTGGAAATTATGCACCCAGTTTTTTATCCCTCATTTTTGTCTTACTTTTTTTTTTCCCCCAGCACCAGGAAGAAGAGATGCCTCATTTTGAAACCTAAAGGGGGGAATAAGAAAAGTCCTTTGTAATATATTGCCATATTATCACTAAATCCCCTGACAGTTGTGACACAGAAGCAAGTCACCTGTCACTTAAGCTTGAGGTCTCTTTAATTTTCTCCTGGAATTCGCACCAGGCTGTCTTTAATTTGAGGCCTTTATTGGAATTCTGAAACCTTTCTGCCTCCCCGGTGCTCAGATCTATTCTGAGTGCTGTTACAGAATGTATACAATAACCAACAGAGGGATTCAGAGGGGGCTGAAGCACTGTTTATTTAACACTCTGGAGGGATTTTCGTGCTTATTCGGTCCTGGCTACCCGGCTTTCAATATCGCTTTGACAACCGTTATGCCCTTCTCATTAATTTTAAACAGTTAAAACACAGGAAAAAGAGAAAAAGTTTTCATTATTAAAGTGCTTTACTTTTTAATAACAGAGGATTCTGTCCACCAGGGGAAAGGGCAAACCTCACTAATTTCACATTCATATTAAAAAACGCTGGGAAGGTGACACTTTGTGCTGCCAGGAGGCTTAACAAAAGAAAAGTGATGGGGGCTAGGAGGAGCAGGCGGGGGGAGAAAGTTTTATGTTTCACGTCAATGGAAACTTGTTAGTGGCAGCGACGAGTGTCCACTTCGGGGAGGCAGCTCCACTTGTAGTTTATTAAACCTTTACAGAGGCCCCTCGACTGGAGACGGTCTCGGCTGATTAATAGGTGTGCGTTAAATCAAACTAATGGGCGGTGGTGAAACGCACTGTGTTGTGAGGCTTTCTCGAGTGGATTGGGAGACAGATAGCCGAGACCAGAAATGTGGGAGACTCTTCGTGTAGCCTTAAAGTGCCCACCGTTGTCTTTGCTGGAGATGCAGATGGACAGTCAGTCCAGGTTGGTGAGTGAGCGGGAACTCCGTTCCCCGTATCTCCTTTGCTGAGGAATAACGCAGTGGCTGGAAGCTGTGGGATCCTCAATTCAAAAGAGGACACTGTGCAGGGAATTCAGACTTCATTCTGGGTCTGTCTCTGGGCAGATTTGCTGTTAAGGCTGTAGAGTGGCAGATCTGGGTCAGCAAAACATTTTGTGTAGGGTGCCAGCAGCGTTGCCTGGCTTCTTCGGTGGCCGGGGTTTGGGGTGGCAGTGCGATATGGTTCCCCTGGACTGGGAGCAGTGCAGAGGTGACATTAGTATGCAAATCTACCAGGGAGGAACAACAGGATTGTTGCCTTGGCACAGGCCTAGCTCAGAGTTGCCGGAGCTGGATGTTTGTTTGCAGGCAGCCCTGGTCAGATGAGGGGGTGGACCAGCTCGAGTTACTGCCTTGGGTCTGGCACTCTTAGACTTGGATGCTGGTTCCTGTCAAGTAGCTGTTGAGAACTGTGGCCCTTTCCTGGGAGAGGTTCGCATCCGTGGATGCTTGGCTTTGCACTTTGCTGTCAACTTTCCGTCAAAAATTCTCCTGTTTTCTGGTCTACGTTTCATTTCTCTGCCTGGGTACTTTAGAGACAACCTCTTTTCTCCTCCCAGCAACGGCTTGCTCCCAGGAATGTTTTCCATTTCCTGAACTGCATCCTGCAGTCTGATTCTGGGAAAACAGGAGCACATGCAAAATTGCCCCTTTGGCCTAAGGAAGTTTCTTCTGTCATGTGTTTGATGTAAGGGACTTGTCTTATTCTGGAGGAACCGCATGATGGCAGTTGCAGTTAAGCGTGACTTGTTGACCATGAGAAAACTTCACGTAGGCATCGACAGTGAGAAGTTCATTTAGTTGGCGCTGGTCACAGGTACTGAGCTTGGTCTGTTCTCTGGAGCTTGGGGCTGAATGTAGATCTCCTGCCCTACAAGTGCCTACAACAGACCAGGTGTTTTGGTGAACGACAGAAGGGAACTTGCAGCATCAGTCTAAAACTTAGTGTAGAGTCTGGTGGGGGGGGGGTTATTCCAAANGGAAAAAGATATGTGATAGATGTCAGAAAACACAAAATTAAAACTGATTTGCTCTCCTCACCACACAGCACTCACTGGCTGCTTTGACTTTAACATCTTTATCTGTTTTTTTTTTTTCTCTAGTAATATTGAGAGGATTACCTTTGTTGGCCCCTGGGTGGTTACTGTGTGATTTTACTGTTATTAAATCTATTGTAAACTGCTTCATTATTCCTGACTCAAATTCTCTCTTTCCTCTAATCCTCCTACCGCCCTTGTAGAAATCCTGTGGCACAGACCCTCAGGAAGTCCGGGAGCGGGCCACGGTCTTGCAGACAAAATTTGAAAATTACGTTCACTCCGGCGAGGGGACTGTCCAGTGGGCAAAGAAAGGTCAGTGTGTTTCTTTTCAATTTATTCCAGAAGGACTCATAGAAGCTGTCAAGGTTTTCTTCTGGGGGAAAGCTTCAGGGAAAAGTCCTGGAAGAAACATTTTGGGGCCATTGGGCTCTGCAGGGGGTTGAGATGGGCCCAGAAGGCTTTGTGATGATATTAAATGTTAATTTCTTGCATTCCCATATTAGGTGCAAATGAGGTTTAATCTTGCCTCTTGATAGGATTCACATCTGAGGGCTTTGACCCAATTGCGTGAACGAATAGATTATGTGTGTTATGCTGGGAAGGTCATGGGTGACCTGCTTAACCACCTCCTGGAGCAATACCCGTTAGGTGCTTTCAGTTTACACCAGGGATGAATTTGAAGCCTGTAAGACAGGATGCCTTGGGAGCAACTCTTAACAGGCAAGGATCTTAGACTGGAGGTTGTCGTGTGTGATGGCAGAAAAAAGAGAGAGAGGGCAACTCTGAAAAAGGCAGAAAGAAGAAAAACTGGGATGGATTTAATAGTAAGTGTAGCGAGGTGCAAATCTGGGATTTGATCTCCCATCTTTGCCAAGCAGGATGCACCGCAGTTGTCACTGAGCAGTACAAGGAACTCTTCCCTTCTGCTTCTCGGTTTGGAAAATCCAAAGGAAGGTGGATTTGGGGGAAAGGTGAAAAACTTGCCGAGGTGTGGTAGGAAAATAAACCCTAAGCGGTCTCCTGAGAGGAGCCAAAAAGGTGGTGCAATGTAGGCACCCCTCTTCTGCGGACTGTTCTGCTCTCCAATGAGGCTGATCTGGGTGCACCTGAAAACTGTTGTTTTCTGTTGACTGTTGAACTGTTGAAATAGCTGTTGTAAAGGCAGTGGGGGAAGTCAGGCCTCAAAGGTCCTTCACAATTTCTTGGAATTTGGTTATTAAATATTGAGACGAGTCCACAAAATGCAAGCTCTTTATGCAAGAGACGAAATCACTCTTGTTCACAATATATAGGACTAGACCCTTTCCCCTTTTTTTGAGTCTCCTCTTCCTATATGTGTCCCTTCCTGATCATTTTCTCTTTCACCTCATTTGTCCTTTGATCTGAGTCAAATCCTGCTGTCTAAGCTTGTGTGGGAGCCCTGTTTATTTCAGTTTTGCAGTGTTTCCAGTTAGGTTTGGATAAGGCGGGTCCTGAGATGAATTCTAATGGTGTCCCTCATTTCTGTTTACCATTCTATATACCTGCTGTATGAGTGTGCATACAAGTGTGGTACAAGTGTACCATAAGTACTAAACTGCATAAATCATACACTAAGGTGTCCTAAACCAAATGGGGAAATTGGCCTTTCAGCTGTCCAATGTCATCATAGAAACTGTATAAGGGAAGGCTGTTCGCAAGATAGAAGTGAAGTTCAGCATTAAAATTGTTTGGAATCATGAGAAGTAATTCTTGAAGAGGTCAAAGTTGCTGGTTTTTTTCTGAGTGTTGTACTAACTTGTTAGGTGATGACATAGCAGAATGACTAGAGCTCATACTGTAACTACCTGCTCACCCCAAATTATTCTGCACACTTTTAATGATGCATGGCTGTATTGATGGGCAAGGTATTTGAAATCCCACCGTTTCACTCTTTGCTCTGCTCCCTGCCACTGCATGTCACTGTACGGATTCTCACCTTCGCTTCTGACACTTGCAGTGCTGATTTTTTTTTTTTTTTTTTCCTCCCCG
>VZSF01005685.1:0-18377 GCA_013398295.1 Chionis minor | reverse complement strand
TTTTTTTTTTTTTTTTTTCCTCAGGGTTTTGAAATACCTTTCTCCTATAGTGAAAGTGTTAAGAGGCTTGCTACACAAGCCACTTGCACTTGTTTTCAGGTGTGTTGTGCTACTTGGCTGGTGTAATTACTTTTATAGCTGCACTTTTACGTCCGCAGTCTCAAAGCATGTGACTAGTATGATCAAATCCTTGATTCTTCATGGATGAGCTGCTTGTTGCCCCCCTGGGATTCCTTATACCCCACGCGAACTTCTAACCTGAAATGACTGTGACAGGGAGAACAACAGAATGGCTCTGGTCACACTTAGAAGACCTCTGGTCTCTGCACGCACAGCACCCACACTTGTGGCTGACCTCAGCCCTAGTAACTTTTTTAGCCGCAGACAAGAAGTACAGAAAATACATCAGGAAATGCTGAAATGTTGTGCATCCCATTTATCTTGTACAGGAGCACTCCACCTCTTTTTCCTACTCCGCTATCTACATATGCAAATTTTCCACTGCTGAGTGGCTTCCATAAGCCCCTTCTTCCTCCCCTCTGCGCCAGGCATCATGAATAATTAACATAGCAGCTGGCTTTTGCTTTCATGGCAGACAATCAATTGGAAACTGTGCCAGAGATGCATTTGTTTCTCTCTCTTTTTCTCTTTTTCCCCATTTTCTGACCTAGTCAATGTTAATAAGCAGTGTTTTGACTGCAGCCTGCTTTCAAAAGGCGAGTGGCTCCCTGCCCACTCACCCCTTCTGCCTCTTGGTCCCGTGTTTTCCAAACTCAAACCAAATGGTTCAGCGAAGGTGCTGCCCTTCAAACTTGATTGACTGATCAGCGGTGAGATGGGTGGGAGGAGGGGTATGGCTGGGCCCTGCTACCTGAAGGATGCATCTCATGAAGTGTGGAGCCCCTTCCGGAAATGGAGGACTCTCATCCGAAGGGTTGTGTGGTGATAGGTCCTCCTGTCAGCTCCGTTTTGGACCTGTGAGGACAGATAGAGCTCAGGAGACCAATCCTTCCTGCCACCGGCATTACGGAAAGTGTAAGGAAGTAAACCCTGCTTTTCTCCTCTGTGTTTTACCATTTTGTAATAGAATCATAGAATGGTTTAGGTTGGAAGGGACCTTAAAGATCACCTAGTTCCAACCCCCTGCCCTGGCCAGGGTCCCCTCCCACCAGACCAGGTTGCTCCAAGCCCCGTCTAACCTGGCGTTGAAACTCCAGGGATGGGACAGCCACAGCTTCTCTGGGCAACCTGAGCCAGGGGCTCCCCGCCCTCACAGTAAGGAATTTCTTCCTCATCTCTCATCTAAATCTACCCCCTTTTATAGCCAATAGTTGAGCATTTTGCCTCATCCTTTCTGTCCTTAGCACTGCAGCATCCAGAAGGCCAGCAGAGTTACAGGAGCCCAGTGCTGTGACGTGATGCTTGGATCCGTGGTGGTTTTGGTGCGTTCTTCCTTCCTGTTCCCACACGCTCCGTGTGCTGGCAAAATGCCTCCGCCGGTTTGTGCAGCCGTGCGGCTGGGGTTGCGCTCAGGGGCACGTGCTGGGAACTGGCTGCCAGCTGAGAGCATGGTGAACAGGTTATGTCACCTGTCTCACTTTCATATCTCATTACCCTCTTGTCCCCTGTTTAAAAAAAAAAAAAAAAACACAAACCAACCTATCTAAGCTCCATCGTGTGTAGCACTCTTTTTTTTTTTTTTTTTTTTGACTTTACACACTTAGATTTTCCTATAGAAAAGTGGGGATGCCCAGGACCAATCTAAATTCCCTCCCTCACATAAGTGCAAGTTTGAATCCTCCCCGCACGCCAGTATACGTTGCCTTAGACTCGTGTTGGTGTGGCATAAACTGTAACATCTCAGGCAATTTGCTCCTCATCCTAAGACAAGGTACCCTTTACATGAATTACGGCCTGACCAACACTGTTACTCGTCTTCTTGAGTTGCTTTTGAAAAGCTCTATCTCTTTGAGCAAAAAATTGTAAAAGAATTTCAACTTTAAAAAAAAAAAAAAAAGGGTTTTAATATCTGTCCACCATAATTGCACCTAAAAGCCAGAAAACATGACTCTGGCAACACTGAGAGGTCCTAAGACATGATAGTAAAGATTTAAAAGAAGAATCTCACCCACAAAGGTCTTTGTTTAAACCTCATGGGTGCTGTAATGAATGTTAGCAGCTCCGAGCTGCTCGGAGGTAAGACAGTTGCACAAACTGAGGTTTTGAGCTGCTGGTGTGGCATGGCTGTTAGTTCAGCTTTGGGTTGTGGTCTTACAGCTCTCCCTGGTCTTGCCCGCTCTTTCTCAGGACTGGATCTGGCAGTTGTCTGTCAGGACTTTGGGGAAAGGGAGGCCTTTGACACTTGGATTCGCTAACTCTGGTCGGGGGAGTTAGCACCAGCAGCCTTTCCTATCTGAAGAACTGTGGAAGGTGAGCTCAGCCTTCATAATAACATCTTTAGTATCAACCATTTCAAATGCTGTGGGAAAGGCAGCTGTATTAGCTCCAACGGGACCAAATTCGTAGCAGGAGCAAGTTCATATTGTTCCTTTTGAAGAGTTACACCTTATCCTAGCAGGTGAATTTGACCAATAACTTTATGAAAAAAAAGCAGCAGAATAAGGTTTTTGAGAGCATTTGAGTTGGTTTATAAGCCCGCAGAGGGATGGCCTTCAGATGAGACACCGAGACGGGGTATTTGGAATTTAGCATTCTCTTTTTGGGAAAACACAGGTCTCTTGATGTTCGCATGCCTCTAAAAGAGTAGTGTTGTGAAATTGGGAAGAAGGTGCAAAAAACTCAATCTTTTCTTCTCATCGATTGGGAAAAGGAGTTCACTTTACTCAGTAAACAGAGCTTTGATGGATTCCCTGGGTCCTTCCAGGAGCTGATCTGCTAAAATGACATTTTTATTACTGTTCATAAACTCCAATCTCTGGCTGCTGCCAAGAGATTAGACATAAGCTGTGGGCAAACTTGCTGGTCCGGTGGCTCAACAGGCAAGGGCAGGAGGGGTTGGAGTTTAGAGCTTGCTGCTGTCAGGGGCCGAGGGGGAGAGAAGAGTGTAGGTGGTGGCTGGAGTCAGGGCTGGGGAGGCACAGGAGGTTCAGCGAGCAGAGGAGCAGCAGGGGATTGTAGGGAGGCATTTTCTGAGCTGTAGAGTTTCCTTACTAAAAGTCCCTCTATTCCCCATAGCGGAGAGCGGACAGCCTGGGTGTAGTTAACGTTCCGGGTACGTGGATGAGCGGTGGTAGTGTTCATATTAGTGGATGATCGTCTTTAGAGCAATGAGCCCTGAGGGAAGGGCATTACAGGAATATAAAGATGTGAAGGGAAATTTGCACGCAATTCTATTATTTTTCCCTTTTGAGAAAGTGAGCTCTGTTCTCAGTGTGATGATGAGTCAGGAAATCCGTCTGGCTCTCAGATATTTATAAGGGACTAGCTAGTAACTGGTGAAAAAAAAATGCATGGACTACAGGGACCGTAATATCAGAGGAGTCTTCCTATGTCACCTCCATGCTCCTCTTTTCCTCTCTTCATCCCTGTGTCTCTATTCCTTCTCTTCCTCTGTCCGCTCCCATTCAATGTCAATGACTCTTCTTGTGAGATGTGCTACAAACATCACCCTTTCTGGCAGAAGGGGCATCCTTGCAAGAGGCAAACCTAAAGCAACTTAATGGTAGCTTTGGTTTAGTCCCTAACACTTCTCTACCACCTACCTTCTCTTTTCCGGATTGTACTAGTACTCTGCAACCTTCACAGATTTCTAACATACCAACCTTTTCTACCAGCTGCTGACCAGAAGGTGTCCCAAAGGACAAGACCAACGTCTTTTCAGCTGGAATAGCTGAATCTTTAAGTGTGTATATATATATAAAAATGCAGTAGCAAACAGAATTCACTTTTTTTTTTCCCCTTCCCTCAGCACTGCAGTCTTTCCTTTGTGCCTACACCACGTATCCCAGGAACCTCAAGCACATCTTCCACATCAAATCTCTCCACCTGGGTCATGTGGCGAAGAGTTTTGGCCTGAGAGATGCCCCTCAGAACTTGACTGCTCTTCCAACTGCTGGCTCAAAGAAGAAAACCAAGCCCAGACCAAAAAGGTAGGCCAACTTGATGTTCTTGAACTGAGGGATGCCAACTTGGTTGAACATTTGAGTGGGAACTCAGTTTAAGAAAAACAAACCAAAACCAAACGAGCAGCACACTTTGTAGTTTTACTTCTGATAAAAGATGCTCGTTTTTGAAGGGAGCTGCCAAGTGTGGAGATGCACTTACATAGACTAGCCTGGGTTTTGTTGCAGTATTTTCATTTTCTAAGCGCCTGAAAACACCAGCTCTAATGAGACTTACAAGCAGACACAGCCTGATTTTTATTTATTTAGGCTTTACTCCAAAGCTGCTTCGAAGGATAAGGAAGAGTACAGGCAGCGTTCCAGAGCAGATCATGAGACTTCCCACGTATTGGAGTGGTTCTCTTCCTTGCAAAGCTCTTGGTTGCTAGAGCCCCAGCAACAGTCCTGTTGTCATGCCTGGGCACCTTCATAGTAGAAGCTGCCAGATTTTTTCCATTCCCATCCCCACTTCCAGTTGCATGGTCCTGCAGGGAGTGATGATCCCTGGCTCAGAATCAACTGCAGCAGCAACTCTTTGTCCTCATCACTGTCTAGGGAAAGGCTCTCACAGATACAGTCGTCCCTATAAGTACTTGCTCTTGGTGTATGGCGTGGGATGATAAAAGCATCAAGGAAATAGCAGAGAAATTAAGATTTTGCTTCTCAAATTTGAAGTTGACTGTCTTGCTCGTTACGAGCAAGGCTGTATGAGTGCCGATTTATCTCACAAGATAGTCTCTTCCTCCCTGGCCTTGAGAAGTACCAGTTCTTCTCTCCTTTCTTGCACCTGTTCCAATCTGCTGCACAGAAGTAATCTTATAATCTTCCTGCCTTGTCTTTTTTGACATCACCCTCTCTTTGTTTTTATAACTGTGTTGGGAGCAGAGCATGTGTCTTACTGTCTTTAAAGACCTTCTGTGGCCTCATCTGGCCTTTTCTGTCACCCTCTCTACACTAGGCAGTCTTTTGTAGGCTTTCCGCTGCAGTTCCACCAGCAGTATCCTGGCTGTCAGATTTGACGTGGGACAAATTGTGTCCATCCTCTCAGAACGGTCAGCTGCAGCTTGGACTACTTTCTCTTCTCCCTAAGAAGACATTAGCTTAGTACCTGAAGGAAAGGGGAGGACCACAGTGTATTTTTTTTAGTTATTAATTAAGTGATCGACTATAGTTCTGTAAGTACAAGCCCAAGTCAAAAGGCAGGTCTGTTTGTCGGAATGAATCCTCTACAAACTTGTGCTCTGCTGCCTGTAGATTTAAGTAGTTCTGGCAAAAGCGTTTCTGTGTGGGATTTCTCCCAGGAAAGTCTGGGAGCAAACCTAGAGTTACAGCTCTGTCCCCTCTGGTGTGGACAGCCCCTGGACAGGGCTGTTTCTGGGTACTCCCAGAACTCCTGTACTGTGTAAGGAGTCTGAGAGACTGTGGTGCTTCTAGAGGAGCAGAGCCCCAGATCCTCTTCTCTGCTTGGAACGGAGCTGAAGGGGTTCAGTGTGGCCAAGCCTAGCTACTTGGAGTTGTTTCCACGGAATAGCTAATCCTCCCTTTTGAGGCTGCAATGTTAAGGGCTCGCTGTCTTCCCTAGCACAAGAGCATAATATGAATTTCTAGCTTGCTTGTAAAATCACTGTAATAATTCAAAGGGAGGAATTCTTTTTTTTCTTTTATCAGTATCAGTTGTGACTCTTTCCATGTAATTGTTGCTGCAGGCTCCATTAGCAAACCTTAGCTGTGCAATTAAAGCACTAATCCACATAATCGTTCCTGGGCTGGTGACATCTCTTGCACATGTACATATCTCGGGGAGAAAAAAAAAAAAAATGCAGGGGGAAGGGATTTTAAAATAAAAAGTTGGAGACGGCATTGTCCTGCTTTGAGAAGCCACCAGGGACGGGCCACTGATCTGCCTCCTGCTTCAGCTGACCCTCACCAGCAGATGGGCAACAGGATGGGAATGCCCCTGTGAGCGGGGGATTTAACAGAGCTTTATTTCAGGAAGAATAGCCTGATTAGCTGATAAAGAGCATGTAAGATGGTATGGGGTGGGCTTTGATGTCTTGCTGGCCCAGCAGGGTGTCAAGCTATGACTGACAGTAGCGTGTCACAGGATTACTTGGCCTGCAACAATGCCTCTCTCTGTTCCTATGATGTTGCTACTCTGTTAGAGCTACTTTTTCTCTTGTTACACACCTCTTTTAGACAGCATTCCTCCTCCCCAAGTCTTCATCCTATTATAGTACAGACAAGCCCAAGATACAGTAGGTAGTTCATGCACAGGACGCGTGGGGTTGGGGGATGTGGAGGTGTTAGAACAAATGGTCTGAGAGTGATTTCAAAGCTCATTTGCACGTGGATCGTATAATTGGAGCTCAGGGAAAGTCGGCAGACTTTGCACAGGTTCGTCATGGCTCCAGCTCCAGATTTCAAATCCAGGAGCATCTGGAAAGTTAAGACCCTGCAGAAATAGCCAAAGTTGTGACATGCAACAATTGTTCTCGCCTGTGAAACTTGTTTCTATTCGACTTTCTCTGTGTGTACTTAAAAAAAATAACACAACAAAACAAAAAACCAAAGAGAGAATATATATTAGTATTTATAGGATAGTTTAGAGAAAGTGAACGTAGATTTAAATTCAGCCTTAGCTAGCGTGAATTTGCGACAGTGCTTTCGATTTCACAGTGACAAAGCAGAAAGCAGAATTTAGCCTGCCATTTAGAAGACACGTGGTTTTTAATTGTAAAATGCAAAGCTTGAAATTATAACAGCCTGGTCACCGAGCAATCTTTTTAATTATATTTCTCACATGATACCATGAGTGTTGGTTGTCGTATTACACATTGTCTCCAAACATCCGATACTTGTTTTTAATCAGTCTGCTCACTAAAGCCTCATCTCTCAGCACCTGCCCAGAGAATAAAGAACAGGCAGTCCAGGTTGAAAGTGGGGTAAAGGCAATCATTAAATGTTTCCTTAAGAGGACAAAGAAAACTTTTCATTTCTTTTGAAGTCTCCTTTTGTGCTTAGCACCTCCTTAGAGAGCCTGCTTGGGGAAGGCGAGAGGGAAAGACCTCGCAGCCAGGTGCGGGATGGTTCAGTGCTGAAATGTGGAAGTAGCCCTATCCTGAATGTGCATGTAAAACTTCCAGGTATTTTTTAGACTTCTTTGTGTAAACTGAGCTGTCCCCTTAGTGTTGTGGTTCCTGCAAAACCCCGTCTGAAGATGGGAAAATAATTGTTTGTGATTTTTTTTTTTTTTTTTTGAAAGTCTTCAGGTAAGAGATGAGCACGTGAACCAGATACTGTATATTAAGTTACAGTACATCAGCTTAGTAAGTGTCTGGGCTCATGCTTTTACTGAAGGGTAGATGCAAGGAAGCTGATCCCTCTTCCATTGAGGGATTAACTGTCTCTCGTTTGCTGCAGAGAAGCAGCATGCACAGGAAGTAGCTGACGTGCCAGATAGACGCCTCTTTTGACTCTTTAACAATGCAGATGCCAAAGACCTATTGCCATTCCACCAAGCATCCCTGTGCTACTCAATCTTTTGCATTTTGGATCAGTGTGGTTTTATGGGATTCTGTGGTGACGGATGGTCTGTTTTCTCCTTTTGAAGTGTAATGAGGAGCAACTTTATTTGCCTTGTTTGTGCATTCATGCCATTACAAAGGAGGAGGTAAATGTTTAAGTTCAATGGATTCTGTGGAACTCATTGCTACGGGATGTCTCTGATGCCAGAAATGCTCAGAAAGATTTAATTTATAGTATATGTATATTCATCGTTGCTACAGCATGGGCAAAAAATGAGTATAAAAATTAAGGTGAAAATCCTCTCATGCTTCAGAATTTAAGTGCAACTCTTACCTAAAATGAGATCAAGAAAAGATGTCCAGAGTGCTTCTGTTTGAGGAGATTGGTTTACATCATTATTACACTGCTACTGCTCTGAATATGGATATCATCGTGCCCTTAAGGTTTTGGCTGCAAGATTATTGTGCTAATTCATTCTCCAGCATTTAGTGGTCAGATGGAATTAGACACCTGCTGGGAAATACACCTTGTAACCCTGTGCGTCCTCCTTTGTATGGCTGGGGCAGCAGTCTCCTTTGGGTGAAAGCTAGCTGCTACCTCATATCCTTGATTCCACTTCTGAACGTCTTGGCATTGACAATTTTGGAAAGACTAATGCTTCTATTGACAGGGCTTGAGAATCAAGGCTGCAGCTGGGTCCCTCTGCACAGCAATTGTCTAATCATTAGAAGCAGTTTGCCTGCCAGTTCTTGCATGCCATTTACAGCTTTCCTAATATCACTTAATTAGTCAAAATGCAACTTTGGAATTCTGCCCACTAGGAATTTCACTTGTTTTGGGCAGTCTGCTCAAGAAAACCAGACTGGAGCTCAGGTAAGAGCATGGCTTCATGCACTGGAGTGCAAATGGATCAAAAAATTAGAGTAAGAGACATAGCTGCCGTGAAAGGAAACATTGCCATCGCTCTTCATGAAGGCAGTTCAGGGACACGGATGAGTCCTGCTTATGACATCATGGTGTTATACAAAAAAGTCCCGTTATGAAATTAAAGTTTTATAATTGTAAAATCCATCTGATTGTTGTCTGCATACAGCAATGCCCGTTATTACTGTCCTGGTCCGCCACAGCACAGAGCCTTTGCTCCATCTTTGAGTGAGCTAATAGGGCTTACACGTGGAGCTGGAAAACCTCTGTGTGGTTTGGTACGCACCAAAAAATGATCAGAAATATGTTCTGTCCTTAGCCTGACAGAACCAAGAATCCTGGGAGCTTCCCAACCCCCCAGTGGTTTCTTCATCCTTTCTTCTTGGTGAAGACCAAAGGATGGTAGGGAAAGTAGAGCTATGGGCTTTTGTCTCTTTCTGTGTAGCTGAAATAGAGTTGACTTTAGTAGGTGTAAGGTGGGCTTTACTGTTTGGCGTGTCTCTGCGTGAAGACTGCTCTGCCCCAACTGTACTGAACGGCGCTTGATGCTCAGCCTGACTGAGTAATAATTTTCCTTGGGCTTCTCAAGCTAGCGTTCGCGCGGGCTGGTACCAGAGTACCTGGGCCATCTGTTGCCTTGTCGAGAGTGGTGTAGGATTGCTGATGAATTTCTTGCCCCTGCTCCGCAAAAAAAAACAGCAACACAAAAACCAACCCAAACAGGGTTGTGTTGGCTGCAGATGGTTCATCCAACGCTATAAGTAGAAAAAGCAGGTGTTGCAGCAGCCTTGGCCCAGAGGTAACCCAGCTCTGTGGCTGGCACAATTTCAAAGAGCCGTTGGAGATGCTGTCAGGCAGATTGATAGTGTGATCCATGTTGAAATGTTTTCTGATAAATGAAACAGCCTACTCCTGTCTCCTCCAAAGACACACTGTGAGTTCTGGGACCACGCGTCAGAACTTTATACTCCTCCTTCCTCAGCTGGAGCAATTGGGGAGTCTTTGGTTGCTGCGGATGCTGCGAGTTGGCTAAAGGTCACTGCACTTGCTGCACTGCATTGCACCAGCGTTTCACGCAGCTCAAGACAAAGGAACAGACAGCAGTGCCAACCAAGTTGAAGGAGACATCTCTAAGAACAAGCTTGCTCACTATTTAGGTAAAAAGACTAGCTGAGCCATCAGATGATGTCCAGGAAGCCACGTGTGTGTATGTGCCACTGCTCTGGCACGTTAGGAGTGTTTGGCTTGGAGATCAGCTTGTGATTTAGTTCTCTAAGGAAGCAGACGTGTCAGTGAAATGCACATAGTAGAATTTTGAAATGAAAATGAACAGTGGTGTCAGATACTCGTTCTTTTTCTTATTCATGTGGGGACAGTTCCTCTGTTTCCTTGTTGTGTCTCTGCTGAGGCTCTTGGTATCAGGTTTTGTGAGGTTGCAACTTAATTACAGATGTGTACAGGCAGCTGTAATACCTGGGTCTTTTATTCCTTGCTATGTCCATGAGGAGGAGGGGGAGCTTTCTCAGACCATGCCAAGCAATTACTAGGCTCTCTGCCTTCCCTTCCCCACTGTCCAAAGCACCTTTCTCTCCCCTTGATAATTACGTCATTAGATAGAGCTTGGGGCGATATGATTTTGCCCTTTACCTGGAACATAAAGCCCAAAGCCGTGGTTGGGTCTAGGGTTAAGCCTTGCAAATGAAGGGATGGTGTATCCCCCACTTGAAGTTAGAAGGTGGTGCTAGCTCATCTCTGCTGGTTCCTGTGACTACTTACCAGTTCCCATCTGTCTTTTATGGGAGTCCTGATGCCCCATGTCTGGCATAAAAGCGTGGTAGTCCAGTGGTGCTTCTGCCTGGGGTCCAGTATATGACAGCACTCAACACCCAGCGTGCTGGACAGTAACCCAGAGAAGTCAAATAGCTTGTGTTCAGGGACAGGTGCTTCCTAACTCGTGTGTTGGGGCTGTTTCATTTTGTGAGTTATGACTTCTCTATTCCTGTCTCGTTTTCCCCCAGCTAATAAAAGTGGCTGTCTTCTCATCGTTTGAACATTCCTTTCTCCTTTAAGCCCCGCTGAAATCCTGGCACTGTAGCACGTTGGGATGGGTCAGTCACTAGTGAATCTTTTTTCCTCTGCAAGTTCCCCTTAGCTGCAGTGTTTTGTAGTTCCCTGCCTAAAGACTGACTGTTGTGTTTGGAGGGAGGGATTTAAAGGGCTGGGGATTTAATCCTCTGCCCGTTATCAACATGATGTGTTCTCATTAGGGCTCAATATAGCATGATATGTAGACATGAGATCACAGAAAGAGATGCTGACAATCCGTATGTTTATCCAGTGATGGGAACATGGGTTCTGTCTGTGTTGCAAATGCATCTTACAGCCTTTCTGTGAAGCTTTTTGCCATGGTATCCAGTATCACCGCACAGCTCTCTTAAATTAACATCACACCAGCCTTTGGCAGCAGGGAAAATGCGGTCATCCCAGGTTATGAGGTGGGAGAACGGACATGTAGGCCAAAGAGATTAAATACCTTGCCCAAGGATGCTCAGAGGGTGAGTATCGAGGTCTCGCTCTGTTCTCCTGGGCTTTGTCTCATAACCACAGGGCACCTTTCCTTGCGATGTTATCGTGGCTGTTCTGGCAGAGCCCCAGAGACTTTCACCAGTTGAGCAGAGACGGCAATTTACAGGTCTACAACAGGAATCAGAATCCGGCCAGGGATCCTGACCTGGTGCACTTTTCATGGTGTACTGTCACTGCAGACTGTTGCAGTCACCTGTGGCTTTTCCATCTCGTGGCTAAACAGGGCCTTGACAGCTATGTCTCTTCTCTGGGTGATCAGCACAGGTTCCACAGCACAGCTCCATTGATTTTTATGGCCCTGGTTAGGGGGAGAAACCTCCCTTCTCCCTGCATCCTCCCTTTCCTGTGTACAGCTGATCACCACAGCAGGGGGTATTGATTTACTAATTGGGCAATGATTTCACCTGATTGATAATAAAGTGTTGGACAACCTCCCTGCTGAGCTGAAACTCAGCCCGGCAGCTACTGGTGGATATCTTGTCCTTTTGCAGCAGATAGTTCCCTGTTGTTAAGTAAACTGATCTGTTGCTTGGTAACCTTCAAATTACTGTAGTAGATGCTTGGAGACACGGAGAAAGTGTCAGGTAGAAACTTTATCAAGGGATGGGGGGGGCTGAGCAGAGGATATGGCTGCACTACCAGGTTTTCCCTGGCAGAGCTGGGCTGGTTGAGGGTGCGCCTTGGCCCGGCGCTGCGTGTGCACCCACCAGCATCCCGCTGCGCTGCTGTGGCGGGTGCCTTCAGGAAGGCAGTTCGACGAGGTACGTCTGCTGTGGAGGGACTGCGGGTACGGCTTCGTCAACGCCACGTTTCCTTCGTTAGCTGTGCAGTCGTTTCTGAGTCGATTTGGTCTTTTTCCCTTAGTTTCTGTGGGTTCAAAGCAGGTGGTTGCTGTGCATCTTATTTCCCAGTATGCCCAGTCTCTAGCCCTTCTGCCAACACAGAGCTTGGATGTTTAATTAGTGTGAGAATGGAGACTACACCGAAGGTAGCAGAGTTGTCTTGCCTGTGTCTTCCAGGCTTTCTCTTCTAGGGCAAACTGTCTTTCAGTGGTAACCATCACACCATCCTTCTTGTTCTGATCCATCCTTCCAAACCCACTCTAGCCATGAAACCTGCCCAGGGATGGCCAGCAAGCTGTGGAAAAGGGGGCAAGCAAATACTCAGACAGCCAAGAGTTTGCTTCCCTTCCCTTCCCTTCTTTGTGTGTTTGGCCTAATGAATGGATTGGTCTGTCGCTTCCTTCTCCTGTGATCCCCAGCGCGGTTCTGGGCACCCGAAGGAACGAGGAGAGGCGGAATTTATGCTGCAACCTTTAGGACTGCCGAGGTCGGTGTATCGCCAGAAAAGCCCGCTGGCAGGGATGGGGGGCTTCTCTTCAGTTCCCTCATCATATTTAGAGGGACAGATAGATTTCTGTTCATTTCTCTAGCAAATTTTGAGATCTGCTACTGCTTTTTATAATGAAGAGGAGGGTGGGATGTGCAGACACCAACAGCTGTGGATACCCCGCTGTGCCCAGGACCATGGGAACGTGGTAGGGAATGACAGGTCCTGCACCGAAGAGATTGCAGTTTAAGCAGATAAGTGAGGGTGAGAGCAGCAATGAGGATGACATTTGCCCAAGGTCACAGAGCAGGACAGTGGCAGAACTTGTGGTCGAAAAATGCTGAATGGGGTTTTATATTTATAGCTGGCAGTTTAGGGCTGCAGGGAGATCCATGTTGGAGTTTAGTGGCTGGGCAGAATGCAGCTACCTTTGCAAAAGCTGGTCTCTGGAGAGGGAGGCTCTAAGGTGCATGTGATGTCTGCAGGACACTGCAAGAAAAGAGCCTGTTGGGCTTAGACTCCTGACATTATTCTTTCTTTTTTAGCTTGTTTGTTTGGGGGTTTTGTGTTTCCAAGCTCTGGATTTAAGTGCTGTTTATAAAATGTTTCCATTGTTCAATGTCTTAAGGCTGTTAGGGGTTTTTTTTATTATTATTATAATTTTCAAACTGCTGTGTCACCTAATTCATCAGCCTTCAGCGCACAACCTTCCCTCCTTCTCCCCGCCACCCCTGCAAGAGCATTTGTACAGAACAAAGGCTTGCTTTTAAAAACGGCATGATATTTTGCCACCTTTGTGAAAACCTGTCACAACAATATCTAATTTTGCATGAGACAGAATTTCAAATCAAGCCTCAAGAAAAGGAAGCTGTTCTTCTGCTAATGCGCAAATGTCACTTTCCGCAGCTGTAAAATAAGTAACCCACCTAGCAGCATTTCAGAGAGAAGGAAATCTAATTCCTCTTCTCTTCCCTCTGCCCAGGTCTGACCTTCTCAAGAAGACCCACGGCAAACGTCGCCTCGCTGAGATCTTGCGATCTGAATATTCCAGTGGGATGGACACTGGTGTATCCAAGGTCAAGAAGAAGAAAAAAAAGAGAAAACCTGGCAACCAGCAGATTCCAACATAAGCCGGGACCTTCCAGTCATTGGCTGCAAAACCTGCTTGAGCGCCTCAGCCGGGGGTCAGGGTGACCTGCCAGATCAACTGAGGAGCGTTTCAATTTATCAGGCAAATATGGGAGGGATCTTGGGGATCTTGGCCTCCTCCCCCTCGTTCCATAGGTCCAAATGGAATCGAATCCAGGCGTGTCCTGTTGCATTGCTGCAATTAAATGTGGCTCCCTGAAAGTTCACTGTGTTTCTAAGGTGGTTTTTGCAAGAAAAATAAAAAAGGTTGAATGTGGTTTTCAGAGAAATGTGGTGTCTTTGTAACGTGAGACAGGAATTCTCAGACCGGCGATGCTTTCCTGCTTAAATACCTCTAGAAACACTCCGCAATCTGTTTTGCTTATTTTTAATCAGATAGAGAGTAGTGCAGAGGAGGTGTTCCAGGAGCACGTTGAAGAGGAGGGGAGAGGAGGCTGCCCTTCCACTTCTGCTCCTGTCTCAGTGATGCAGCCACATTGCTGCCACCTTCCCCCCTGTCCTCTGTGCGCTGGGGCATGGTCTGTCCCTGGACGCCGGATCGTTAGTCGGATATTGCCACCTGGAAGGAATCTTCCCAGGTTCAGTGCAAGCGGTAGGATTGTGGAGAGCTCTTCGGTGTAGCGATGCATGGTCCCTTTGGGGCAGAGCTCATGGGCACAAAACTTCATGTCAAAACTCCTCTAAGTTTGGGAACAAACGTCGTCACTGTCGGAAGGAGCCAGCGTGGAATCCAGCAATCTCCAAACTTCTCTTTGCCTGCAGCGTATTGTCATATCTAATTATATGACGCGGAATATGTATGAAATGTCTCACCTCTCTGAACATTAAAGCCTTTGCAGGCTCTTGCTAACGCTTGCCAGTAGTAACCTGGCTTTCGGGGTTCTCCCTGCTTTGGCTAGACCTTTGTGAGGGCATCTCAAGCTGAAGGGTTTCACTTCTTCCTCTTCCCATTTGCCTTTTTTCTTCTTTCTCATCACAGAATTGGGACTACTGAGAAAAGGGGTGCAATATGGCCCCAAATAAGCCGAGCACTCGCTCACCGTTGCCTGGCGTGCGTGAAATGCAGCCCGAGCTCTCCTGACGCCTGTGACAAAACTCCCCATTGAGCAGGGGCTTCCCAAGGCCTGCGGGAGACCGACAAACTTCCACAGGACCTGCAGGAAGGGAGCACCCACCTCCCTCTCTCCGTCTTCCTCCCCCTGCTGCCTTCAGCAGCTCCTGTAGCACAAATGCCCAGTGGTGCACATCTGGAACCGGTGTAAAACCCTGCCAAAACACAACTTTCTGCTGCTGAGCAAAGCGCTGAGGAAGAGCAGCCCAGCTGTGACCCACGCCAGGCACGGTGTTTAACGCAGGACCAGCAGGTGCTCAAATCCAATGGCAATTTCAGGCGCCAGAAGGGAAAAAATACTGAAAAAGGAGCATAACCAGGTGAAAATTATACCCACTTTGTGAATACAGAATTGAGGGCACCTACTTTGGGCTATAGTGAGTCATACTAAGGACTGGAGGAGGGAAGCAATCAGCCCAAAAGTATTCAATTTCTGAAGTGAATGTAACTTTTGAGAATCAAAATCGGGCTTTTTTTTCCTCCCATGCAATTACCAAGCATGCTGATTTTACTGCAATACTTTTTTAAACACTTAAGAAAGATGTTAAAAAGGCTCCAGTATAAATTAAGCATGGTTTTGCAGAGAGTGAAGGTACGAACATTTATTAGATTAAGATAAAATAACAACAAAGCCCACCTGGTTCTGTTGTGATTACTGTTTGGAAGAGCAATCAGGTTTAAGGCAAATGTCAACTTAAACAGAAAAGAAACCCCTGAGGATGGAAATGACTCAGAGAGAGTGATGCAGAGAGTGTAAGTTTGGGAAGAGCTGATCTTGTGCATGAGGGGAAGATACGTGACCTTTTCCTGGCTGACTGTCACGTATGAATTAATAGGGGCTATTGGCAAATTCATAATAATGGGAATAAAGGCCAACGGCACATCAGTGAGAGAGGCTGGGAAATCTCATTGCCGTCTGTGTTAGCTGGGCATGTAGCGTTACAAACGGTTATGATGAATAACATGATTTTAAAAAAAAAAAAGCTGGAATGCCTTTTTCTTTCAGCTTCACCATCTTTTAGCAGGTAGCTCTGGATTACTTCTGTAATTAGGGAAAAGAAGAGGAGATTCTTAATCAAGAAAGAGAAAGTGTGAAAAGAAACGCGTGCACACCTGAAGCTAAGCCAAGTTTGCTCTTAATAAGCTTGAAGGCCAACGTGCAAAACGTGTTTGAATTGTGGCTGGGTCAGCAGGAACCAAACTCTGCCTTTATTTGCACTTCGGCAGCTCTAGATCTGCTCTCAGCTGGCTTTATCCTTGTGCATCACTCAACTTAGGAAGAACCTGGTAGGTTTGGAGTTAATTTGTACTGGAAGCATCTCTTCATCAGGGCAGGGTGTGGTGGCCAAGAGCTGTGGAGCTCCATCAGCTGCGGTGGGAATGGGGCATTGTGGGTGCAGAGGCTCCCGGATCCTCTGAGCACCAGAATGCTGGCAGAGCTGCTGGGGGCCACGGTGGGTTTCCCTGGCACAGCGCTAGCATGGAGTAGGTGGACATCGCCCCAAACTACTCCTGAATTTTTCCCTGCTTGCTCTGAGGTACGTGGCCCGTGGTGCGGGGGTCTTGGCGGGGTGGGAGCTGCTGGTAATGGTGGGGAGATCGGCTCTCGGCAGCATTCGCTGAAACCGCAGCTTCGTCAAGCTGCACCAGCGTTGGCTTTGGTCAGGTTTGTGTTCTCACCGTGGTTGTGGTGAAGGGTAGGGCCTTGCTGCCCTGCAGCTTGAGCCTTCCGCGTTTGGTCTGGAAATGGTCACTGTGGAGCTTTAGTATGAAGCTTCCTGCGAGTCAGCCCCGGAGTCAGTTTGGATTTGCCTTCCTTGCTGCTCCTCTGCTCCCTGCTCTCACACCCAGAGTCCGGCCTCTCCCCGGGGACGCTCTTGCGCCTTTTCTCAGCTGTCTTCTGCCTCTGTGTCCTTTGGCGGTGATAGAAGCCCACATCCTCCTCTCCTCCGCAGCTGGAGCATCTTGACTTTACACTTTGAGTCTTCGGGATGGGAAAAAGCCGGGAGGTCGCCCTGGCACAAGGGTTGCAGTTGAACACTGGCTTCCAGGGTCTGGGTGAAACACAAGACCCCTTGGCACTGGAAGCCCACCACTGAGCAGCACCCCTAACTAGGCAGGATAGAAAGCAACACAACTTCCCTGTTTACAACAATTTATTTTCTCCGTAAGGCTGGGGAGAGGACCGGAAAAGCACCGATTGTTCTGGGCTTTCCATTCTGGCATAATTTTGGTGTTCAGATGAAACCGTAAAATATCTCAGCTAGAAACAATTCTACTGATTTCACTGAATTTGTGTGTGTTGGCATGTTCAGAGGAGCAGCTTTCGTTTCCTGTCTGTTCCCAGGGTGGTGGTCCTGGTTAAAGCTGTGGCAGGAGGGGACGAGGACGGCCCTCAAGCTGGGTAAAAGCCCAGAAGGAGTTTGAGAGCCAGGATTGTGTTCGGTCCTGGCAAACCCCCTGCACTAACTGGTTTGTGTCTTGGATCCAGCACCTGGAGCTGGCAGAAACCAACCGCCCCCAGCCTGTCTGTTGGAGTCTCTGTACCCCGGGAGAAATCGGTGGAGCAGAACTGGTGCAATACTCCAAAGGTTTCCTTAACGGGACTGGTGCTCCTTCTCAACTGCGCCATTTTTCCTGCTTCATCGAATTTCAACCCAGCACAGCCTGTCCCAGCCCTGAGGACCTGCCAGGATCATGCCCGCCTGGCACCGACCTCTGGAAATGAGCGTTTCCAGCCTGGTGGGGCTCGGCTGTAGGTGCAGGACTGGTGCTAGTGGGTTCTGCTGGTGGACCGTGGGGCCCGTCCCAGTCCCCGTGCACAGGCTGGAGGTGAGGCTGGTAGTTCAGCAGCTTTTGGGGCTGCCGAGACCCTCCCCACAAGATGCCGTTCATGTGGCAGGCGCGGTGTGCTCTGGCGAGAGCCTGCAGCACGTGGTGTCCTCCCGAAACAGATTTATTTTGGAGTTTACCGTGCTTGAGACCTCCTTGGAGGAGGCAGCTCCAGCCCTCACTTCCCCTCTGCTCTCTCTCCTTCCCGGCCAGCCCCAGCTTGGCCATTCCGCCTTCCCGGAGTGGAGTTTTCCTCGGGGCTCTGCCCCACTCTCTCTCCTCATCCCCAGAACACAAACTGGACCCCATCGCTGTGTTACGGCGCTGGCTCAGCCCCGCCGTTACAGAGGAGTTTCCAGCTTCTTCCAGATGTGAAATGGCAAATTTAAATATTGCAATTACAAACGTGTAACGAAGCCTTGTACTTCATTAATGTAAGAGGAGGAATCTGCTACGGCTACAAGGACAATTAAATATTAGAGAATGTCTTTGATTCACATTCCTGCTGTGTAAATGGAGGGAAGGTTGCTGTGTGCGCCTTGCCTTGGTGCTCACCAAATGAAAAGCACACCCACTGCAAGTTGTCCTTTGATAGATTTTTAATATGATTTTAAAGAGTTTTGTTTGGCCTCATTCTTATTCAATGAGATTAATTTAAAGCACTTATCCCCTGGGTTTAAGTCAATCCATGTAGGATTTGGGACGGGGCGTTTGTTGCCCGGGGAGGGGGGTTGTTTGCAGGCCTCTCTGAAAGACTCCTTTCCCACTTCATTAACCCCGAGCTGGGAGCGATCCCCCCC
>VZSF01005683.1:0-27440 GCA_013398295.1 Chionis minor | reverse complement strand
ACCTTGTCCATATAAAGCATGAACATTCTTTGCAGCAAATTCCTCCTCTGTGTGATAAGCATATTGATACAAATCCAGCTCACAGATGGGAGATCTCCGGCATCTGAGGTTTGGTACAAGCAGCATTGTTACGTGAAATATACCCTTCAAATCTGTAGCAATAAAGCTCAGATGTTTCCAGCCTAGTCAGATTATTCAGTATTAATCTTATCTCTTTTGTGTTAAAAAACGTTCTGAATTAGTATCAGTTCTCTTTCAAACATATTTTCTTCTCCACTTCGGAAGAATCATTTCAGAAACAGTTGTTCAAAGTTCTGATTCCAAGAGAATCGCCCATTGTTCCCTTTTTGCTTGTGGCGATTTGTCAGCCTTCCACCTAACAGTTATTGGGAAATGACGTAAATAGACAAACCCCTGCAAAAGAGTTGCTCATCAGAAGTCAATGACTCTATTCTTCATCCTCTCCGAGTTTATCAGTCATCAGTATCCTGATTCATTAGTTTAGATTGCTCTCAAGCCATGTTTTCCACCATCTTCTACAATTCCCAGTTACAACTACTATATTTTAAATATACATATTTTTAAAAGCAGGTGTAGCACAAGCAGAAGGGTATGCCAACTCCTAGCACTGCTGTGAACCTACTGTGCAAAAATCAGACATTCTAGAACAAAGGTTTTGTCTTCTTTCTATTGGATTATTTTTAGAATGCACTTTTCAGTGTTTTTTTCCATCTCTTCAAGAGTCAGGCTTCATCCTGAACATGCCTGCAGCCTAGTATTGGGTTAAAATTACCACACAGACAGTTGATGGGGACAACAAAGGGAACAATGGGCAAAACATTATCTACATGTATGTCTCACTAGGGCACCTGTTTTGAGTAGGGTATAATAATAATAATAACTAAACCAGCTGTACAAATGAAACAAATGCAGTTATGCCAGTATAGAAGAACCTCACTGTCTGGCTCCAGTTCACCCAGAAAGAGTACCATGAGTAGGAGGACGCTTGGGTGAATTTAAACCAGCCACAGTCAATTACAGAGGAAAGTTATGAAAATGACTTAGGAACAGGCTGAACCTAGGTTTACTTTATAAGCAGCAAGGGTAAAGACTCTTTCTCCACAGGAGAGCTTGGGGCTTGCTAGAAAGATAAGAGCATGGATGAGGCACTGGAACTATATTAATGTATTAACATATGTCCTTCTAACTACTGCAGCATAGTCCCTGAATTCCCTTTTCTTTGTGCCTTCCTTCCACCACTCCCACAGTCCTGCTGTTACAAAGGAAACAATCTTCAATAACATAGGTTGCGATGCTAGAGGGACTGCTCAACTGTACTTCATACACAATAGCTGTACTTGTACAAAAATAGCTGAGAGCTCGGCTCTCTTTTGGGGTCCAATTTTGCAGTGGTTTCAGGAGAAGATTTTGAAGCACTTCCATCAACTCAATTTTACAATCACGAAACAAAGGGAAACGCCTCTCATTATCAGCTGTTTGGGCCAAACACAGCATTAAGGCTGGATGTAACATCCTAGAACCTTGCAGCCCACCCAGTAGGCTGGATTGCTGCCTGTTAACAGTTATTTCTTCAGTCAGCTGTTGAGTTAAAAAATGTGTAACTGAATCACTCAGTTCAGTACTTGAGGAAAAAAGACAACAACCTTAAACAGACAAAGATTCTAAATTCTTAAGAGACCTGGTGACAGAAATACTTCTGCCATTGCTATTTGCCGGGAAAAGAAGACATAAGATGTAGTTGCAACATGTTAAGATAAAAAAATAGGTGATGATTTGATTTTTTCCCTTTTCTCCATTAAGTTTTAATACTTCATGGAAACAACGTATTTCAAGGACATCCTTAGTCACTGAGAGCTACCAGAAGTCAACAGGCATCAGAAGAGCTACTGGAAGCGAATGAGGCTTGAAACTGAAAGCTTGAAGCGAATTAGACTTGAAACAGCTGGCTGGTGGGTGAGGCTGCAGAGGTGAAGGGACTGCAAGGGAGATAGACTTACGACGTATACAGTGTCCCACAGAGGGCGGAGCTGCAGAAGCCCAGTTTGGGGAGGCAGGGAGAAATTTCGACTTGAATTATGCTTTTCCATCATTTAGTACTCCCAGTGGCTCCCCTTCCTTGAATGTGTATACTCACCCCTACTTCTGGAGGGTCTGGAAGCCAACCCAGTTCACCCTGTGCAGTGCTTGTGTCGAGCAGATCCACTGAAAACCAGAAGGGAAAAAAAAAAAAAATCAGTGACCCAACTCATATGGCCCATGGAATGGCTTCACGCTTGTTCTGTCACAGAAGACAAAGCGTGCACTTCCTCTCTCAGCCCACAGCTTTTATGACCTCTTAACCTTCAAAAAGTATGGCACAGGAAGGATGGGAAGATACAAGACACTGCAGCTAGCCACAAGTTAAACAGTTTTCCTCATATAAAAGAACTCCTTCCCTTCCACCCTCCTCTCAAGTAACACCTACACCCATCCAAAAAATGTAACCCTGACAAATTTTTACTTCCTAAAGCTGCCCAAAAATGGGAGCAGCGTGCTAAAGCCTATTGAAATGGGAACCCAGCATTAGCAGCTGAACACATCTTTGCTTGGAATAGGAAGCCAGCAGACAAAATGAATGAGAATGCAGGTGATCAAATAAATTACCAACACAAAAGATCAATCAGTGTCGCCTAGAGGTACTAATCAGTGCTTGAAACACAGTGGGAAACTACAGAGGCTGTTTGAAGTTGTAGAAGGGACTTTCCACCATCACAGTACCCAAAAGCCATGAGATGCATCAGTTGCTCAAACTGCTGGGCCCTCTACCTCTGACCCAGGCTGTGCACCATCTGATGGTGGCCTGGAAATCGTTTCACTCTCTCCCCCCCCAAGACTGTTTTAGCTTTAGACAGAGAATAAAACCTCCCAGGCATAGCATTGCCACCTCTTGCAGAATTGCCATGCACAGCTGTGTTAAGCCTTGGCTCCTTCAGTCACATGACAAAGGAGAAATTCAGCAGCATGTTCATTTTTAGTCCTCAAAGAAATTTGAAAATGTGATCAGAGTTTGCCTACAAGTTTTGATCTGAAAAGAAATTAAAAATGTAGGCAAACAGGGAGAAGGGAAGGGAGTTGGAATACGTCATACTGCTGGATGTGCAGCCTTGTGCCTGCCTTTGGGTCTGCTGGTGCTGCCAGGACAGACTGTTGGTTTTGGTGCACCTATGGCAACCCCACTTTGGGAACATAAGAAATGGGAAATATTACTTGGATTCCCTTTTAGATTCCTGTATTCAGAGGGGTCATTTCTAAACAGCTCAGAAAAGAATTTGGGGGTGAAAGGTAGGAGGGGGAAAATATTTAATTGGTATTTAAATAACCAGATTTCCTCCCCCTCATATGACTGTTTTACTAATACTGCCTGCCAACTACAAGTAATAAAGTGCAGATCAGCAAGAGTCCTGTGGAATGAGGAAGCAGGCTGTGGGCCCAGAATTAAGAGATAAGAGGGATTGCGCTGCTGTTCTCACCTCTGAAACACCCTTTCAGGATTGGGAGAAGGGAAAAGCAGGAATCCAGGTTTTGCAAGTTCACGGTGTTCACAGCATGGCCATATGGCAAAACCATCCCAGCCACAGACTCCCTGTCCAGACAAGGCTCCTCACTCACTTGTCTTCTGCTCTCAATCTCTCTATTTGAGATAGTATTCTCGTACTTTTGGCTCCAAAAACTCCCAGGGTGAGGTAGCCTGTCCTTCCAGAACCGTCACGCAGATAATATCTATCCCACGCACTTCAAGCCTGAAGCAGTGATGTGGAAGTGAGAGGGGCTGAATGGCAAGTTCAAGCAGAGCAAGGGAAAAGGAACTCGGTAGCGTCTGGGACGGTAATTTTGTAGAGCCCATGTGCCATGCCGCTGCACCGCCAGGAGTGGCTCCTTCAGCTGCCAAGTGGCAAGTGGAGGGGGTGAAGTCCAGTCTCAAGAAGTACCTCTCAAAGTGAAACCCACAACAGGGATCCTCCAAGGAAAGAAAGAATGAGTCAGCAAGACTACAAGAGCACAGGGAGTACTCTGGGGCTACTAGCTCCTCCGTCCAAAGTCTCACTGCTAGGAATCTCATGTTGCTCTCAAGCCACATGGGAGGAGGTCTCCCCAAAAAGAAGAAAGACTTCAGATAAGAGAGGACGCCAGCGAAATGAGCTGTTCCCAGATAGATACATTAAGGAAGAGTGGATCACAGGCACAGCCCAAATGAGATTGTTGAGATAGGGGAGAAGCTGGCAGAGAAGTCCCTGAATGTTACTGCCAACTACTGGTCACACACTTAAAGAAACCAGAGCCTGTGTGTGGAGCTACCTTATATTACTTCTCACCTAGGCTGGCCTTCTCCACAATGTCTCCTAGCTGCATCCATGTAGCTGGATCCTTAATACAAATGTGCTGATCAAGAATGCTTTAATAGAGCGCACAGTACTCACAGAGTCTGAGAGGAGCCTATGGCTGAACTGCCAGTTATGACTAAGTCCTCTTATCGAGAGCCTGGAGCAGCAAAGGAAAAGGCTGTTCTTGGGGTGGAAAAGCCCCAGCACCTCTCACTGTGTAAAACAGAGACTAAAAGTCTCTGGCAGGAATTAACTGCAGGAGGAGGTAGGAAACAGGACTGAGATTTACTCTTCCTCACCTGTTAAAATTCCCATTCCCTGGATGTTTCATAAGCACTGTGCAACTGACAAGATGGAGGAAAAAAGATCACTACATGTAATAAAAAGGGACTAAGCGGAACAGAGAAGGGAAGCAAGGGAGTCTTATGAGAAGAGGTGGAAGAAGAAATTGTAATGACCAGCTGTACCTTCCAACACTGGGGCAGGTGAAAGAGACCATCTCACCTTCCAAGCCTCAAAAAAAAAGACTGTCTGCTTGCTCACAAGGGTTAACTCCCAAGAGGGCTTCCTGAGGAAACTGCAGAGGTGGGTGGGGGTGGTGGGGAGAAACTTTCTGAGTTTGTGTTTAAACTTGTTATCTGCAAAGCTTGTGTTTAAGGCAAACAGAGGCAGAATTCTCTTGGATCGCTGGATATGTGGAGGCATTTGTGCTTCAGCTGGGAGGGGGTGGAGAGGGAGGGGGAGAACATACCTGGGCTCAGTTCACTGAGTCACCAAGAGTCGGNCACCCACCTGCCCTCCCCAGGCACCCCAGTCCCTCTCCAGCTCCCTCCGGGCGGTCTGTGGTGTCCCTCCAGCCCCACACGCGTGGGCCAAGCGCTCTTCCCTGCCCCTCAGAGAGGTCCCTCTGCCTGCTCACCCAAGCCCAACACTCCAGGCGGAGGGACTGGCGAGCCCCATGCTTACCTTCTTTCCCAGGCACCTCGGGAGGAAGGAGAGCCCCAAAGAGAAGCAGCCCGAGGGAGAACTTGATCCCACTGCGCCGGGTCGTCAGCTCCATGCTGGCTGGGGAGAGGGGCTGGCTCCCAGCCCCTGCCCGCTCTCCCAGCTCAGGCCTCCGAGCCTTGGCTCCTGCTCGCAGCGCATGAACCTCTCCTGCAGGCTCCTGACTGGAGCGCACACATTGCACAACCTCCCTGCCTGGCCCACAGTTATGATGAAAGATCAAGGCAAGTGGGTGGAGAAGCCTTACTGCCTTTACCTGTTTTAAAGGGGCTGGTCACAGACTTCCCATCTGGCAGGCAAATAAACCCACCTTAAAGGCAGCCACCTTTTTCCTGGGAGCCTCCCTCCACCTTTGCTCCACTCCCGTAAGAGGCTCCCGATTGCCACCTCCTGGGCAGCCCTCGCCACCGGCCCCGCTCTGCCGCCGCCGCCGGCCCCGAGCGGCTTTTCCGGGCGCTGCCCCGCCACCGCTCGGCGGGTCCCCGGCCCGGCCCCCGCCCCTGCCCCCGGCCCGCCCCGGGGGCACCGTAACTTTTAGAGGCGAAAACGGCCCAGGCACTGCCATAGAGACCGCTGGGTCCACTTTTCTCCGTGGCAGTGGAGCTAAGCCACTGAGCCGCCCTGCAGTAGACATTTAGCAAGTCCGTCTGTACGTAGGGGTAGTCACCCATTTTGTTCCCCAGGCTGTGACAGCGTGTCACAGAGCAATAGCGATGCCATCGCTGGCAGAATTGTCTGGCAGAATTACTATTTTCCTTTTAGCAAGCTGCTCGGGACCAATGGAAGGTGTCTGCTTTTCAATACAAAAATCATGGGAAAGCGGCTGAGCCGGAAAGGTACTCTATGCAGTAAGAGCTCATGGGACTTAGAGTTTCTTCCTTGAGGGACGTAAATATGAAAGAACCTGCTTTTGTGATATCTCTTCTGCCTTTCATCAAGGATGTTACTTCCACCCATACACCGCTATTACACACCTCCCCATAAAATACAGATTACATTATTCCTCTGCTTGCTGTAAGGCTGCATTCCTCCTGCTCTTTTCCTCCTCCTCCCCAAGGAAGGCTAAAGAAAGGACTTTGTCAGGTTGTCTAGCGAAGCTGGGGGATCTCCACCCTTGGAGACGTTCCAGACCAGCCAGGACACAGTCGTGAGCAACTTTCTAGCTTCAGAGTCAGGGAGCAGGCTTGTGAGGGAGCAAGCACCCCTGTGAGCAGGGGTCGGGACTACAGACCTCCAGAGGTCCCTTGCATCTAAATCTTTCAGTGAGATCTGTGATTCTCCAACCATACATCTTGAAAAACCAAAATCTATCCCAAGTTTGAACACAGGCAAGAGAAATTTGAGGACAAATGGTTAAAATATTAAGCTTTAAATTTTACATAGTGTGTGAAGTAAAATATCAATATTAATAATTCAATTTGAATGTTAGTGTCATTCAGAGTAGTTGTATCTTAAATTTATTCCAGTTTAATCTTGTCTAAAGTGATCTTTCTCAGTCTACAGTGCTAAGTCTCAGATCTTTATGCCCACATTTCCCCCACATCTGAATGACTCCCATCGCAGCACCAATGTAAGGTTTCCCTGCCTATGTCCCATAGCTTGAGTTTGCACTAGTGTAATGTATCCGTTTCAGTCTTCATCTGTACAATGCTGTGCTTTCCTCAGTCTATGGTGTAGCAATGGGGCAGATGGACCCACTGTTAACTTCTCCTTTGTAACGGGACAGCAAAAGCAAGGCCTACATAGACACGAAATAGTAAAGAATCATTTGCAACTGGAGAGTAAAGCTCTAAGGCAGCTCAGGAGCTCATATTCTTCCTAAGGCAAAAAAATTCAGTGTTACAGCCTTACATTCAGTTCCTCAGGGCTACCTGAGTTTGCATCTGTAGAATCTCAGAAGTGCCAAAGCTCTGTGGTGAAGAACCTGGAGTTGCTCTGCCTCTGTTTTGTTAGTGGGCAGACACTCAGGATATTTGATCTAAGCTATTTGGAATAAGCAGGGTCAGACTTCTTAGGGTTTATTGGAGAGGGTGGGCTAAGAAAGATTTACCTTTTTCTCCATCTTGTTAATGTTGGCTGATGGCAGTCAGAAATTGGGGTATTCCAGCTGGCAGTGGTCAGAAATTGTATGTACCATTTTGTTGTTTTGTAGATTGGAGTTCATCTGCTGTAGCTCCCAGTAAGAATGTGTACAATGGTAGTCAAAAATACGGTCTAATGTTACAGCAAGATCAAGACCTGCAGCAAATCTATAAACAATTGGAAACCTAAAAAAGCAGAAACCCCAAATGCCTGGAACTTTACTGATATCTGTAAAAGCTCTGCTGCATTGCTTTGCCATGTGTCATCTGCACTGAAATGCAGATCCAAAGGGAAAAAGAGGGAATCTACACAGAGGCTGTACCCAGTACAGTGGAGTACTACATGGGAATTATTCATACAATTCTGATGAGTATTTCATTGGCAAGATTCTTTTCCTTGTGCATCACAAGGTTGGATTTTTAATTTGTAAACTGTTGGACAAAGCTAATTTCCTGAGTGTCTAGTGAAAAAAAAAAATCTGAAATAATTTCAAAAAATGTGTATCTTTACTATCATATTCTATGATTCTATGATTTACACCTCCACAAGCTTTTCACTGTCGTGGCTTCACAGTGAACTTCCCATTTCTGGCATGCTTTTTGATGGTAAGAAGATAACTGCATCTTTTAAAGTCACTCTCAGCGTGTCTTTGGGTTGAATCTCATCCTGTGTCTCTAAGCCCCTCTGAGTATTTCTGAATTGCAGGGCATATTTTTTCCTTTTATTTCCCAGTATCCTGTTTCAGGTATCGCTGCGATTAGGTATCTAGCTGGAAAATATCACTACACAACACACCTGGGATTTCCTCCTACAGAAATGTGGTGAGGGAACTGAGGAGGAATGGTATGCACCACGTTTTGTCTTGATGTACTTTTGGGACAGTCAAAGAGCACTCCCAAGACTGAGTTGGGACGTGCTTCTTTTGAACTGCAGTTCAGACAGAACTCTTTCATCTGTTTCTTGTAAATTGTTTACTGTGTTTGCTGCTCCTCACATTTTAGAAAGAGCTATGAGTTTCACCATTGTGCTGTTAAATGTCCTTCTAGACGATGAATGAAACTGAACCTAGAAATGAGCTCTAGAGTTCCTCACTTGATATTACTTCCTAAACTATCAAAGCATCCCTACATCTGTCAGCCTTTAGTACTGATAACTTGAATCTCTGCATCTTGAGCTGGCTTTCAGTAAGCTGGTATAGTAGCATAGATGTATAGGGCTCCCAGGGGCCCCAATCAGGTTCTGCAACAAGCCCACTTCAGACTAAAGGAGAAACTTGCCCTTGTTCTGTGGCCTGTGATTCATTCCTTTCATCCGCTAGTTCTACAACTCTAGGAGAAATCTGTGACAGCTGTGTAGAGCATAGGAGATGCTCTGTTTTGTTATTTCATTCTCTGTAGAGAATTCATGCACTCTCTCTCTTATTCTCACATCCATGACCACAGTTTAATATTCTAGTGTTTTCTTTTTTATCTTGAAAGTTTTCTGGCTCTACTCCACCAGCAATTATCTTAGAATATTTCAAACAGCTGACTTCAGGCAGTCCTTCTGCAGAAAATAAACTCCTACCATCTAGTGGTTTAAGCTGTTTAATTAGGTTTGTACATGGACTTATTTCATTCAGAAACTCCTACTTTATTTTTAACAGATATTTTTAATTTTTGCAAAAGAGCACAAGTGTCTCCTTTTGGTCACAAGGTGGCCACCCCTAGTTCAGAGATTCAGGGACTTGACTGCACTTGATGGTTGGCATAACAATGGGAAGGACTAAACATGGACTAGAAGCCCAGTATCTCTGCAAAAAACTCCACTTAATTGTCCATCGTCAATGTACTCATAGGTGTTTATCTGCTGATGCCCTGGCTGGACACCTAATTAGGCACAGAAGTGTATTTCCACTGTTGTCTGGTCTGCAGGCTTCCTGGCTTTTGTCTCATGATAAGCTACCCTGCACATGGCCTGCCATGCTCTTATTTGGCTTGCAAAACAGGAGGAAAATAAACTATTGTACTATCCTGAAAATGCGGAGTAGCTTTCTTTTCCCCAGAAATTACCTGAGAATATTTTATTGCCGCCTTATGCCAGTTCTGCTCCCCCTGGTGGTCCAATGCATGTGGAGCCCGAGAGGTCCCGGCTGCCTCAAGGTGCAAGAGCGGGGAGCAGCCCACCCCACCCATCAGGACCACTCGTAGTTTAAGGACGATGCAATCAGTTTTGTCTGGTGATGGCTGGGAGTCTATTTCTTCCCAAGTTAACACTTTTGGTCCACAGTGAAGCCATGAGAAACTGAGGGACTTATTGCAAAAAGAAAAAAATCTAAGCAAAACAGGGATTCACTATGTCAAGGTGCTACATTTTGGATAGGCAAGTGGAAAGCAATGCAAACCCAGCCATAATATAACCTGATTCATATTCCCATTCATAAAGCTGCCCTACATGGTATAAGTCCGGGTCACAAGAGTAAGGCACTTTCTAATAGATATTACAGCACATTATATACTCATACATCAAAAAAGGGCAGTTCTACAGTTACCACTCCTCTTTGAGAGCACATGCTTCCTGGGCGCATTTGAAGATACTTATTTATCTTGGTGGCATGAAGTTTTCACTTTTTTATTACTTTCATTACTGACCGGGGGGGGGGGGGGGAAAAGAAGAAGGGGAAAAAAAAAAAAAGCAGAATTCAATTTCTCCATGACCACTACTAATACAACAGTATTAGACCCAGAGAAATTTGATTTCTAGTAGAGATGCTTGTGACTTCTTCAACTAAGTTGTAGAAAAATAAGATTATAATATTTTTTAGCAATTGAATCACGGCTCAAAATATAGCAATAGGAGTCTCTGCATGACAAGTACCTCTGTAATTTATAATTTGTTCATATTTTCTAGTTGTTTTTTCTCACTCTTGGATTAATGATGCTTAAGTGTGCAAATACCTCGCCAACACTGAAAAAAAATCATTAACATGTAGTAAGCAGCCATATCACTGGTCACTTTGATACTGTGGTTATAAATTTCTTTTTTCTGCAATGACAGCTGAACATGTGAATTAATCAATCTTTTAACTTCTGCATTTTTTAATAGAAATTTTAAAGCTTTTATGTCTGTTTCAAATCTGCAGTTATTTCTATGGTCCTTTTCTTGGCAAATTAGAGTTGTCTCCACAATCTAAACACAATAAACTTGCCCTTATTTCTTGTTGTTGTAGCTTAATCTTGGTGTTGTAGTGTTTGTCCTGTGTAGATATGAAATAGTTGCCAGTGGTCACTGTGTTAACAACCTGTGTTCATCCTGAGTGGTTTCAATGTTGACATCAAGAGAAGATATTAGAAACAGACACCTCGCTGTCTTGCAACATCTTTCCAACTCACTGTCAACTCTATTCCCAGTTCAGCTTCCCACTTGATTTTTGAAACTCGAACTCTTAATTAAATGGAAACATGAAAATTAAAATGAATGCTGAGAGCAACTGTAGACCAAAATCACAACAAAATGTGACACAGATTTTAGGTGGCCTGCTTTTCAGCAGTGAGTAGGCTAGAGGCCATGTGCTGCTGAGCCATCTGGTCTACCCTCAGCTTTACATATACCTGTTTGTAGAACCAGATGGTTTTATATCTTTACATACCAATTTGTAAAACCAGACTGCAATGTCTTTGCACTTACGCAGGTAAAGCCAAGGGTACGCACTGGGTGGGTATTGACCTTCACACTCTCACTTTTTCCTGTACTTGTCTAGGAGATAACTGAGCATGGCAGGATCTTTAGAGCCAAGAGCTTTAGGTTGGGGATACAGTGCTGGGATTATTAATAGCACCTTCAGTCAACTCTTTGATGTGGAGATGACGGAAGGGAGAAGTGAAACTGACTCTGAAACCAACCAGCTGGCATGGAGCTTCACCTCATTCCTTAACTCCAATTTGGTCTCTTGGTTATTTCTCGTCCTACGTTCCTGGTTGCTTCCAGAGGCAGTCCTGTAAAGGGGACTTAATGCCTGCACAACAACCCAGCTGGAAAATAAAAAGCTTACAGATTCTAGAAATTTTTGATTCTGAGGGGGAAAGGCAGAATATTTAAGCATATTTGTTTCCCATTAGCCTGTTTATAGGGGTGTGAACTTTATATATATACATATATATAAAATATAGGATCCTATGTGATTTTATATGCTGGGTAAGTAATTTCATATAATAGCACAAAACAATCTCAGGAAGGACTTATCTCTCTTCTTCGGTAAATCTTTCACCTATAAATATCTTAGAGAGAAACTTCCAAAACATTCTAGTTCTTGTCATATGGCTGTTGTCCTTGGTGTGTTGAATAAGAAACATGAAAAACAGGGTCCTTTTCTCAATAAAGCACATCATCATCTTTGAACAGCTTTTCACCCTCATGATAATAAAGTCCCCTTTCTAGGTTTAATCCTATCCCTGCATCCATTTTCACTGGCTACAACTCCATTGTTGTAAATAGCTGTATTAATTTCACCTTCATGCTTTCCTTCTGCTTCAGATCAAAGGACAAAAGAAGGCATTTAGGTAAATATAGAAATAAAATAAATGTAGAAAACCTGCAGGTTTTCTAAGCTTTGAAAGAATCCAAAAGAAGGGATGCTGATGGACTCACCTTCCATATAAGCCAAAATGGATAGGCTGTGATAACATGCCTTTGTCAAGGGGAGCTGAATACATTGAAACTTCTTCATGTTCTTAAAATTGGACTTACGGCAGAAATTTAACTTCCCTAATCCAAAACAGAAACGCATCCTCTTAGTGAACTTTTTGCATTTAGACTCCTAGAAAAGTAAGGAAGTATTTTTAATACAAGTTCATTTAATCCTTTTAGGATATTGGTTATTCATAGGAACAATTTGTAGGAAATGTCTTACCTGGATTGCCAGCAAAACATGACAGTGTGCATGAAAAAGGAGCTTTCACTGGTTTCTCTACACTGAAAAGGAGATTTCACTGGTAACCTACCAGTATCTGCACTGCTGATGGCGCTCAGGAAAAAGAAAAATGGTCACTCAAGATACCACTTTGAAGTACCTTTTTGAGTGAAGGTACCTTTTTGAATGGTGTGTACTGGAGCTTGAGTACCCTAAATGTTGCTCAACATCTCTGCCACCATCCTCCAAACTCTCTTAATTTCTGAGTGCATGGACAACACTGATGAGATCTTACAGGCCTTAGAGTTTTTAGCTCTGACACTCAACCGTTGATGAGGTCTGTGTTCTCATCTAGTGCCTTGCTCAGGGCAGCCTTTACAAAATCAATTGCAAGGATGAATACTCTGTTTTTATGGCTGTGCAAACAGTGAAGGGAACCTTAGAAATGTCTTAGCTGGTTTCATGGGAAACCCTCATGACACCTGTGTTTGCCAGATCTCAGACCTCTGCAAATTTTTGAATGTAGGCATTCTCTTTCAAAGAAAGGACAGAACCATTTGTGTTGGAATGCAAGTTCCCAACCCTTACTCATACACTGGGGGTTCTTGAGACCCTATCCAACCCAGACAGTTATGATGCCCATGGAAAGATCTTTGCCCTATCCATCTTTGGTTGGAGGTGGAATATGCATTTATCTCTGCACTACCTGGCTGGATTTGGCTGTTCCCTGTGAAGTTCTGAAGACGACATAGAAATTCTTGTATTTTTTCTGTGCTAATGCCCTACATGAGGATGTTGCTGTCTTGCTTCATTTGGGCGCTCTCCAATTCTCGACATACAGCGTACAGGGTCAACAGGACTGAAGCAGCCACTTGTGAAGGCAGGTAGGGGTGGGTGGAAAAGAGACCTCAGCCAGCTTCTGGCAATTGAACGATAGTATTTAAAAGGAAAGTGGTTCTGACAGCTCATATACATTGTTGTGGCTCTTACATCATATGATTCTCTCTTCCCACTCTCATCCCTGAGTCCTCTCTACAGATCTATACAGTAAAGCTGTGCACTTAACACAGCTGGCCACAGGAGAGGGGCAGAGGGTGCCATGGATGGGTGTGGGAACATGGTGAGGATAGGATGAGGGATCATGTTGGGTGCTGGGATATCTCCTCAATCAATTCATCTGCAAGGACATTGGGTGGAGACAATGTCTTTGCCGAAAGCCTCTGTCGCTTGTTGTGCTTCCCACATGTATCTCAGAACTAAACAGCTGAGAGTCTCGCCTGGCTGCTGTTTCACCATGTCATCCCTCCCAGGGGCATCATCCATATCCTTGCAGTGATGACAGGTCTGCTAAAGTGCCCTCTCAATCAGCGGTTGTTCGTGAGGAACATCTCTAGCTCAGGACGCAGCCCTGCTGTCTTCTCACAGCTAGCAGCAGATGATAGTTATATCTCTGCTATCCCACGCCCACAACTGCCAGAAACATGTGAGGACCTCTACCAAGATTTTGATCATTATTATAAACCTCAGTGTCTTTCTGTCCCTTAGTTCTATTGCCAGGTTTTTGAGCATATCAATACCTCCTAGAAACCTCTGCTATAGAATCTCAGAAGGGACCTCTGGAGGTCTGTAGTCCAGCCCACAGCTTACAGCAGGATTAACTTCAAAGCTTGATTTGACTTGACAGGATTTGGAATTGATGCTTCAGTTTTGTCCTATGCTCATTACAGTTATTTACTATCTTTAAATCCTTTAATAGCATTTGATTCAAAGTACCACTCTAATGTACTTCTAAAGTACTTCTCTATTAGTAAGTAATGTGCTTTTATTGAGACCCTCCCCTTCTCATCTTTGGAAGACCTGACAGGTGATTAAAATGTTCTGTACAACTTTGATCATTTTAAATAAAGCAGCTAAACCTTTGCTCACGGTAGTAATTAGGTGTTCATTGACATGAGAGCCAATATTCTGTGTTAATGTTTTAGCCTGGCTATACTGTCAACTTGAAGACAGCTTTTAATGTGAGTTTTAAATTCCACATTTCTCTTTTGTCAGGTGGCTCCAAGTTAACTTCCTTAGTTCCAGTGCCAATTTTTTGTATTAGTCAAAACTACTTACCATAATTTTCAATGTTTTAAGCCCAGAGAAAGCAAATATCACTCAGCTCTTTCAATCTGCCAAGGAAGAGAGCTGAGGGCATCTGGAGTGCCGAATTTCCTTTAGTTTAAACAGAGAAACAGAAGCAAGCTGTTCAATTTTTTCTCAACAATTTGATATGTAAGAGGTGGGTTCTGAATCATAGGGTCTGTTTGTGGCTTTAAAGAGCCATGGGGGAGTGAAGTATTAAATAAAATAATGAAGTTGCTTTTCCCTGCTCTGTTCCTGTCCAAAACTGATCTTCCCTAATTTCTCTGAATCATCTTGTTCCGCCTACGTATAGGAAACACACAAAATAAGGTGCTTTGCACCTTTCAGACTCTTATGTCTGCTGCTGTCCAGCTTGTGCTGTAACTCTCACTGGTTTTACTAAAGAAACAACTGCAGCAGTAGGATTATTGATCTTGCATTTTTAACATTTTAACGCTCCTCAGTCATCCTTATTTATATGATACAGTCTTTCCTGATAAAAATCACATGATAAGACCAGTGTTAGCCCTTATGTTGTCATAGGAACAATCCAAACCTAAAGCATCTCTCTGTAAAAGGAAAGATTTCTTCCTGTAAAACAGGCGTAGGAAAGTCATACTCTTGTCAAATCAATGGCACTTTCATGTTCATTATCTAGAATAATTCAAATTAAGAGGAGTTTACACTCATAATCTTCCCACTTGGTGATGGGATGCTGGAGCACAGCCTTCTGCTATGGTCAGAGAAGACCACAGCTTAATTTCCATTTCTTTCTAGGCATGGGCTTTCTTCTTCTAACCTTCCAATAACCCTCTTTAGATTTTTTGTGCTGATAAACTTACCAGTCTAAAATTTTTTATTGACTTCCCAGTTTCCAGTTTCTACTTTCATCTTTATAGAAAAATAATTAAACCAATACAGCAGCTTTAAATAGTTTTGTGTTCATCTTTTGATTGTGATGAGATGACCACGAATGTAAGCATGAGTAAGCATGTGATCACAGAAATGAGACCATAAATTAATCGAAGATCTTCTTCCTCACAAGTCGTTAAAGCATTTCCCTTTAGCTAAAGTGTTAGAGACTTTTTTTAGGTTTGGTTTGGGGTGTTTTTTGAGCAAATATGTCTTTTTGTCATAAAAGCACGTTGAATTCTGCCTGGATATTTGCTGTAGTGAAGTTTACAGAGAATCTGGTCCTAACATGGTTATGGGGCTGTTTTCCAACAAGCACATGTTTGTTATACTAAAATTTACCACACACGTGCATCACAGCCCTGATAGTATCCTGGTTCAGCTGAGCTGTTTTCTTCCTCCTCAACATTTTCCTGAGGACCCCTCTGATTTCCTTGTTCCTGAGGCTATAAATGAGGGGATACAGTAATGGAGTAATGTTGGTGTAAACCAGAGACACAATCTTGTCTCGAGCTGGTGAGTAACTGGACTTAGGACGAATGTACATGAAGGTGGCACAGCCATAATGTAGCAAGGTGATGGCCAAGTGTGAAAAGCAGGTGGAAAAGGCCTTGCGCCTTCCCACGGAGGAGGTGACTCGTAACAAAGCAGCAGCAATGCACACATAGGAGGTCAGGATGAGGAGGAAGGGGAGCAGCAGGAGGAGCACACAGGCAGCCAGCAAGGGCAGCTCAGGGGTGTAACTCTGTGTACAGGCCAGGTGTAGCACAGCAGGGACATCACAGAAGAAGTGGTTGATATGATGCGACTGACAGAAAGGCAAGCGGAAAACAGCCACTGTCAACCCCAGGGCAACAGCAAAGCTTCCCAGACAGCACGCCACAGCCAGCCTGAGGCAGAGCCCCTCACTCATCACAGCTACATAGTGAAGTGGTTGACAGATGGCAACATAACGGTCATAGGACATGGCCACCAGGAGGAAGCATTCGGCCCCACCGAGTGCCACAAAAAGGTGCATCTGTGCAGCACAGCCTACGAAAGAAATGGTGCTGCCGTCCACCACTGTCAGACTGAGGAGTGCCTTAGGGACAATGACTAAGGTATAGCAGAGCTCAATGGCAGAGAGATGACAGAGGAAGAAAAGCATGGGGGGACGGGAAGGCTCCATAAGCACTGCCATGAAGATCATCACATTCCCTGCCAATGTGACCAAATGGACAATGAGAAAGACAAGGAAGAGGAGGACCCGAAGACAGAGCAGCTCAGAGAAGCCGAGCAGGAGGAACTCTACGGTTGGATCAGTGCTCTTATTGTCCCTCTCCATGCAGCCTTCACATGGTATCTACAGGGAGAGAAACAGAAGGGAGACAGTTGAATTTGACCTAATGCCTGGCAATCAATTCCATGCAGGAAAAAATGTTGCGGTACTGTAGAACTAGTGTAGTAAAGCTCATTGTGTGGGGAGGAAGGTGATTTAATTTAAAAACAAAACTGATTTCACTCAGTCACATTCAACATACCCATATTCTCACAACCACCAAAGTTCTTGTGCCCAAATGATTTGCCTAGGATTCTTTGCCATTACATTGATGACAAGGAATGTCAGCTGTTAGGTCTTCATCGCTTCTTCTGAGTTGTTCTTAGGTTGGTGACCATATGCAGGTTTTGAATATGCATCAGGTACCCTTTAGGAGCTGACACTGATTAGTCTTTCTGTCCTGTCCTGCTTTTGAGAGTCATCATTGGACTCTCCTTGCTGATCTGAGTGTCCTAAGAATCTGCAGATGGATGTGTTGGAATTTTGATGACCATCAACACGTAGGTCTTGCAGACATTGCAGACATTCTACTACTGCTGCTTCTGATGCTTCCACTCCCAGGCAGACCCATTCGTTCTCTGTTCACACCAATACTGCAGTCCTCTACATCTGTGTCAGAGGTGTACAAAGACAACCAGATAGTGAACTGAGGCTTCCGGTCTACAATCTGACTCCAATTAATGGGAATCTGAGGTGTTTGCTGACTCACTTCTCCCTTCCCCACAATGAATCTGCCTCAAAGTTCATATGGAAAAAGAGTTTCAAATGGAAGGGGTCAGTGCTTAGACATGAGGATTCCAAAAATTAGAGCTGACATTTTGGCTGGTTCAGTACTATGAGCACATTTGAGTTAAAGTAAACAAACTTCCAAACTCAAACCCAAAGATGTCCATGGCAACATACTCTATATAACAATTGTTCCCCTCACTCCAAGAACTGAGACTTTAAGACAATTCTACTAAACATAACAAAGCTAAAGACTGGGGAAGAAATAGGGGTTTACCTTCCTTTCGTTTGGAGTTGATCACTTCAGTGACAACATACCGTGTCTGGGTAAGAAGATAAGGAAACAGAGACTTCTTTCTCTTGATGATGTGAGTGCTTCTGTCTGGGCTGAGATTCTATTTCTTGCCCAACCTGGAGTTCCTCTGGCTGCAAGTGTCCCTAGATCCAATGTTTTCTTTCAGCATTTCATAATCATCCTCACTTGTCTTCTGCAGGACCCAGTTCCTTATATACAATATGACACAGACATCTTTCCTCTTCTACACTGCTTCTGCCCTCCCTGCATGAATGACAGGCAATTCCATTCCTCCCAAGAAAAGGGGGTTTGCAGTTTTTCTGTAAATCAAGCAACAGAATGTAATTGCACCTTCGGGGAAAGCAGTGTTGTAGCACCTTCCTAGAGGGCTCTTGCTCCTTTCACTGAAGCAACTGAAAGGAGCTGATTATTCATTGGGCTGGTTTATACCCAAAATGGCAACGATTTAATTAACAGAATGCATTGCTGCTCTTCTTAAGTAAAAATAAATCTGTGGGTCTTTAAGTAAGTTTAAACCAAACTTAAACTTAAAAGCAAAGCAAAACAGATGTAAAAACTCTAAACCCATCTGTAGAACTGTGTGTGGAGTTTTCACTAGTTCAGATAATCCATTATTTCTTACTGACTCAGGTGAAATCACTGTTCAGCAGTGGATTGGACTGAGATTATTCGGGCCCAGTTTATTTTTATTACCATTGTTACATTCATTCCTGGCCACTTACACTGAAATCATTAAAGATATCTGTAGGCTTATAAAGTAGGCATGTAAGTAGAAAAGAGAGGCAAAGTCAAGATTTTTGACTGCTAAAATGGAACTGCTAATGCAGTTAACCCAGCTTTAAAGAATCATGTAACTATGGTAGCTTAAGATTTTTCCCAGGACATGGTTAGAAGAAGTCTACCTTTCAAAACATTCTTCTATAATATTTCATCTATATGGTATGGTCATTTTGGGACAAAATTGCCTTGTGCATCAATACAGTGTGGGGACTAGTTGTGTTGGGAGCAGCTCTACGGAAAAGAACCTGGGCTTCCAGTGGACAGCAAGATGAACATGAACCAGGAAGAGGCAACGAAGACCATCCACATACTGGGCTGCGGCGGCAAGAATGTGGCCAGAAGGTGATGGGAAGTGATTATTCCCCTTTATCTGGCACACATGAAGCCACATCTGGACCACTCTGTCCACTGTTGCAGTCCTCCGCACGAGAGATGATGACAAGCTCAAGAGAAGCACATGATGTCCAAGGAGAGGCTGCGGGAGGTTACGTTTGTTCAGCTGCCAAACAGAAGGCCAAAGGGGGATCTAACTGATGACTTCAGCTAGCTGTTGGGGGGCTATGGAGACAACAGAGCCAGGGTCCTCTCAAACGGACACAGTGAAACAGTCATAATATTTGCATCAAGGAAAATTCTGAATGGCCATAAATAGAAAATTCCTTCTTCTCACAAGGGTGGTTCAGCACTGGAACAGGTGTCCGGAGAGGCTGGGAGGTCTTCCTCCTTGGAGATGTTCATATGTTGCCTGGACAAGGCCATGAGCATCCTGATCTAGCTCTGGAGCTAGCTGTGCTGAGAGCAGGGTGTTGGACTAGAGACCTCTATAGGTCCCCTCCTAGCTAAATCTTTCTTTGAGTCTGGGATTTTGTTCAGCCTTGGTCAGATGTCCGGTTTGAACAGGAGCAGAACCGTGTGTACCTAAGGAGCTTCACTGTCACAGACTGAAATACTTGCAGAGTTTTGGCTCCTCCAAGGCCACTAACTTGGATTCTGTAGTGTCACAATTTTGAAATTAGGCAGAACTTAAATGTCAAAATTGTCTTTAATTGTTTGTACTCTTTTATAAACCTGTCATGTAACTTTTTGGAATTAAAGCCGTGACAGTGGAGTCTATCCTCTTTAGTCTCCCAATTCACTTCCTTAACTTTCAGCTTTTGAAATTTTTTCTTATTTCAACTTTTTTCCCTCCACTTTTTTTGTTTAAGATGCTGGAAACAATTCAGGGCACAAAATGTCCTTAACGCATTTACAAGAATAAATGCTGAATCTGGCTGGAATTCTAGGTACTGTTGTGTAATAATGAATAAAACAACAACCCTGAAGCCTCTCTCTGCGGCATGTTGTCTCTGCAGCTGTAACAGGAGTACAACCAAGGAGCTGGTTATTTCATAATTCCACCTAGCAAATTGGATGGATTAGAAGGGCAAGTAAATCTTTGCAGTGAAGACTCTATTTTAGACAAATGCTTTGCAAAGTAAGATTGCTCTTTTTTTCAGAACACCACAACACTTTGTGTTGTAAAGTAAAATTCAGGGGGTTAGATGCCATTTCTTCATTTAATTTACATTTATTCCCTTCTCTAACCCAAACCACAGAAGAAAATTTGCTACCTCAGTAACAATGCAAAAATAATTACAAGGAACTACTTTGACAAGTCTGTTCCAACTTTCTCATCTGAAGATTGTCCTTTGCTGCTGCTGGGCTGGAAGTGAACGCAGGTGAGTCAGCACGTACCCAGAAACAAATACCACACAGTTAGCAGTAATATGCAGTTGCGCTTTTTTACCATTGTGCCCAGCCTTACACTGAAATAAGAAAAGCAAATTATTGTTTTGGTTTGTGTCTGCATAGATAAGCTGCCATTTATTAACATGCAACTTACCCCTCCCCACAACGTTTCAACACACGCCTACACGTTACCTCCAAAAGATGGCTCACCAAACAGGGGAGCGTTAGCTAGAGTGAGGTATGCATCTCCGTGCCAGAACACACAGCAACAAGACAAACAACAAGCAGGAGAGGATGAGAATATGCATGTCAAAGTGACTCCATACTTCCCCCACTAGCCTACACCTTTCAGGTTTCCAGCATTTTCATTGCATCAGCTTGCAGCCAAATTCATAACAGATTACTAAAAGTTGCACGTTAGCATCAGTGTTTGCATGTCTTGACTGTGCAGCATGTTAGAGAGATGAACCTTCTTCCTTGCTGGAGAGTTCAGCCCTGCTCTCCTCCCCTGCACTCTCTCTGTGTGGTGTTTTTTTTGGGTACACATCTGCAAGGCTTTGGGACTGGTCTACCTTAGCCCAGAATTGTATAAATAGTTTCCTGGAATCCAGGTACAGTTGCTGAATCACATCATATCAGTTTCTATAAACAATTGCAACATACTTCAGAGGATGTTCCCTTCGGTCCTTAGAAAACGACCAGCACTGGGCTTGCCTATCCACACCCATGAACTGCCAGCCTGCTCCAAAGAGGGCAAGAGAAACAATAAAGTTGCCCAGGAAGCACTACTGGGAATCTCAGCTTAATCTGGAGCAATTTGGACATAAATGGAAGCCTGGAGGAGAGGAATGGCCAGTCCCAGCGATAGCTGAGGAAATGGCCCTCTCGGTCCAGACAGCTCTATGGCTCTGACATGACAGAAAGACACAAAGCTTCTCAGCAGGCAAAAACAGCATTTGCCCAGGATGAAATAACTAGTAAAAGAGGATAAGAAAGATTACGGATCTTCCTTGCATGCAAAAGCACACCAATATTCATCCTCTGGGGGTACCATACTGTTAAACAAAAGCAAAGATTTTGGCTTTAGCGGCTTCATTAATGTTCTGCTGCAGGTATGTTCACAAGCAGAAGCTACTTTGTTATTCAGAAATGTTATAGTGACTTACCTGATTGAGAAATTAAGGCAGTTTTAAGGTAGATTGCTTGAATTGGATTTGGTGATTAATGAAATACAAGATTCACTCTAGTGAAAATGTGGCAGTGGCAATGTGAAAATAAATGTTCAATTTGAGAAAGTGCATTTGTGACTCCAGTAAAGCTGATTATGATCAGGATGTAGCTGGGCCAGGGTCTGGAAACTGCAGCATCTTGAAAGACGCTTTTTAACAAGTACTGGATAGCCATTCTGTAGTCAATAGGAGTCAAGAAATGCTGCCTCCCACAGAGGCAAAACACTAACAAAATTGTGCATAGTCTTTAGGAAAAGCAGTGTTTCCTTATTCCTGTAATGTTCAGAGTTTTCTGGGAACCAGGAACTGAAACTGGCCGAGGTGGTAACAGCAGGATGACTGGCATGAATTTGCTTTGGTGAGAAAAAGCATCACCGTGCTCTCAGTGAGTTTCTGTTGTATGGCTTGATAAACACTGGCTGGGATTTCGCCCTGGAAAAGATGCTGAACCATAAACCGATGAAAAAGGAGTTTTGTAAAAAAAGAGTAGGTAGCCTGGCAGCTGACTTCTCCTCATGATTTCTTAAATGTGGAGTGTTTCTTTCACGTCATTGTACTTACTCATACTCTAACCCATACAAAGGCATTGTCTTGCATCTCTGCTAAGAAAATGGTTGCATATGTCAGTTAATACCACCATAAATATGCAAGCTTTTCCTAGTTGGAAAAATATGAAGAATCATAGAATCACCTAGGCTGGAAGAGACCTTAAGATCATTGAGTCCAACCATGAACCTAAGACTGCCAAAGCCACCACTAAACCATGTCCCTCAGCACCACATCTACCCGTCTTTTAAATACCTCCAGGGATGACAATTCCATCACTGCCCTGAGCAGCCTGTTCCAATGCTTGACAACCCTTTCGGTGAAGAAATTTTTCCTAATATCCAATCTAAACCTTCCCTGGTGCAACTTGAGGTCATTTCCTCTTGTCCTACTGCTTGTTACGTGGGAGAAGAGACTGACCCCCTGCCTCGCTGCAACCTCCTTTCAGGTAGTTGTAGAGAATGATAAGGTTCTAACTTTCTCTTCTCCAGACTAAGCAGTCCTAATTCCCTCAGCCGATCCTCATAAGACTAGTTCTCTAGACCATTCACCTGCTTTTGTCCTTATTGCAGTGAGGCGCACAAAACTGAACACCATACTCAAGCTGTGACCTCACCAGTGCTGAGTACAGGGGCACGATCACTTCCCTACTCCTGCTGGCTACACTATTCCTGACACAGGCCAAGATGCCATTCGCCTTCTTGGCCACCAGGACACCCAGATCCTTTTCTGCCAGGCAGCTTTCCAGCCACTCTTCCACAAGTCTGTAGCGCTGCATGGGGTTGTTGTGGCCCAAATGCAGAACCCGGCATCTGGCCTTGTTGAACTTCATACCATTGGCCTTGGCTCATCAATCCAGCCTGTCCAGAACCCTCTGTAGGACCATCCTGCCCTTAAGCAGGTCGACATTCCTGCCTAACTTGGTGTCATCTGCAAATTTACTGAGGGTGCACTCGATCCCCTCATCCAGGTGGTTCATAAAGATATTAAACAGAACTGCCCCCAATGCTGAGCCCTGGGGAGGGGCTGACAGTTACTGAAAGAAAACTGGTTTAGAACTATAGGAAGGACAAATCTAAAAAGGGAAATCATGAAAGACAGGATGAAAAGATTGAAGATGAAAATGGCAAGTGAAAATGAAAAAGACAGACAAACTGAAAATTAAACTACAGGCCCTTGAAAAGATTAACTTGAACTCCTAGGGTTGAGACAAGAAAGAATGTGAAGGCAGTAAGGAAGACTGACATCCTGAAGACAGATCTAAGTTTTCTTATCTGATAGAGAACTTGCTTCACGATTCTTCTGGGATTTCAGCTTTCCTGGGCATCTGGTTGTTTCCACGAAGTAATCAGTACAGATGTCCTCAGCCCTTCATAGCCCATAAGGGCATCATCCTTCACTAATTCCAGAAAAATTGAGGTGCCTGTTAGCTCTTCTTTTCAACTCTTTGTCTCGCTGTGCAATAGCCAGTCACATTTGGTGTCACATTGTGACCACTCCACCTTATCTACATTAGTCAGCTTCTCCACTAGATAGTCTGAATCCCATGAACCTAAAACGGTAGGTCTCAGTAACACAAAATGAGACAAAATTACATGGCCTCCTATTGCCATAACGCAAAAGAAACATGACATAGTCGCTTACCAGTCACTAAAGACACACAATAGTGAAAAAAATGTCGGTGGATTAATGAGGACCTTTGAAATATTGGGATGGGGAAGTGAGAAAATCCACCCCAGTCTTGTGAAAGGCATACATACTTGACACCTGGTGGTATTGATGGGGGCTGCAATCCCTTTCATCTCTATCCTGGAACCCTTTCCTAGCTGTTCAAAATGTGCTGCTGACCAGAGGAGATATCTGGGGAGTGCAACTCTTGATGTTATTGGAAGATAGTTTCAGATTCATTTGGGCAACTTTGTGCCTCTGTGGATCTAATTAAAAGTTTCTTTTTTAACTACCAGCTTATAACCTGCAGCCAGAGAGTCTCAACTGGAAAGGAATGGAGTAGCTGCATCTGTTATAGACCTTGAAGGAGCTCAGCAGTGCTCAGCCCCTCTTAGGACTGGAATCACAGCACCCTGGGGCCTTGCTGAGAACCACTGGTGTTGACATCTGAAAATCATGTATTTATTGCCCCCTTTTGTTCCCTGTGCAATGGTAAATAAGGCGTCCCACCTGAGCTCTTCCTTAGGGTGGCAGTGACTGAGACACTCCACCTGGGGACATCATTTGTTTTTGCTTAATTTGATCTGATGCAACTGTAACTCCTGGGAGGGATGAAGTTTTCCACAGGAGACACTATCCCAAGCTGATGCTGCACACACTCTATCCCCAATGTACCCAGACTGCAGCTCATTTCCTCCTCCTCCCATCCCATGTTTGGCCATCTAGGCTAATGTTTTGCACCTATGTTACTTAGGAACCCAAGGGTCATTTTCAGGGTAGCAAGGCAAGCAGGTATTAGACCAACATGTTTTTCCAAAGAAGCTTGTTGCAGAAAGTAAACTCGGACAACCAGCATCCCAGGCTGAATGAACAAACTCCAGATGAACTGGAGCTTTTCTAGATGGAGCAACTGTGGTAGGCAGTCAATATATGTATGGTCAGAGAAAGCAGACAGGCTGCAGAATCCATTCCAACTCTGAACTCTTGAGGTTGTTTCAAGCTATGCTTCAAGCAAATTAGGTGCAGAAGCTGAAAGAAGAGAGCAATCTGTCACTAATGGTGGACAGAACTTGTTTTAGAAACCACATATAGTTGCCTGTTGGACTGCATAGCAAGGGAGCAGATGCTCAGTCGAAGATCCATAGTGCTCTTCACTTCAGCATTCTTTAGTATCATTTCTAATTGTTTTTTCATACAATGATGTACACATTATCTCCTTCTATTATTCTGTTTCTTGTGTTTGCAACATCTCTATATACTTACCTAGCATAAGACTAAAACATCTTAGTGAGAATTCAGCAAACTATCCTTAATACAAAGCCAAGCAGTGCAGCACCACCGCAGAATAAAGGGTGAGATGCAGTAAAATAATAGTAGTGCGGATGTCAATGAACACAGGTTTACAGGAAATAGTTTCAACATGTGGAGGCAAGAGAAAGAGACTTTTAATATCTTTTCTGCTTGAGGACCTGTTAGAGATAGGGGAGAGAAATATCAGCCTGAAGGCATCCTTGTCTACAGATAGTCATATATTTATTTCCTTCATTGTGCTCCATGAGTGACCAAAGCCCTTATCTAAAAGAAGACACCATGGCACAACAAAATCATGAGCTGCCTGGAGGAACGGGGGGAAGAAGGGGATAATAGCCCTATTATTCTTCTGCTGAGCAGACAAACTAGACCAGTCAGCTTCACTGTTCCTTTCCATTCAGTTTTCTTATCAGGACTCCTCTAGTACAAATAATTGGTAGGTAAGGTGACATTGAACCTTGGCTGTAAAAACAGGACAAAAAGAGTAGGCCATTATCACCTTCTGGGAGTCTCAGTGAAGATGTTGCAATAACAGAGGACTTGTGCTTAGCCAGGTTCTCTGGAACCTTGTGTGGCTCCTTGCATTACAGTGCTGACAAACACCCTTTGGCTGTCAGAGTCCTGAGCTCTGTCCTGGGCAAGGGACCTGTGGGCACACTTACGTTTAGCAAGAGACCATGTTCACATTTACATGTTTGCTGACAAATACAGCAGAGTTAGGCTTTAGATGGACAACCTCAAGCCTGATACCTCTGGTATCCCTAATGTTTTCCAAGCCCTATTTTCATGGTGCAAAGACTTGTATTAAAAAATAAAATGCTTGTTAGAACACATGCTAGCTGAGAAGCATATCTATACCTATTTCTTTATATTCAAACACTTTCTCCATATTCAGTTTTAGCAACTTGCTTTTACTAGCAAAACCTAGTTTTCCCTAATTCGGGAACATAGGCTGAAGATCAACAACCTTGCAACAACCTGAGCAACAAACCAAGCTAAGTACTCAAATGTTCTTTCAAGTTCATGAATGTGAAATGCAATGAAACTGCATGAAGTGGATGTGATACCACAACGCTCTCCAGCCCTACAGAAGTTCTTCATTGAATCACAGAAACAAAAGAAACTAGGATGGAAGATCCAACCTTCTGCTCAGAGATGGAGTATCACCAATGCCACCTCATATCATCATGGCTTTGTCTAACTGAGTCTTAAAAGCCTCCAAGGTTGGAGATGTGCATGGGCACCCATGGCTTTTGAAGGATGTGAAATTACAGAAATTTGTTAAACATCAGCTGTAAATACCAGAGATGGAACTCTTTAAATTTTGCATGTTATTAAGACATGATTTTATTCATTCTGGTCTTTGTCAGATACGGTGGCATTTTGGTGCCTGAAATATAGAATAGGGTTAATGTCACATAAGTTAGGTCCCAGAGATAGGAGCCTTGACAGGCTGGAAATAACTGAGCTGTATTGCATGCGGCTTTGATGGGTATATTTCATGTAACAATGCTTCTTATACTTAAGCTCAGATGCCAGATCTCTCCCATCTGTGAGCTGGATTTTTGTCAATACGCTTATCACACAGAGGAGGAATTTGCTGTGAAGATCCTCCCTTGGTTGGGGAGGATCAAGTTAGAGACCGACTAAGTAAACCGGATATCCATAAGTCCATGGGTCCTGATGGGATGCACCTGCGAGCGCTGAGGGAGCTGGCAGAAGTCATTACTGGTCCACTCTCCATCATCTTTGAAAGGTCCTGGAGGACAGGCAAGGTGCCTGAGGACTGGAGGAAAGACAATGTCAATCCAGCCTTCAAAAAGGGCAAGAAGGAGGATCCAGGAAAGTAGAGGCCAGTCAGCCTCACCTCTGTCCCTGGAAAGATGATGGAACATCTCATTCCGGGCATCATCGCCAAGCATCTGGAGGAAAAGAGGGTTATCAGAAGTAGTCAACATGGATTCACCAAGGGGAAGTCATGTCTGACTAATCTGATAGCCTTCTACAATGGCATGACTGGATGGATGGATGGATGGATGGACAGATGAGGGAAGGGAAGTGGATGTTGTCTACCTTGAATTCAGCAAGGCTTTTGACACCATCTCCCACAGCTTCCTAGTAGGCAAGCTTAGGAAATGTGGATTAGATGAACGGACAATGGGGTGAAATGAAAACTGGCTGGCAGGTAGATCTCAGAAGGTTGTGATGGGTGGGGCAGAGTCTAGTAGGAGGCATTTGACTAGTGGTGGGTCAGTATTGGGTCCAGTCCTGTTCAATGTATTCATCAATGACCTGGATGAAGGGATGGAGTCTACCATTAGCAAGTTTGCTGATGACATGAAACTGGGAGGAGTGGCTGACACAGCGGAAGGCTGTGCTGCTATTCAGCATGCCCTGGACAAGCTGGAGGCTTCAGCAGAGAGAA
>VZSF01005678.1:0-13771 GCA_013398295.1 Chionis minor | reverse complement strand
CTTTCTCCCCCTCTGAGACAGAAAGATCTTTGGAAACTTGAATTCTGTGGCCATACCTGGATTCTGAGGTTTAGGCATTATTCTCTAGACAGAGACATGACCCTGGAGAAGGCATCTATGACACATTCCGAGTTAACTCTGTGGTAACACTCACATTTGGTGACTCTTGGAAAGAAATGTACACTAATGGTCATGGTGGTCAAGCGCAGCCCCCAGAAGAGCTTTGTCTCATGATTTTGTGTCTGATCTCTTTCTACTTAATGCAACTCGAAAATCTACATGTGTTAGATTAATACTTTAAAATTACATTTGGAGATGCCTCAGTGAATTCTAGGAGAAAAAATGCAAATAAATGTAGATTTCTGTTATTATCAGCTTCATCAAAGCAAACAAGCAGCAGCCGGGCCATTATTAGACTTTGATAAGAGTGCATATTGAATGATTTCCCTAAGGGATTCAGTAAAACTCATCTCATTCCATTTCCTTTTATATAATAATATCAATTGTTTCATACGGGAACACCTGCACACAGCGTTGTCTGACCTATTTATTTATTTATTTTATTTCTTGAGGGGGAAAAATGCAAGAACTGTTCTTTTTCAGTTCTATATTGTAATTTCAAAATGTGAGAAAGAGACTTGAATAAAGGTAGAATAAAGGTATTCAGACACAAGCTGAGGAAAGTAGTGTTGCAAATGCATAATCATGCATTAATAAAATAGCGGCTCTGAAAAGAGAATGTTTTAGTGCCAGAGATAAAGAGAAGACTGAAAAGAAAAAGAAGCAGGAAAAGGAGAGCGCCTAAAAACATGAATTTCGTTCCTGAGAACCAATAAAATGAGGAAATTTGCTATGAAGAAATAACTTCCATGGCTTATAATACTGCAGTAGCATTTCGCAAGTAATCAAAGTTGATTTTCTTTCCATTCAAAGCCATCATCAGAATTTTTTTTTTTTAATACCTATGTATATATTAAGCTCGTATGTGTTTATAACTCTATTTCAGTGCTGAAAAAACTCGTCTTGAATAATACTGTACAAGGTCACCCATGAAAAAAAAAATTCTTAGAAACAATCATATCCCTGTCTGTAAAAGGTATTCTGTGTGCATTTTACGAGTGATATTAAGAAAATTCTCAGCTTTGTAGAAAATATCCTTGCAAAAGAATCTGTTTGCACAATGAGTGTTTAGCTCCACAGTGCATTTGTGATGAATTCCTGGGGACTATTTACTGTAACAGATCCAGTCCAACCCTCTGATACTGATTTACCTTTATATTCCTATGTAACCCTGGCAAACTCATGGTCAAGTTGGTTGGTGGGACTTCTAGCAAACAGTACTTGGCTGGTGAGATTTCTAGCAACCAGTACTTGGGCTGTGTTAAAATTACTAACAATAACTGGCAATATAACCATTTCCTGTTGCACCTAATGGGCAAGGTGCAAACATTTGCAGAGTCCTTGCTCTATTATATGGAGAAAATTAGAGAAGAAACTTGTGACTGCAGAACGGACAGCTGGAAAGACATCACAGAATCCAAGACTCTTCCTCATCTTAACCAGAGGTAATTGATTCCCATACAGAAATTTATTAAAGCTTCACCCTAAAGTTAACTGACTGTCTTACCTTCCTCTGATTCCCAGTCTCCCTTACCAAAACCTGTTCCAGAGTCCCAGTCCAGTAACGGAGAAAAAGTTTCTCTAATTTTGAGCTACTCATGACAGATTTATACCTATTTGTTTTGGACCACATCTTCTTTAGTGAAAATACTTCTTTTTCTGAGACAGAGGTGGTCTGTAAATGCTTTTGGTACTGCCAGAGAACACAATGGTAAATGGCCACAAACTGCAGCTGGAGAGGTTCAGGCTGGACATTAGGAAAGTATTTTCCTGAGTGTATTGTCAATGACCACCACAGGTGTGTCATCCCCATCCTGGAAGTTTTTTTAAGACTTGTTTGTACACAGCCACTGTTGACCTGCATTACTGATGGTGACACTACTGACTTAAGCTGGGGCCAGACAAGAGGACCTCCAGCAATGCCTTCCAACAAACGAATCTATGACTGTTCCCAGATGTTCATCTCAGAGGAATTATTCTACCTCCTCTTGGACTTTGTTCCACCAGATGAAGCAAAGTGAACTTAGTCTCTTGCTGTCTTTATAAACTCCTCTCATAACTGCTTCTGCCTTTCTCCGCTCATTCCCATCTCCCTTAGAATCATAGAATCATCTAGATTGGAAGAGACCTTTAAGATCATCGAGTCCAACCATAAACCTAACACTGCCAAAGCCACCTCTAAACCATGTCCCTCAGCACCATGTCTACCCGTCTTTTAAATACCTCCAGGGAGGCAATTCCACCCCTTCCCTGGGCAGCCTGTTCCAATGTTTGATAACTTTTGGTGAAGAAGTTTTTCCTAATATCCAATCTAAACCTCCCCTGGCGTAACTTGAGGCCATCTCCTTTCATCCTATTGCTTGTTACTTGGGAGAAGAGACTGACCCCCACCTCTCTACAACCTCCTCTCAGGTAGTTGTAGAGAGTGATAAGGTCTCCCCTCAGCTTATTTTCTCCAGGCTAAACAACCCCAGTTCCTTCAACTGCTCCTCATAAGACTGGTTATCTAGATCCTTCACCAGCTTTGTTGACCTTCTATATCTGTAGTCCAGTGCAAATGAGGTTTCTGGGATACAGCTCACGTAAGTCTATGCAGTTTGTCTGATGTCTTTTCCAGAGATATTAAATACTTCCTTGTGTTTCTCCTGGACGAAGCTCATTTTATATACCCAAATTAATATTTGTCTTTTTCTTGGTCACATCACCCCAGTGGCTCTTGATCGTCCTATTGTTCACTCATTTGCTTAAATATTACTTTTCCTCTGTCATTTCCTAATGAGGATTTGAGAATAAATATGACATATTCTATAATGAACCTTGACTATAATTTCTGGGAATGTGTCCTTGAACTTTAGTCATCTGATTTCAATTAACATGGACCTTAATGCCATCTCATTCATACTATATAATATTCAGATTTTGTTTAATTTTGCCTAGTGCTTCCAACTCTGTGTCATAGCAAATTTCATTATCACAGTCTTTTTATGTTAAATTTCTGAAGAAATATCATCTTGATGCCAGTTATAGGGAATTCCACAACTAACTTCCCCTCAGCTAAATATTTCTCATTTTAGCACATGCTGTTGTAATCTCTTCTCTAATCATGACTTGCCTTGTAGTTATTCTACTAATAACAATTTTCTGCAGTGTAACTACTATATTCCCACGCTGCACCATATCAAAAACAGTTCTGAAGTCTGAATAGATTAAACTTACTGTGTTTCCCTTACCTGAAATATAAAGAATGATACCTTATCAACAGATGAATTAAGCACTAATAAAAGACAGCAGTATCCCATATTGGGAAATGAAACAAAAAGATCAGGTGGAGATCTGCCTTTCTAATTCTGCACTGTACTTTATTCTGGCTTCCTGGACTTTACAAATGGACCCCTACTTTTCTTTCTGGATTTGAAAGAATGGGGTTTTTTCACTATCAGTAATGATTTTAATTAAACACATGTCTGTTGACGTCCAGAATGAAACTAGGTAACATACCTTTGATCAAGAAACCTGAAAGGAGAGCAAGGTAATTCAGCCATGTGTACTTTTGTTTCCCTTTTGATTTTTCTCTTTGCCTTTTTGATTTTCACCTGAGCACAGGTGTAATAAGTTGACCTAAACTATATTTTAAAGACCAACAAGCAGCACTGAAGAGATTCCATATCCGCACTTTGTGGATGTTAAGTTGAGATTGCTTGTGGAAATCAAGGATCCTCATCCTTATCAGCTTGGCCATGACGTACTTGGTAGGACTATGGTCCCGCAGTACAGACACCAGAATAGGCACTTATGCCAAAAACGGTTGCAGGTTACAATGTTCAGAGAGCACTGCTGTGCTAGACACCACATAAAGAAATTTGGAGCTCATATCTTGCTTAGGAGGTCACCAACAGCTCAATTTTATTGTCAAAGCATAGTAATCTGGTGCCACTTAAAATATCCTAGGGTGTCATGTCTGGTCCCCAGCTATTGTTCTAGAATGTCACTGCTCTTCTCTAAGTCCCGTGTCATACCTGACAAACCTGTGTGCATGTGTTGGATAGCTCAGGACATCTCAAATGGCTCTACGGGCATTCATTCAGAATGTAAAATTGAACTACTATTCCCCTTGCAAAGTACATGTCTTTTACAGATTTATGGTCATATATGGTATTTGTTTTACTGGTTGTTCAATGATGTCCGCAGAACGACACTTTCTCTTAGGAAAGAGCTGGAATTCAGTCAAGGAGTAAGAACTTTGTCCTACATATTAAGTGTGAGCTGAAGTGTGAGCTGCCAGGATAGTCAGGAAAGAACTTGTCATGGAGGCTGGAGAGCTGTTCATTCAGCTCATCTGCCACTGAGTCTCCACTGACTGCAGTAGCTATTTAAACACCCACCCCAGTGTAGGCACCTACATGTAGATATCTCTATTTAAACGCTTTCATCTAGAGTTGATTCCCATCCTAAATGCCCGTTGCCCACCAATTAAGTGCTGGATGCATTGGGTAACCTGGATATTTCCTTCCATTCCTGTGCATCTATTCACTCATCAGTAGGGCATTTGAACAGTTCAGTGCTTCTCTCCAGCCTGGTTTTAAGTGACTTGTTTGATGGAGTGTCTAACTTTTGAGACTATTGCATCCTGTAATGAATTTAGTTAGACCCATGCTCATGAAACATAACTGACATTCACTCTTTGATCAGTGTCAGTCCATTAACCCCATCCATCAGAGATCCCTATGCTCAGCTTTATGACTATTGGGAGATTATTAGAATACGATCAGAACCAGCCTGCTCCTTTGGGCAACTATATTATGGTCATTTTCTGGTCTGACACCTCTTGCTTCTCAAAGTGATCCAGCGAGAATTTATAGGAATGGAAATTAGCTACAGTGTTGTCTTGTACTGTGAATTCGTTCATTTGTGGTGCTTTTGCTGATCACCTGTATTGCTCAGCTGCAGCTGACTAAATGAGACCTTTCAGTGATGCAGCCTTCGTAAAGTCATTTGGCCCATTCTTCATTATGTGCTTTCTAAAATTGTTATAGTAGATTAACTAACTAATGGTGGCTAGGCAGGAGCATTCATCCTGGGTAGGTTATTTCAGAAGCTGAGTTTTTGCTTCTGCTATTGGGAGCAGCTGGTTCTGTTCATGGTTGGTGAGAGAGGACTGGGCCATTGGGCAGATCCACATTAGGAATGCCAGTGTGGCGACGTTTTTGTATTTACAAACCCAATGTAATGACCTCAGAAAATGTGAGGGCTCTGTGGTACATAACGGCATGAAAACATCCTGCAGCCTTTATAATTCATGGCCTGGGGACTTCCGAATCAGAGCTGCCCTGGAAAATAGTCAATAACTTCTGAAACCGATGAAGTGGTTTGATAGGTGATAATACTTGCTTTTCTGCATTAGAAATTATTATGAAAAATATTTTTGAAGGATTTAAACTTTCTGAGAAAAGAAAAGTTTGTTTCCTGGGGATATTTGGGAGTATTTTTACCTCTCCTTCCCCTTCACTTGCCTCCCTTCCATCTGTCAAGTAAAGGGAAGTGCAGAAGTAAAAGGAGAACATTAGAGTAATATTAAAATTTAGGCATATAAAGAGTACTTCAACTTCAGGAAGTTAACTTTTTCTCCATAAACCAGAACACACTTTACACAGAAAGGAGAAAAAAGAAAAAAGAAAAAAAAAAAAAAGCATACAAAATTAACCTAAACCAAACCCAAAATATTTCAATGTCAGTGAATTTTTTTTCTATTTACAATACCAGCTAACAGTGGGGACAATGTCTCTATTAAAAGAGGATAAGGAATAAATTAAGTATTTATATGCAGTATAAACAATATTGGAGCATGTAAGAAGCATTGTAGTTAAGTCTGGTTGCATACTGATTTCCACTGGTATGTAATTTAGGTTTAATTTCCCACAGAATAATAATTTTTAGTCATTTAAATCTAGGGATAAGTGAGAAAACACTGAAGGATTAGATGAAGGCATTTTTGAAACAGATCTCTCTTAAAGTCTTTCACAAAGTATTTTTACTCTCCTCCTAGACAGTGAGGAATACTTTCTCATCTGAGAAGAGGAAGGTTTTTGAAGCTTGAGTATTTATGCGTCAGTCTATCTGTTTGTCTGTCTGTCTGCCTGTCTATCTATCTACCTATCTATCCATCTATCTATCTATGTAAGTCACCATCACACTCACACTTGGGTGTGAAGCAAACAGAGGAAGGCTGGCAGATGGACACTGAGCACGCAGTGTGGGGAGACACCTTCACTACCTCACACTAGTGTGGGGATCCCAAAACCCCAGTCACAAGAAGTCATACAGCCTGATGGGGCAACTGGAAGTTCACCAGTAGCATCAGTGGGAACAGAGTGGTATTGCTAACAAAGTGGCATTTAGGCACAGGGTTTCATTTAAGAATTTAAAGCTAAAACAATCTAAGCTGCATTTAGACCTAGGTTTCTGAATTACTCCCTGCCTGGAATAGTAGCAGGGTTCAGGACAGTATGACCTACTCAGTTCTGTCTTTTGGAAGTGGGAAGCCTGCAAAAAGGGAGAAAAGTGTCTCAAAGAAAATAAAAAAATGTAATTGTCAATAGAAAAAGTGCATATGTATGAAGCTTGCCTTCTCCCTACATTGCAAGGAACAAAACTGCGTGAAATATGGTGGCCTCCCAGGAGCTGGATCTTGATGATTATTTGTAAGGAGTCCCACAAACCACTTTAACAATATTTTAATTTAATGTACTTAGTGCTTTCATACTTATTGTAAGCAAAGAGAAGTTTTATGACCCAGCTGAACATGCACTGGGATCCATTTTACGGACACTTAGAATACAGGAAACTTAATGCCTTCCTTCAGAGGGCAGCCCTACATATAAGCTATATACAAATAAGCTTCCTGAGTCTCCCATGTGAGCTGACAGGAACAGCCCACTTCTTTTGGTAAAGAGTCCTCAAAATGGAGTAGAAAACAAAATCTTTGTAGGAAACTGAGGTTTTTTGGTTCTTTTCTCATCTTGCCTGTCCCTTGCTTGTCACAGCAATGCCATTTGGCCTGGAAGAGCGGAGCAGGCTCACACTTTATCTGCCCTGGAAGTAGCTGTTTGCTGTGCAACATCCCTGTCCTGGCGGAGTTTAGCTGGCCACAGCTACTGGGCGAGAGAGTAACAGCATGAAGTTCAAGGGCCTGTGTTATAAAGGAGCACAAACTGAAGACCTTAGTGATCCCCTTGACTGTGAAATCTGCAGCAAACACAGAAGAACTTGCAGAAAGAACCCACTCTTGATCTGGCGGCATGTTTATCCGTGTATCTGTTGTGAGATGTCTGACTGTTCCTAGAGGCAGCTTATTCCACAAGAAAGAGCTTCTCCGAGGCACATGCTATGGCGAACAGATAGAGTTTAAATCTACATCTCTTTTCCAGGTTGAGATTACTCCACCTAGAGCTTCTGTGAGTGTGCTTCTGGCACCCCCTTAATTTCCCTATTGTCTTCAGCAAATCATGAAACTGAATACAAATAATCCACTGAGACAATAGGCCATGCCATAGTCCTTTTTCTCATTTATGTGACACTGAAAAGACAATAGCCTCACCACCACCGCTGGTTGCTGGGGTCATGGAAAGATCCATTTTACCACCTGGTTTCTAGATGTGCCCTTCCCACCTTATGAAAATTCAGATGTACGTATGCCCTGTGGTAGTGTCAGAAAACATTATCATCTTCCCATATGGAACGCTGTGACTGCTTTTAACTCCTTCAGCCTACTTTCAAGAGCTATCAGCTTGGGGCCCATTACAGGATTGTACCAACGGACTGTGGAAGCTCGGGGTGATGAACTTACAAGGTAATTTAGCTGTGCTAGACAATGCAATTGCTTACAACCGAGGTTTGTCAGTCTGCTATCGCCTTCACGGCCCAGGCTTTGACTATGGAGAAAGTGTAACTATTCATAGCCACAGGCTTCTAGGAAGAATGGAGATATCCTGCAGAGTCACTGTCAAATGGAGAAATGGATTTCCACAGTGTGGTGATAGAGATGTACAGCAAGTTTCAGCAATCTAATTAGTTTCTTGATCAGAGGAAGGCAGCTCTTCAAGGCAAATGAAAAGGTCACAGCAAATCCCAGAGAAGTATTCATGTCTTTTGTCATATTTGCTGACAGATATTTAAATATAACCACTCACTTTTCCTGCAGACATTGTCAGCAGATGCCAGACAGCTGACAAGCAGCGATGAATTTGTATCACTGCCCTGACATGTCAACAACGAGGAAGTGGATAAAACTACTAAGTGTTCTTTTTGTGCTGCTGTGAGATAGGGCTGGGTCAGCATACACTTACAAGGCTTGGTGATGCCTAGAGGACACAGTGACTTGTCTGAAGATGGTTTAGCCCAGTGAATGATATTAGAAGGGGAAAGGAAGGGTGTTCTTTCACACTGGAGCACTATGAGAGGATGTTGTAGAAGACATGGGGTCTTCCAGAGACTTTCTGTATGACCTTAGTAAAGTGTTTTAATATGTTGCAGGACTGAAACCTAACCACATATTGACTGTCAGACTGACTTCAGTTACGGCAGATGAGGTGGGTTTACCCTCTTCCAATTCTCTGTCTGTGAAATGGGGACAAAGGCAATTCCTTTCCCTACCCTTTCATTATCACTTTTTTTAACTGTAGAAGCTTCAAGGGTAAGGATAGGTCTGGATGCAATTATGATGTGAGTGGACAAATAGCACATTATAGCACAGGATCCTGAACACAGAAGATGTTAACAGAAGAATGAAGACTCCATGACTGGAGAATTAACTTTTTTTTTTTTTTTTTTTTTTGCATGTGTAAACTGTATAACGGATTCCAGTAGTACCTAATATTTTTATAGGAAGACTAGAAAAAGTACAAGCTTCCTCCCAGCATGGTATCTCATTCCTTCAAAGAACCTGACCCTCTTCCACAGTCAGGAATATTCTGTACCCCCATTCCACGCTTTCCAGCCTAACAGTTAAAAGCATGTGTGCTAATAGGCCACATAGACATTTCTCAAGAGTATGGAACAGGTATATTGAGTCTTCTTAGAAATATTTGTTCATCTGGTCTGTGAACAAGAAATTTCTTGCTGGGAAAAGGCTTCAGCAACGAAGTTATGAGCTTAAGAGAGAGTAGGGGATTTTACTTAAATAGACTTGTATAGTGCAGAAAGGTCTTTGTCTGCACTCAGAGACCTGGTGAATCAAATCTCATGCTTCAGAGTATTAGATGATTAATGCATAAATCAGAAAGGAGGGAATCTCACTGTTCGTTCACAAATTGGCTAGAAATGTGGGTATGAAAGTATAAGTTACTTTGCTTTGATTGGGAAAGTGATGGAAGCAGGATGCATAGCATATCCTGTATTCCTGAAGGAATACTAAGCTTAGATTGCATTAATGACATGCATGTGTTAAAATCATAAATACATAATGTGATAAGCGCTTTTACATGCTTAAGTGTATCACCCACTGATCATCTCTCTCAAAAACAAAGGTAAGATTCTACCTTACGTTGAGTTCCATGCCCCTCTAGCATGTAAATGTGCAAAACAGATGCGTGAAACATTTATAATGTTCAAGAAAAAAGAAACAGAAAGAAAAACATGAAGTAAAAGCAAAGTCAAAGAACACAAATGCTTCCTAGGAAGCAGTGAGATTTTTTTCCCCCTTGCTTCTCCAACGCCTGCATACGCAGACAACATATGAAATGCTCAGAAGGGAGGGTTGCCTGTTAGTATTTATATCCTCTTGAATATATCTTCAGATAGAATAAAACCTGTAAGTCTGACCCATTTTAGGCTCCAAATAGGCCAATGAATTTGATTAATTTAATTTAAGAAGCGTGATGTTGGTAGCCCCTCCTTCCCATCAGCATTGTGCAAACTGAGGGCTACGCATAAGTCGCGGAATGCATTTGTGTCATTTGCATTGTGTCTGTCTCATCTGCCGGTACCAGTTCATAAAGATGAACTGCCACTTGCAGTGTTTTGCAAGGTGTGTCTGGTGGGAAACAAACAAATCAAAAGATTTGTTGCTTGGGCCACACTGTGAGCTGAAGAGTTGTTACTCGCATAACATTTATGCCTCTGTGTGTGTACATATAAACTATGTTCTATCCGTACACACAGCCCATCCATAGACACGGACGATGGCTTTCGTAGCCTTTACAAACGTTCAAGGAGAAGAAAGTGATTTTCTATGGATATTGAAGTTCAGATTCATCCCACCAAACTGGAATGGCTGAATTACAAATATGAAAGACAGGAATATGGAAAGGGTTCTTAACTTTCGTAAGATGTGATGCTCCTCCCATTTTTTCTCTTTTTCTTTCACTGAATTTCCTACTGTATGATTACACAAACTCAAACTCCTTGTGAATAAATTCAGCTTAAAAAATTGGCAGAAATCTAAGCTGGGGACAGGGAAATTAGCTTTTTCTAAAATCGTTTTTCACCTGATCAGTGCTTCACTCTGATTCACAGCACAGTCACCCAAATGCTTGTAGAGGTGTAGGGACAAGGACAATGCACGGAGCAGCAGTGGGAAGCCAGAGTTGGGAGAAAGGTGGCAACTGCCTTTTCCAGTGGAAGTGCTGGCTTGAACTGATGTGGTAGGTAGAACATTGGCCAGCTCAGCTTACGCCCTATATGGTATAAGATGGGATGTCATTAAGCAGTGATACTTTTTGCCTCCTGAGTATACCTGTTTACAGATATGGAAAAAAGACAGGAAGATTTTACAGTTGTCCACCCTGGACAGATGGTCTGTTTGAAATGTCTACACTGTGGAAAACCTTGGCTTGATGGGAAACGTGCCATTTCATAGGTTACCTTCCCCCAATCCTCCATTTCAGATCAGAGCCTAACCAGCAAAAGATGTTGTAACCTGGTTTTGATAGTCAGTCTTTTGCTTGTATGCTGCAATGTATTTTCTTCCTCTGACCTTATAAAGTACAGCACATCTGCATGCTCCTTTTTGAAGTAGGTGCGAGTATGCCACAACTTTACATATATGGCAACTGAGGGCTGTAACTATTATGTGACTTACTCAGGATGTGAATGCGCCTCCAGAAAGCCCTCCAAGCCCCCCCAAGCCCCTTAGATATTTGCTTTTGCCACAGAAGTGCATTTGCTCTGTATCAACTAAGCAAGGAAGTTAGCCTCTTTTTATTAACATACCTGTAGAAAAACTGAAAGAGGTAATCTCTGTTCCTAAGTCAGCTTGCTGGGATATAAGTTAATGTTCTGAACTCCACCGGAAGAAAAATCACATCCATTTATGATTTCTCATCCTGACATTTCTCAAGAATAAACTAGCACAGTCTAGATTATAGTACTAATGAATTATGAATTACAAAAAAGCTCTTTTTTTAAAACTGAATCAATAAATTAAAAACACGAACCTTCAATTATTATTTGAATTTCAACTATTATGGCCATTTTTGCTGATCTTTTGTTCATTTTAGAGGACTGCGCTACTTCGGAAGCAGCATGTGTGATTACGTGTTTTGATGGCAGTTTGTTACTTTTGACTATTACTTTTAAATTATGCTTCATTGTGCCTACTGCAGGGTAATGATGGTGCGTGCTTTATTCCAGAGGGGATCCAGTCAAATGTGTTCCTGTTTGCAGGACTAGAGCTCATGTACTCAGGATATAGAAAATAACATCCACTACTTTCACTAGCCAGAAAGACTGAGGTCCTGGATCTGATCTCGGTATTAAGTGTATCTATTGACTTTAATGGATGAAGAGCTGGAATGAGCTCACCACGTACCTGAAATACTGCGATGGTGCTGAATTACAGGGGAATTCATTCCAACAAGAAGAACAAGTCGCTGCTCCGCACATTACACTGGGTATGATCAACGTGATTGAGAGTAGAGGAAAATTGGCATTCGGTTCAATTCAGTCCTCCTAAAATCAAGCAGAGATTTGATTCCAGTGGTCATTGTCAGTAGTTTAAAGAGGGAAAGCAGATGTAACAATGGGACAGATAAATTTCATAGGCATTATTGTTGCAGGAAAAGTGTTTAATTTAGTTTCCAGCTAAATAAATTCACATATCTCTTAGCCCTAATTTCTAACAATGGACTCGGGTTTTAGAGAACAGCTTTCCATCTTCTCACTGAAAATGATACCTGTACAAATAACTGACTTTCAGATTGAGAAGATGAATAAAATTGAAGAACAGAAAGACTTATTTTTGCTGGTCAACTAGAAACACTATTTCTGTGGGTTTTTTTTAAATTTACCTTGAATGAAATGGTTATATATATACATGCATATTTTCATACAGAGTCGGGCCAAGTGCTTTCTTAGACTGGAGATACGTTTTTTAGCTCTTTTTCTTTTTGATATTAATATCAAAGGAAACAAAATTGAAGCATAATGTTAAAAATGCCAGTCTAAACAGAAAAAATAAAAGAAAATGTTGTTAAATGATCACTGAAATGCTTTGACTTCTTTCAAATGTCCCTTTTGAAGTATTTACTTTTTTAATGACACAATTTGTTGAAATTAATGTGAATCTGCTAACCTCTACTTTTTACTTCAATCTGAATTTTCAGGTGAAAAATAGAATTATTCTAAAAATTACATCCACTTAGACTGTCTTAACCTTACTAGTCCTAGCAAGGTTTCTCATATGCATTTTGATTCTAAAAGGTTCTCCCTTGGTTTTTTGAGCAACAGCTGCGAAAGCAGGCAACCCACTCGCTACTCCTGTCCTAGGAGTAGTGTAGTAGTCCCAGGAAATTGTTTCTGTTCCTTTAATGTTTACTTGTCCTCAGTAATGTCCAGTGCTACCACAAGACATACATACATACGCATGCACCTGCAGTAGGAAGCAAGAAACAAGGAAAAATCCTGACTTCATACAGTGTAGAGCTCTCTTTTCATTCCCATTTATGCTGCACATCTCCCCTGGCATGTAAGTGCAGCTCCAATTCATTTGTTAATCAATGAATGTCCAAATACTTGTAAGCCTATAAAATGTAATGTGTTTCCCCCTCTTTTAATAAAACCATGGCTGTAATGTCACAGTCCCATGGTTTCTTCTCCTAGTGCTAGTCCTTAAAAACTTTTCAGTTAAAAGAGATGGTATGTCTTCAGTAGCTATGAAGAGTCTATGATTTGTGTGAAACAGTATTTTCAACATCTATTTCACAGACAAATTGGCACAAGAAGGTCATAGTGGCCAGAAGAGAAGTAGCATTTCTCTGCCTTGGGATCCTCGTCTGCAATGATGCATATCATGAGCAATGGCCTGTTACGTGCAAGCCGAATCCTACAGTCTTAATTGATCAAAGAACAACTAATACCACTGGACCCTGCACAGTTGCCTTAATCGCCTCCACAGCCCAGATTTTTAGAGCTACTTAGCTATGTAATGATGCAGGTAGATGCCTAGAGTTTCACAGAATCACGTAGGTTGGAATAGACCTTTAAGATCATCAAGTCCAATCACAAACGTAACACTGCCAAAGCCACCACTAAACCATGTCCCTCTTTGTCCCTCATGTCCCACCACATCTACCTATCTCTTAAATACCTCCAGGGATGGCAATTCCACCACCTCCCTGGGCAGCCTGTTCCGTTCTTGATAACCCTTTTTGTGAAGTTT
>VZSF01005674.1:0-10111 GCA_013398295.1 Chionis minor | reverse complement strand
TCCCTCCCAACCCAAAGCGTTCTGTGACTCTAAGACATGGCCAAAGCGCAGTGACCTGTCAGGGTGGTGGGCCCTGCGCCGGTGGCACTCCTCGCTTGTCCCAGCTGTGGGCCTCTGAGCCCGCCATCACCTGCCGTCAGGTCCTATCCTGACATTCCCAGAAGCTTTTCAACCCCACGGGGGTGATCGCGACCCACTGGGCTGAGCTCCAGCCCCACAGCAGTAACAAAACCACCTTTGTGACCCCCTGTGAGGATGTCCTGTGGGATCTCCACCCCTGCCACTGGGAATACCGGCTCCTCCGCAGCCCGTCTGCCGTGTGAAGGGTCAGCGCCCAGCACGTTCCTGGTGGCGAGGGATCCCAGCATCCCAAGGGCATCTGGGAGCTGCCACTGGGCTGGGGAAGCTGTGAGTGGGATGGCACCAGGGGGGGGGATCTGCCTCTCTGGGTTTTGTGTCATCGGGTGAGACGTTCCCAGCTACCGTGATGTCTCCATCGGGGAGGAGAAATCCTCGCGCGTCTCCACAGGCGCTTGCCGTCTCTCCCTGTTGGTGAATTTAAAATGCCTGGTCCCCTCTTTGGAGCCGGAGTTTGGCTTTGCCGGCTCCGCGGTCCCCGCTTAGCCTGGCTTTGGCTGCGGTGGGACCAGGCAGCCATGCTCACAGGGCGCTGCCTGCCCTTCTGCCCGCGCCGGCAGTGGTGCCCCCGCGGTTGCAGCCCTGCCTCCGCTTTGCCCTCTGCAGCACGGCGGCACCCGGCCACCGCCGGGCTTCATGTGAGAGATGGCGAATGCCGAAGTGAGCGTCCCTGTGGGTGATGTGGTGGTTGTACCAAGTGACGGAAACGAAGGGGAGAACCCGGAGGATACCAAAACCCAAGTGATCTTGCAGCTCCAGCCGGTGCAGCAAGGGTGAGTTGGATGGTACCGGTGTGTCTGGGAGGTGCGGGGTGGGACTGGGGGGGGGGGGGCGCCCCCCNNNGGGGGGGGGGGCGGCACTCCCTGTCGATTTTTCGTGGCGTGGGGACCCAGCATCACTGCGTTTCCCAGGGCTGCGTCGGTTTTGTGCCACTCGTGGTAGAGAAGAAAATACGATGCCAAAAAGCTTTTGTTGTGTGTCGTTGTCACGGGGCCTCCGAGGACTGAGATTGTCCTGCGGGGACGTGTCTGCCCGATGCTCTCTCTGGATCACGGCAGCCCGGCGATGGCCGTGGCAGTGGGGAAGCAGCGAGGTGGTCGCGGCGCCGCTCCGGCCACACGTCCTCCCGGCCTCCCTCTTCCCTCTCCAGCCCCAGGGTGGGTTTTTTGCCACACTGCAGCTGCTGTGCGTGGTGGTCCGTGCCCGCATGGGCAGATCTGCAGATGCCTCTGTGCCAGCTTTCCCCTGAAATAATACCCCTCTAAACCACAATGAAGCTGGCATGATGTTGGAGGGAATTTTGTGGTACCCCTGACTTTTTACCCTGTGGAAAAGTGGCTGCTACCAGGCGCTTCATCATCAACCCCGGATCAATCAGGGCGTAAATATACCGGCTCCGGTTTGATGACATTCGCAGAGTGGGGTGGCTGGAGGCCTGACAGTGACTCGTCCCTGCGTGATCACCAGCGCTGCAGTGTCACACAGGGCTGGAAGGGAAATCCTGGGGCATTGAGCTCTGCTTCCTGTTGTCGTGGGTAACCGCCTGTGTCAGAAAGCGGAGGAGAAGGCACAGGGAAGCGCACTGCGGAGCTGCTCCGGTGCTGCTGGCAACGGGGAGGGTGCGGTGACAGGACTGGGAACGACTCTGCGTGTTTCAGTCCTGGGGATTATTATTGTATTTTGTATGTGCCAAAAAAATGCCTGTGATTGAAACTGTATCAAACAAAATCCACCTGTCCCTCAAGGACAGGCAAGAAAGCACCAAACCGATTTTTATTTTTTTTTAACCCTGTGCTGTGAATCTTAATTTTGTCCACGATTTATGTAGTTTCTTTATCAATGGACGCTTTCACGACAGGATTTACCAAGAGGGCTCCGAGGCCAGCGCCACCGTAGTGGCCGTGGAAACCCATGCCATCCACAAGCTAGAAGAAGGGATCGGTGAGTTCCTGCTTGGCATGGGCGGAATCCCCTCCTCTGCAGGGCTGGTCGCCGCTGAGCTGGTGTCTCTGGTTCGCTGGGCTTCCTTCTGGCTCTGCCCCTGCAGATGCTGTTTCCCAGGCATGGATGTGGGTGCAGGGTCTGGGCATACTCTGGAATAAGAGTCTGCTGTTACTGCTTGGTCTCAAAGTCCTGGAACTGAGATCCTGGCTCTCCTGCAATGAATGGTAAGGGCTCCCACAGGGTCCAGGGGAGCCGAGGTTTCTCCCTAGCCTCGGTGCACAGGCGCTGGCAGGCAGGAATGATGGTTATCAGGATGTTGTTGTCGGCGCTGGCTGAAGCATCGGACTCCGATGGATGGTTCTTTGCAGAACGAACAGCCCTTGACAGTTGGGGTTGGATGTTCAGAAGAACAAGCAGGTTGGCTCCGAGTGCTCCCTGCCATCCTGCAGGAAAAAGTCTCCCGTCGTTGGGTGCTGTCACTAGTGTTCTCCTTCCTGCGTGGGTCTTTTGGCAGTATTAGCAGAAACTCTGTGCGTGAAGAGAATATATTGTCAGTAAATATCTGATAGCGCTGCTAAAGAGATATCAGAGTTCCGAGAAATCTGAGGTAGCTGTGCTTCGAATTTTAAAGCATTTTGTTTCCACAAAGATTGTTCTCATTGGCCCTGCCCCCCCCCCACTTACAGATGTGTTGGATTTCTGATCTCACGTTCTCCTCTAGATGAGCTTCATTTTGAGCATTGCTATATTAAAAAGCAGATACCGGTTGCTGTTAGTGCTAGTAATTGGAGAAGACTGGGAGAGGACTGATCCTGAACTGGGGTTGGCCCTTCTTTTGGTTTCCTGAGTGTAGGTCTCACAACCTGTGAGCTTTCAGCTCCCGCCTCGTGGGATTTGGGCCTTTTGGGTGGAAAGTTTCATTTTTCACCCCTTTTTCCCTCAGACCCCAGCACCATTGAAACGAACGAGGAAATCGAGATCGCCTATCCCATCACCTGCGGGGAGAGCAAAGCCATCCTGCTCTGGAAGAAGTTTGTCTGTCCGGGAATTAATGTCAAGTGTGTAAAGGTAAGGGCGTTTTCGCAGCAGTTTCCTTCTCTGCTCTTGAGGTCTGGTGCTTGACCTCCACAGGACTTCCTTACTTTTCCTCTTTCATCTGAGCCTTCTCCTGGAGCTGAGTGACTTTGCCTTTGCAGTGTGCTGGATTGTTAGTGCTAAAATTGTTTCTAGCATGGGGAGGAGTGGGGCAAGGAGTGAAAGCCTATCACCCACCTTATATTTCAGCACTGCTCTTGATTGCTGTTTAAAGCAAGGACTTGGAGCTGAAGGCAAGCAGGGGATGCCGCCTGAGATCTGCCAGAGCTTTTCTTCCTTGTCTCTCACCCTTGGTGTCCTGATATCCCACTCCTGTCACTTCCTTAGTGAGCAGGTTGCATTGAGAAGAGAAATCTTGCGGTTACCTTTGTCCGCGTGAGAGCGTGCTGAGGCTGCGCCCCTGCGTGCCGCTGCGGCTGGAGCGCTCTGTCGCTGACCCTCGACGGGAATGGCCATAGTCCCCGGAGCAGGATGGAACAGACACCCCAGTGAATACCTGTATCAGATAGGGGTGGCTCGGCTAGTTGATGTGACGGGAGTCTCCCGTAGTGATCTCCGAGATGACTGTACGTGTTCGCAGAAGGAGCTAATTTGGTTCGTGCTTCGTGCGAAAGCCTTCAGGGCTGTTCTTGGCTAGAGCCATGCGGTTCAAATGCCGATGGCTGGCAGGTCATCCCTGCAAACAGATCTGTGCTGGAGTTAGAAGCATTGCTGTGCTGAGAGGATCAAAGCTGGTTAGGGATTTCAGAAGCAGCTCCTCTTTCTGGGTGGAAGTGAGGGCTCAGATGAGCTGTGGGCTGCCTGTGTTGGATGTCCCAGTACAGTCTTCCGCAGCCATGTTACCCTCTTTGCTGAGCCTTTCTTTATCTCGTTGCCAGTTCAATGACCAACTGATCAGCCCGAAGCATTTCGTCCACCTGGCTGGGAAGTCTACCCTAAAAGACTGGAAGAGAGCCATTCGCCTCGGGGGAATCATGCTGAGGTATCTCACTTGCCCACTGTGTCCAGCTTCAGGGCTTCCTCACTGCCGCTGCAGCATCCCGAGCACGCGGTTTGTCCGCTTTGCGGCCCCGCGGCAGATCTCTTGGAAGCTCACATCACTTGGCCACGTGGTCCCAGGGGCAGGATTCCTCATCCTGGGCATACGTGGCCTCTGCTGGGGGAGCTGGTACTTGGTGGGGGCGGAATTGGACTGGAGTCCTGCACGTGCAGCTGGGAGATGGCTTGTGTTTGCCGTTCGAAAGCCCTGCGGGAGTGGTTCCGTTTGCAGAGTGGCGCCGGGTCTCCCTTTCTCCATCCTTCCCACGGCGGTAGCGTTCCTAGGTGGAATACTCCCCTTTGGTCTCTGGGCTGAGATTTGAGCTGAGCCTGGTTCTCTCCCTGCTCCCTGCGCAGGAAGATGATGGACTCGGGGCAAATCGATTTCTACCAGCATGACAAAGTTTGCACCAACACCTGTCGAAGCACCAAGTTCGATCTCCTGATCAGCAGCGCCAGAGCACCAGTGCCAGGGCAGCAGAGTGTGGTGCAGACTCCTACATCGGCTGACGGTAGGAAACCGGTTGGCGACGTCACAGGAGATTCCCTCTGGCACTCCTCTCCCTCCCTGGGCTCATCAAATCAGGTTGACCCCCCCCTCAGACACACACTTTACACCTTCTCTCCAAGCGTAGCAGGGCAGTCTGGCCATTCAGGAGGCGGCTCTGGTTTCTGGGAAGGAAAATGCTTCTCGTGTCTGCTCAGGGAGGTCTCGGCAGCATCTGTCAGGGGGGTAACGGGGGGGCTGGAAAGCAGCTGGTGTTAAGCAGTGACTCGAGGCAGCCTCGGGAGCCACGGGGGGGAGCTCACCTTGAAGGGGTCCCTGTTTTGGGGTCACCACCTGAATCATAGAATCACTTGGGTTGGAAGAGACCTTCAAGATCATTGAGTCCAACCGTAGCAAACACCTGAAAGAGCTTGTACGGTGTTTCCTGATGCCCCATTCGAGGGTCTATTGCGAAGGCACGAGATGGGCCTCAGAAATGAACGTAGGCATGCAGACCTCCTCCGGAGCAGCCTGCTCCACGTCACCCGGACATCTGTGAACAGGGTATGATGGCTGGAGATGGTTTTATTGTCATTCCAACTGCAAATTCTCAGCAAATCCTGTGCTGCGGAGCAGAAAGCGATCTCTTTGCCAAGGTTAGGGGAGAAGACCACTCCCAACCGTACCGCATCGTTCAGTTGGGCAGGTTGCATTTCTGTAAGGCCCGGGGTGGGCAGGATGACCGTTGTCCGTAGGCTAAGGAGAATCTCCTGGAAAGCACACGGTAAAACCTTACAGTGGCTGCAGGTTGGCTTAGTCCCAAATTTGATCCAGAAACTTAGGATTGAGTCAGATCCGCTTCCCTTCAATAAGCTGGCTTGGACCCTGACCCTGTCATTTCCTGAGAGATCAGGAGATCTCTGGAGTGCAGAGCTCCCTGTTGATGATGGAAGGGGAGAAGGGTGGCTTGGCTGAGTTTTATTTGTTCCCTTCTTTATTCTGATCCCTTTCTGCCCCTTTTATGCCAGGACTCTGGTTTTGCTTTATGGAGGGCACGTGGGTTTCCCTCCAGAAGCCTCTCACAGCCTTTCACAATCACAGTTCCAATGAGAAGCAGCAATATTTGCTTTTAGCTAATTGGGTTGAAAGAAGCCAGGCACAAACACCCTGACCACAAGAGTGAAAAAGAGCCCGGGAGGGGTGAGGGGGGGTGGAAGGCAAAGCAGGGATTCAGGGCTGGCGTTCCGGGGGCCGCAGAGAGAGCTGATGTTGCCCCTCTGGCAGGGAGCATCACCCAGATTGCGCTGTCGGAGGAGAGCATGGAGGAGGGGATCGAGTGGAACTCGGCTCTGACGGCTGCCGTCACCATGGCCACTGAGGAAGGCATGAAAAAGGACACGGAGGAGATCTCGGGTAAGCTCAGGCTGCTCGTTGGGTGTTTTCTCCCCCTCTCCTTGCCTGTTACATTCCGGAGACTGAAAATGCTGAAAATGAGAGTTCAGGCAATGGCGGGGCTGTCGCCCGGCCCCTTGGCCATCCCAGCATCTCCCAGGTGTGCAGAGTTCCTGCCAAACAGAGCTCCTCACCGCAGCGGGCGGCGGGGGACTTCAGCGCCCTGGCCTTGTGGCTGATGGATGATCCCCCGAATCAGTTGGTCCTAGTTACAGTGAAGGGCTTTTTTTTTGTTGTTGTTGTTCATTAGAAGGATGTAAACATCTGCCAGCCTGGAGCTGGGCTACACCACCAGTGAGCAGTGTCTCCTTGGTGCTCCGTGGTAGTGCCCTGCCAGCGCGTCTGGCTGCGTCTCTCTCCCGGTGGTGCCTTGCCTTCCCCCTTGGGATCAGTGAGGAAGCTTAGGCAGAATTTCCTCAAAGATTCTAAGCTCTGCGTCTTGCAACGATGAGCAGAGGCGGTGAAACGGTCTTGGAAGTCACGGTGCTGCTTGAAAACATGTTAACTGTTTTTCCGCCTGGATCTGTTTTCCTTCTTTGGGGTTTTGAGTTCTTTTTGCGTGTCATATCCACCCCAATAGCCAAATTAGAAGTCGTCTTGTGTGGTTACTCGTGCCTGACAAGTCTAAGGTAGCTTTGTGGTGGGGGGAAATGCTGGGTGCTTGTACACGTTGACTTCTTGTTCCCTCTCCTCGTGCCAGAGGACACGCTGATGTTCTGGAAAGGAATAGCTGACGTGGGGCTGATGGAAGAGGTTGTGTGCAACATCCAGAAGGAGATAGAAGAGGTCCTAAGAGGCGTCCAGCAGAGGTTGGGTCAGTCTCCCTTCCAGATGACAGGTAGGTTGTGAGCCGCAGCCTCCGGCTCGGCGAAGGGGAAGGATGCTCGGAAGGGCGGCTGCAGGCAAAAAAATTGAAGTGATGAGGCGGTTGAGTCAGGGCGGTGAGGACTCGGCTGTGGTCTCAGCCTGCCCAGCTGTGAAGCGCCTTCGCTTTCACCGCTGCGGGTCACAAGGACGCAACGTGCCACCCTGTTCTGTTCCCTGGGCAAAATGAGGCCGGCAGCTGGCTGAGACCACGAAGCGACTGTCCTCCCCTCCCGGCCCTCGGGAAAGCCTGCCCAGATTCCCTTCTCAGGCCAAAGTTATTCCAACACTTTCCTCCGTGACGGTGCAGGCTGAAACAGGTCCTGCCCCCTCACTTCTCGTTCTGTCTTCACTTGTGCCAGAAAACCTGGTTTTGGGGCTGAACCAGATGAGGGAATTGATCTGGGTTAAAAATAACTCCCCTCCCCTCTTCAGGGTTATTTTTAACTCGGATCAGTTCCCTAATCCAGTTCAGCACATGCCCCTGTGAGCGCAGGGTTTGAGAGCACCTCTTGTTGATGCTCTTGCTGAGCACTGTGGCCACAAACTTCATTTTACCCAGGATATTTATTTATTTTTTATTTTCTAATTTAGCTTTGGGCTGCCGGATCTTTGTGTCTGGTAGGTGGCAGCTTTTCGAAGCTGTGATTGATGGAAGTCAGTGGATTATAATAGAAATTTTGCGCAACTTTCAGCGGAGCTGGCACATTAATGACACTGTCAGCAGCATGGGGTGATGATTTGTAGGTGGAGAGCTCGTTTGTATCTCTGTGATTGCAAATTATGCTTTCATTTGCAGCAGTTTTGAGCTGCTTGGGTGACACATCTCTGTTCCGCTTTCTTTGCGGTGTGAGTGGGATTATTTAGTCCTTGGATGTCAGAAGGATGTGGGAGCTGGGCTGGCCCTTGTCAGCCAGTCCTTGTGGAAGAACAGAGACGGTTTTACAAAAAGCAGCAGAAAATTTGTGGTGTGATACGAGCATGTTTTGGGTACTTGGCTGAGTCCCACCTGCGGGACCAGGCGTTTGTCCCCATGCACTTTCCTTGCAGATGCTGCAGTCTTGAACAACGTTGCCCACACGTTTGGCCTCATGGACACAGTCAAGAAGGTTCTGGACAACAGGAAAAACCAGACGGAGCAAGGAGAGGAGCAGTTCCTTTACACGCTGGCAGGTACAGGAAGGCTTCTCATCCTCTTGCTGCTCTTAGGAACTTACGTGACTTTCCTTCAGCGTATCCCAAATATGGTTCATTGGGGGTTATTGTCCCATACACGCTGCATCCCAACCCCTTTCCATCCTAAGGCTTGCGTGGAATTTCCCCTCTCCCTTGCCTTGTGGCAAGCAGTTGCCCGGGGCATTCCCCAGCCCAAAGTCTGTGCCGTTTGCTGCAGCCAAGGTGCTGGATGGGACTTGGAGTCCGATTCCATCGGCACTGGGAAGGCGGTGGTGCCAGCTGAGGGCCGTGCGGCAGTTATCCGAGCTGCAGGCAGGGCCGTGCTGTGCCCGAGCTAACAAGCTTCTTCGCGTACGGGGCGCCGAGTTGTCCGCTGGTCTTGGCATGGAGCTATCGGGTGTCTTGCACGCCTTCCCCTGAGCTGAAGCCAACAACCTGACCCGGATTCCCCGGAGCTGCTTGCTGGATATGTCTCCCTCCTCGCTGTGCCCCATAGGACCCGTTCTTATCTGGGATGTCCCAGTCCCCTACTGCCCTGGATAAACGAGATTACTGTGCTACTTCCCACTTCCAGTCTTTGGGCAGACAAGGGTCGAGGGAGATGTTGCGCTGACCCAGGCAGTCCTGCTCCCTGTCCCCAGTAGAGATGCTCGGCTCCTGGGAAGGCGATGCAGCCAAGCTCAGGAAGCAGTTCCTATTGTCTGGAGGGGCTTGTCCGCTCTCCCTTCTACCCTGGGGAGCCGAAATTCCCATTTTCTCATCGGTGGGAGTAGCCAACTGGTGTGGAGCGTTGCCTGTTCCTTCTCCAGGTGCTGCCAGAGCAGGCGGAGCGCGTGCAGAACATTGACCGGGTCTGTGTGGGTGGCAGGAGAATCTGGCCTTTTCCTTCGGGGCCGTTTTGGGTCTTGAGGGAAATGCTTAAAATGGTGGCTCGGCTGGGTGGTCGGGAGACCTCCTGCCCCAAACCTGGGGTGTTGTGGTTGGTCGTGGAGCCCGCGAGCCCCCAGGAGCTCCGGCGGTGTTCCGGCCCTAGCCCAAGGCACTGCTTAGCCCTTCTCTTTGCAGACCTGGAGCGGCAGCTGGAAGAACAGAAGAAACTTGCCAAGGACCAGAAGGCCAAGTCCCAAACCATCCAGAACGTGGTGCTGATGCCCGTCAGCGCTCCCAAGCCCCCCAAGAGACCCCGCCTGCAGCGCCCAGCCTCCGCCACCGTCCTCAGCCCCTCCACCCCCATCCAGCAGCCTCAGTTCACCGTCATCTCGCCCATCGCTATCGCGCCCGTCGGGCAACAGTTCTCCGTGGGCAACATCCCGGTGGCGACTATTAGCCAAGGCTCCAGCCCGGTGACTGTTCACACCTTGCCGTCTGGCTCCCAGCTCTTCCGATACGCCACCGTGGTCTCCTCCTCCAAGACCAGCTCTTCCGACACCGTCACCCTCCACCCGTCCTCCAGCCTGGCGCTGCTGAGCTCGGCGGCCATGCAGGACAGCGGTGCCCTGGCCAACGTGGCGGCCGTGGTCAACCCCGTGGAACTGGTGGCCATGGAGTCCGGCCTCACTTCCACCATCCAGGCCGTGGAAGGCACCTCGGACGACGGGCAGACCATCATAGAGATCGACCCGGCGCCGGATCCCGAAGCGGACGCGGACGAGTCGGAAGGCAAAGCCGTGATCCTGGAGACAGAGCTGAGGACTGAGGAGAAAGTGGTGGGAGACGTGGAGGACCATCAGCACCAGGTCCATAATGTGGAGATTGTGGTCTTGGAGGACTAGTGGGGAAGGCAAGCGTCAGTTTGGGGAAGAGTTGGGAATTTGTTTTATTTTGAGCTTTTTTGTTAAGCATCTTTTCCAGCGACCCCATTTGTTTCCATGGATATTTTCATTGTACTGTATATATTATATATATATAATTTTTTTT
>VZSF01005670.1:0-30772 GCA_013398295.1 Chionis minor | reverse complement strand
CCCCCCCGATTTTCTCTTTGGCGTGTTTGGTTTTTTTTTTTTTTTTTTTTTTTTTTTTTTTCCCCTCCCTCCTGCCTTTCTTCGAAACGCCCTGTCGCCCGTTTGGGAGGAAAACCCAGGTTTTGCTCGCTCCCCGCAGCCGGGGCTTGGTCCCTCTCCCCCGGGGCCGGTAGGTGAGGGGGTGCCGAGGGGCTCTGCGCCACTGCCGCTGGCTCCCTGGGAAAGACGTGGGACACGGGATCGCTGCGTCTGTGCGTGATGGCGGGAGGGCGGAAAAACGGGAGGTTACGTTCTATTTTATTTTATTATATTTATTTTTTCTGCCGCCATGGCGGGGAAGGAATGCTCCTTGAAATTCCCTGGTGGCGTCCCGTCCCCCCTGCCCCTGCACAACACGGAGATAAAGACCCGGATAAGCGGCTTGGGGGCATTGCCTGCCCCTCTTGCCCACCCGCCCCCGTCCTGGGCCATGGCAGAAGCACCTTCAAGCCCTGCTGCCCATCCCGGGCAAGGCTCCTCGACGGCGTTTTGGGTGATGGACCCCTCATCCACCATGAAGAGCCTTCAGCCGCTCTTCCTGGTGGGAAAAGGGGGTGAGCCAGGCCTGCCCCCACCCCTCTGCCGCTGCTTCAGCCCTTTTCCCCCCCGGAGGAATGGGGCGAGCTGGGGCATGGGGTGCCCGGCACCGCCGGCGGCTAATGATTAACCCCGCGCCCCACGTCCCCAGCGCCATTTTGATCGGGGTGGGAGGGCGGCTCCGGCTCCTCGCTCCACCGCCACCCCGCAGGGACCCCCTCGTCCCAGCTGGGACCCCCGTGAGGGCATCCCCGTGGTGGGTGGCCGTGGTTTGGCGTGGGGCAGGGGTTGGGAATGTGTCTCCGGCGCCCGCTTTCCCTCTCCTGTGGCACTGATGCCCCAAGGGCAAGTTTTGGGGCTCTGTCCTTCAGAGGGAGGTGGCGAGATGAAGGCAACGTCTCCATTGCCGAATTTCCATATGACGCCCCGGCGATTTGGCATCCACAGCGGCCGCGAGCGGTGGTCACAGATGTGGGGGTCAAAATGGGGGTGAGGGCCACACAGCACCCTCCTCCTTCCACTAGGGTGGTCCTGGCTCCGTTCCTCTCCTTGTAACCTCGGGGCTGCTGGAGACCCTGCCCTTCCGCGCCGTGTCCGGGTGGGTTATCTGAAGTCGGAGGGTTGGGTGGTGGCTCTCCAGGAAGGTGTGGGTTATCTCCAGGGCCCGTTCCCGGTGGGAAAGGGTGGCAGCTCCCTGCTTGGTCTGGGGGGAGGGAGAGGTTTGCCGTCTCTCCGCCTTCGTAGCCCCCGCTGCCGGGTGGGATTAGGCAGAAGGGTTGGTGCTCGCCCCACACCTCGGCCATGGCCATGGCCGGCCCCGTGCCACCTCTCGTCCTCGTGGGGGACGTGGGGATGCGGAGCCCCCAGCAGCCGTGGCAGGATTTCTGGGAAAACCCACCCAGGGGGAAGCGTTATGGGTGGCAAATCCCTGACAGCCCGGGGCTGGACCCCACATCTCCCGGGAAGGAGTTTTCCGTGCGCTGCCCCCTTTTCTCTTAACGAATGCCAGGGGCTGTGGGCAATGCCGGAGAAGCTGCCGTAGCTGGAGGGTGGAAAAGCTGGATGGCTGCAGGTCTGGGAAATCCTTTGCTCCGGGAGGGGAGGGTGTTTATCGGAGCGGTTTGACAAGACTTATGGAAAAGGCTGTGACCTGTCAGAGCTCCAGCGCTGGCTGTCGCCCATGGGGCATTTCCCGCTGCTCCAGCTCTCCCGACTTGTGTCTCCCTGATCTCCGGCAAAGAAAGGAGCAAACTTGCAGCTAATCTCTTTATCTCACTGGTTGCAAAGTTACCCCCCCCCACCTCCACAAATCGCTTTTCAAACAAGAGTGGAAGGTGGGAGCTATTTGCTGTCGAAAATTTTATTCGATCCGAGTCAGGCGGAAATAAATTCTTTGTGGAGTTTACGCTTAGCTTTTCCCTTTTCTCTGCTTTTCCAGCTGCCCTGCCCCAAATTAAAAAAAAAAAGGAAAAAAGAAAAGAGGAGAGAAAAGGGCTAGTGAGAGAAAAGCGCTTTTTCTTTCTGGTTTGAGTCAGATCGGCCAGAAACAGAATTTTCTGTTTAAGTTTCAGGAGGTTGGTGCTAGAAGGAAGGTAAATAATAATAATAAACAAAACCAAAAGCACAGCCTGTCCAGGGGAGCATTTCAGAAGAGGAGGAGACGTGGCCCTTGCGTGGCTGCCAGGCACCCCCCGATGCGCAAAGGGGGCTGGGGGAGCACCGGGGCTCATCGGCTGCTCCCACCTTGCTGCACTTTGCTCTCCAGGTGTGACGAGCCAAAGCAGCTCCCGGGCACCTTCCTGTTACCTGGAGCTGGGGAACCCTCCTGGGATCATCTGCTGCTTGTCAGATGGCCACTGTGTCCCTCCGGGCTGGGCTTGACCTCACGGCAGATGTACCACCCCCCTGCCAAGTCATCGAATCCATCCCATCACTCCTGACCCTCCTGGAGCCACAAGTGGCTTCGTGCCATGGTCTCCATTGGGTGTCAAGTGTGGTCCTCAGCGATGCAAGCCCTATCCTGGCCTTCTTCTAAGAGTTGTCCCTGGGCTGTGGTGATGGAGAGTGAGATGGTGAGAACGGACCCAGGTTTCCACAGTCCTGGAGCTGTTCCTAGAAGGAAGGTTGCCAGTGTGGTCAGGAAGGAGATGGTACTTTCCCTGCTCCCTGCCCAACGTGTGCAGGACAGGAGCTGGATTAGGAAAGCTCCTAATGGGCTTTCCTGCAGTTGGGAGGAGCATGAGGTGCTGGTGAGGTGGAAGGGGTGGCCCATGCTCATCAACATGGTTGGGCTGGCTAAATTAAAGGGTGGTGAGAATGGGGGCTATGGGGGGTGTCATCCCTGCCCTCTCCTGCTGGGTGCAATCGCCTGGCCTTGAGGATTCAGGGAAGGCAGTGCCCGCCTCAGTGTGTTGCACTGGCCATGAGGTTGGAGGGTCACCTGGGCTTGCAGCAGCCTTGAGTGAGGTTAGGACCTGGCGAGGAAGCTGCTGGTAAGAAAGATGGACAAAACCCGCAGCCTGTCCCTGGTTTAACCCCTTGCCTACCTGTGTCAGGAGCCCCGAGGGCAGTTGTGTTGATGCTGGTGAGCACCCAGTGGGGACAGCAGCTGTCGCAGGTGACGAGGAAGATCCTGGCGAGTGTGGCTGGGGATAGCCTCAAGCCAGCTTGTCTCTCGTGGCCACCCTTTCCTTGGGTGGGCTGTTGCTGCTGCGAGCTGAGAAACGAGAGCAAAAGGCTCCCTGGCGTCCTCTCAGCCCAGTCCCTGCCCCACGGGCAGTTTCTCAGCCCTTGGAGACACCCTTGCTTGGTGTCCTCCCTTCTGTCCTGCCCGAGGGCTGGGCGGGGGGTCGCCTAGGAAGAAAACAGCTCCAGCATCTGGGAGGTGCTTGGACAGGTTAGATGGTATCAGGATGGTGCTGTTCCCCGAGAGCTTTTCCTGGTGCTTCGGATCCTCAGCACCAAGAACGGCACCTCCCCGCCCCTTTTGATGGAGTGGACATGGGTGCCGTGGTGTTCCTCTGACTTTATTCTGGCAGGGATTTTGCTTCTGGTATCACCGGAGACGCCGGGACAAGCATTTTTAGGTGTGCTCCAGCTTTCTGGACAATGCAGGCGCTGTTCCAATCCTGCTCTGTCCCTGCAGCATCCTGTGTCCTGCATCTCATGGGTCTGAGCCTGTTTGGCCACATCCTTGTCATGAATGTGGCTGTGCTGGGGCGGTGACTAGGTGGTGGCTCTCTGTTGGACCAGGGATGGGCCTTCCTGCTCCTTGGTGGTCCAGCATCTTGCACAGCCCAGTTGGGACCAGGGTGATGGTCTCGCTCAGCAGATGTGGTTTCTACTGGGGCCAGGAAGGAGTCCTGCTCCAACTGATTTATTAGTAGACATGTCCAAGTCCACAGCACAGCTGTCGAGGAGGGATTTGTTTCCTTGGGCTGGCAGGAGTTGCATGGAATTAATGGATTCAGCTTTTCTGCAGGGAAAGAGGAGGTGGCAGCTTTGGAGGTTTGCTCTGGGCCCATAATGAGGTGCTGACAGCTCCTTGTGGCTGGGGACAGCTGAGCCCGGGCATCTTCCTGCAGTTTAAAGTCACTCCTTGGGTGTTCGGAGGAGACTGAAATGATGATGTCCTTTCCTGGGGTCCTCCTCATGCCCAGCACGCTCTGCAGAAGAAGGTCACGCTGCTGAGCGTGGCCCCAGGTATGGGGACACTGCAGACACGAGCTCAACAGGGTAGCACCGTTTTTCAAGGCTGTGCCTGTGTTTGAGGACAGGTTTTGAGCTCACGGTGTTGCGATGCGAAGGTTTTCCCCTGCCCACCGCGGCCGGATGGTGACGGCGCGAGGGGACCACTCAGGCTTTGCTCTACCACGTGTGGCAAGAGCCATGATTCCCACCGCTGGCAGGAGCTGTATGCTGCCGTTGGTCCTCACCCATCCTTTACTCCGCCAGGAGAGCTCAGGCCTCTGGCAGGATCCCGCATTTACAACTGTGCAAACAGGCGTGGAAACGGGGCAGGCTGGCGTGATCCGCCGAGGATTCACTGACTCAGTCCCTTCTTCCTTTCTGAGCGGTTTGGTCCACGTAACGAGCTTTTGTGGGCAGCCTGAAGGTGCAGCTCTTCACTCCCTCTTGGGTGGCCGGGATGCTCTGCCCTCTGGGACCCCCCTGGCTTTGCAGAAGGGTTCAAAAACCGCCCATGCCTCCCGCAGAAGTGTGCAAAACGCTGTGCAAAATTCATTTTCAAAGTGTGCCAGCGAGCCCTGAGCAGGCTTGAGGGGGGTGCACAGAAGGAGGTTGGTGACATAGAGACATCGAGCTGGAGGCTGGGCAAGGAGGAAGGAACGGGCTCGCTTGATCCCTCTTGGCACAAGTCAAGATGGTGGGTTGGCAGCTGGTGTGGCTGAGCCCTTCGTGGCCTCTGGCTAGAGGGATATTGAGAGGGAGGGATCCTTTCAGGCTGTTTTGCTTTGGGATCAGCTGGAGCCTAATGCTTTCAGGACCAGCCCGCAGATTTGCAAGTCTGTTGGGTTTTCTGTCTGGCAGGTGTCTGCAGGGCCACGGGAAACCAAGCTAGAGTCATCCAGAAAGGATGAATTTCATAGAATCACAGAATCATCGAGGTTGGAAGAGAACGTAAAGATCATCAAATCCAACCATTAACCCAACACTGCCCAGCCCACCCCTGACCCGTGTCCCTCAGCACCACGTCTGCCCGGCTGGGAAACACCTCCAGGGATGGCGACTCCACCACTGCCCTGGGCAGCCTCTGCCAGCGCCTGACAGCCCTTTGGGTGAAGACATTTTTCCTAATATCCCATCTAAACCTCCCCTGGTGCAACCTGAGGCCATTTCCTCTTGCCCTGTCACCTGTTACTTGGGAGAAGAGATGGACCTCCATCTCTCTACAACCTCCTTTCAGGTAGCTGTAGGGAGCGAGACGCTCTCCCCTCAGAATTTGTCCCTCTGCTCTTGCGGGAAGACCCTCAGGGACAGTCCCCAGGCAGGACGCCTCCCCACCGCAGCCCTGTGTCAGGGGGGGAAGGTGGGGGGGCTCATTGCCGATCGGATCCTGTTGTGGGAGCAGGTCCAAAGCCAGCAGGGAGCCTGCTACCGCTCAGCAGGCTTCGGGTAAAACTGGTGTTACCGGTGAGTCAAAGACCGGGAAATTTGGGGGATCTCAGCCACTGTGTTTGTTATTTTATTTTTTTTAATCCCCCCCAAACTCCTTCCCCATGTGTGTGGATGCGTGCGCAAGCTCTGCTGGAAGCAGACGAGGTGTAGGATGAAACGGCTTTGGCCGAACTTTGAGCTGGTTGGAGCACAATGGCTTTGTCCGGGTGGTACAAAGGCTGATTGTTCTGCTTGGGGGAAGTTTGGCTCGGCGAGGTGGGGAGCGAGAGAAAGGGACAGCGCCGAGAAACAAAAAAGATTACAGGTGTGCTGTTCCTTGTCCTCCTGCGCAGCCCTCGCTGGAACCTGTTTTCCACTTTCCGACATGGGAGGGGTTGCAAATTAGCTAGAAAACCGTGGTGTTGGGTTTTGTTGGTTTTTTATTGTTGTTTGGCTGGGTTTGTGTTGGTTTGTTGGTTTGGTTTTTTTCTTTTTTTTTTTGAACACTGAAAAGGCAGGTATTTGAGGGAGGAAATGAGCAGGGGACTCCGACTCCATAATAAATGCAACGGATTTCCCTTTATCGCTCTTCCTGAACGGTCTGTGGGAAGCAAACAGAGTCATCTGAAATTACTCACGAAGGTCTAGGGTAGCGCATTTCTGGCTGGTGCATCATCAACTGTGAATTTTCCCCTCTCAAACCTGTTTGGTCAGCTACCTACGCTATTTTGTTCTCGTTCCCTGGTCCAGTGAGTTCTTTTATCTAACCCATCCACTGCAAATAATCACACTTACGACCGTCTTGTTAGCTGAGCCTCTTGATTAGAATATTTGCTTTTCTTGTGCTCCATTGGTGAATTACGTGAGTCACAGGGTACAGTTGGTGCTTGGGGATTGGATAACGAATGTTTACAATTCAGATGTTCTCAGAACTTGAGCTAGCATGAAAACTCTCAAAAAACCCCCATGGGCTGTTTACCACATCAAAGAGGTTCAGCCCCTTCCAAGCTCAGATTGAAACTCAAACAAAGAATCTTTCATTAAGTTCAGAAATGCTTGGAGAATTCTTTGAAAATTATTATTTTAATTTTTTTTTTTTTTTAATGTGATGGGGTCCTTCAAGTTTCCACCAAGGACAGGATTTGCAAGTATTAAAATGCATTTAACGACCTTGCTCTTCGTAGTATTTCCAGTAAGAGAAGAGAATGGCAAGAAACTGGTCTCAGCATAGCTGTTCTGAAAATGCAGGTACTTATCACTTGCAGGAGAAAATAATATTATCCACCCGTTATCACGTCTATCACATCCAAGGCAATTTGTTTCATGGATCTGAACCCATCCCCGGAGAGGGCAGGGATATGTAGATACCTACTCACCAGCCAATTCAGCCCATTATTTTAGTGCTGCCTGGAGAATCTTGTCATTTTCTGTTTAGCTGCTCCTTGAGGACAGTTTAGGGAGCTGAACCCAGGGATGGCGGAATATATTCAACCGAAAACCCTGCTCAGGAGTAGAAGGTTTGATGGTGGTCTCTAAAATGTGGAAATGACCCAAGTTTGTTAAATGGAATGAAAAAATTGGGGCATCTCACCTTCCCAACCTATCGTTCAAAATGCTGTTGTTCCGGACGCTGTGTGTAATTCTGAGCAGCTTTTAGTATTTGGTGTTTTGGGGGGTTCTGCATTGCGCTTTTGGGAGAACTCAAAACCACTAGCTTGGCTGACAGACATCACCTCTGGGATGCAACGAGTGTCACAGCCCTGGTGTTTCCCAGGGGCTGGCACACCCCAGGCTCCAAAATGCTCTGGCTGGAGCTTCTCCGGGGCTTGGTGCCTTCTCCATGGCACTTCTCCGTGTCAATTGCCTGTTATCGGCCTGGGCCATCACCAGTCACCCTTAATTCACAGCAACTGGCAATTCATTTCTACGCGGGGAAAATGTGGGAAGAGAGGGTTTGAGCAGAGGGAAGGCATCTTGAGGAAACTCTTGGAGGTTTTCTGCTCTCAGGCTGACAGAAGGACCCTCCTTCTGTCTGATGCAAGGGAACACATCCCGTAGCACACATGGCGGCAGGTGGACCTGCTCCAACGTCCCCCTTGGGTCCCCGCTTCGGGCGGTATCTTCTTGGCCTCGTACTGTGCTAGCTGCTGCGCAAACTTGCAAGAAAGAAGTTGGCCCGAAGACCCACTCGTTCAAAACCAGTGTTTTCGCCTGCCTTAGGGTTTGGTTTGTTTTGTTTTGCTAACTGGTTTGGCGAGGAAGTGGAGGGCCACAAGGACGGGTGGGATTTGCTGTCCGCACGTGAAACCTGACCTTGCTTCTCCCAGACGTGCACAGGGTCTTGGGGCTGCCTTACGCGCCGCACTGGGAAGAACAGGGTTTTTTTTGGCCTGTTTTATCGCTTGCTGAATGCCAGGAGGACTTCGCAAGCCCCAGCAAGCAGAGGATGACTCACTCCGCCTTTGTCAGACCTGGGAACGAGCTGATCGGAGGAGGCGAGGTGATGAGTGTGAGTTTTCAGATGGTTTGAGTGAGGCGGAATGAATCCCACCCATCACCCAGCTGGGGAAGCTCCTCATGAGCTCTAACAGCCTCTCCCATGTCACGCTTAGCTCAGGACCCGTGGCACGTAGCCAGAGGGAGCTGGAAGGCTCAAGGGCAAGCCCAGCAATAGCTAGAAACAGGTGGATAAAATTGTCCAGGTCATCCTGGGGAACGGTGAACGTCCGAGTGCCTCCATCTTCTCAGATTCAGGGGAGAGGGCTTGCTGGAGCAGAGGCTGCAACCGAGAAGGAGAAATGGAGCTGGAGGTGGGCCTGCTTCTAGTTGATGGCACCAGCAAGGGCTGCATGGCCACCCAAATTCAACTTTTGATTGTATGCATGCATAAACCCCGAGAACGCTGGAGTTCCGGCATGTTTTGGCTGGGGCTGAAGTAGCTCCAAGCCTCCTGATCTCCCAGGAGTTGAGATAACAATTAGATCGTTTCATCTTTCCAGACAAACCATCCAAACGGCTGTACCGGCTCCCACCAAAAGCCTACCCAGCTCAGCCTCCTGCCTCCAACAGTGAGTGTCCACTTAGCTTGATGGAAAACCTCCAGTTGGCTTTGATGGGCTTGACCCCAGCTTCTGCTAAGTAAGAGCAGCTCAGAAATAGAAAGCTGTGTACAAAGGCTCAACTCCCTGAAGTTCTCGTGTCCTCCTCTCCCACACTTTAAGAGAGCTGCCCTCCTGCCCTGGCAGCACAGGGAGCAAGGATGAGGACAGACGGCTGTCCCCATTTCCTCACCTGCCTTCGGGCTCCATCCAGTGCCAAGGTCGCACGTGGTAGTTCTGCAAAAGGGGACACCAGTGTGGAACTACTCTAATGCCAACCTGGGACCCCTCACCCACACCAGGATCTGCCTAAGGCCAGATGGGCCAAATGGCCACTGTGTTCAGTAAGGCCTAGAGATGGTGTAGGTGGGCCAGAGCTTTCTCCAAGCTCAATGCCTCCAAGGTCTGCCCTGCTAGTTACGTTTCAGTCCCTTTACGGCTTTGTTTTTGGAAAGGTTTCTGCTTGCTCCTTAAAGCCCGCTGAAGCCTGGTGGATCCAAACTGCTCCTCTTCCAGGCACTTGACCTTGGAGTTGGATGAGGTTGTTCTTCCTGGTTTCTTTGGCCTTTGGGATTGCTGACTGCAGTGGCATGATTTCGGTGATAAATAACTGAAGTAGATTGCCTTTGAGTGAGTCTTTATCAGCTGTTGGAGGAAAGAAATAGCAAACAGAGTCAGCAAGTCTGCTGGAAAAGTTGCTGCCTACTGGCTCAGCCAGAGGCCGGCCAACCTGCCAGCTGCCCACATCTGTCTTGATGGTGCCTCTGGGCCTCAAGGAAATTCCTTGTTTCTGAGAGGTGATAATTACTTTGGGTTGTTCAAACACACGGGCAGAAGAGTACCAGAGTGACACTCCAGAGCAGGGTGGCTCAGCTCCTGGGCCACCCATGAGCTCCTGGCAGGAACAGGGTTTATCTTTATAGCCTTGTCCTGCTCCAGGAGCTGCTCTTGCAAGTGGAAAGGCGGGAAAGCTTCAAGATGGAAAGCTGGTGGGATAGATCACCTCCATCAGTCTTCTCCATGGACTCCAGAAAGAGCTTGCACAGAGACTTCAGCTAACGTGCCCGCTTTCCAGGTGGCCAAAGCTGGTGAAGATGAGTCTTTCCCCACAGCGTGTCACGCAGACACGGCTGAATGCTTCGAGGGTAGCACTAGTTTCTTGGAGACGCTCCAACCTCTTTGAGATAGCACGAGCAGAGGAGTCCACCCAGGGCCTTCTGCAGCCCAGCACCCACTGGCCTAAGTTTGGCTCTGCTGCCCACAACGGCGCTTCGTTATTTGCAGCAGCCAAACATTTGGCCCCGGGTGTACTTGAAAGGAAGAGTCCCGGGGGTTTCTTTGCTAATCCCGTTTTGCAGAGAGTTCCAGAAGACTTGAGGAACAAACAGAAAATAACGTCGATCGAGGTCAATATCAAAACCAAATGATCAGAGAAACAAATATTTACTCAGGTCAATATTTAACTAGGAGACAATAAATGCTGATATTGAACCAAATCTGTATATAAATACAGTCTATTTATAACGTGTGCCTTTAAAGGGGTACTGCCAGGTACTTGCCATGGGTTTTGATTGATGATTATCCTCCCCATTGTTTGCTGATTCCCTTGGAGGCTGGAGTTTCATGCAGGTGCACGTATGAGAAAAAGGCTGTGCTGCGTAATCCCAGGGCCCCTGTCCCACGCATACCTGCGCTCGCAGAGGGTCCCTCGCCCTCGGGAGGGGACCCCCTTACGCCTGGTGCCGTACCCCCATCCCTTGAACCCCCACCTCACAGGGTTGTGACCTGCACGGGCGAAGCTGGCGTTTTGCTTGCGCCCCTCTCCCAAAAACCCTCTTTGCATCAGGGACCGGAGACCCAGCGGGGAATGGGGGGACGCGGGCTCGGTGCCCCCCAGCATTGCAGAGCGGGATGGGCAAGGAGGGCAAATTGTGGCCAGGAAGGGGCTAGCGTGGGGCTGGAAGCTGCCAAGTACTGAAGAAACTTCTCCCCCTTGGTCTCCCCCAGGACCCTTCCCCCCTCCCAACCGCTCCCTCTGCCAACTTTACAAGCTCATTGCCTGTTTAGCAAACATTGATTTCTCTCCTTGTTCTCCGTTGCTGCCCGTGTGGTGACAACATCTGATGTTTCTATGGCGGTTTGTTATTTATCAACTTCAGATTAGAAAGCGTTTAATCATGGGAAAGACACGTCCCGCCTCCTGCCTCGACAGCCTGCAGCGCCTTGCGCTCTTCAAACGATGCTCGTGGTTAATCGCTGGCAAAATGGTGCGGTTGGCTCAAGCGCCGTTTTTTTTCTGCGTCCTCCCAAGAAATGTTTGTCTCGGGCTCCGCGGGTGTTGATTGATGTCCTGATAACACCTCACCCTGCCTTTGGTGATATCTGAACGAGGGATAGAGGTGTCTGAGGCAGGCGGTTCCTGCAGGATTTGTGAGAGTTGGCGGGTGGTGGAGGGGGGACACTCGTGTTGGTGCCTGTCAGCCGCAGGAGAACCCACACGGGGGAGAGCCGGGGCAAGCGGGGCTTCGTTGTCTGCTTTCCTCAATGAGCATCTGGCTGCAGGGCTGGGATTTCGACGATTTCTCGGTGCTGGGTGCTTCACGACATACAGCTCTTTCAGAGGCTGCTGAGGTTATCTTGCCCTCCAAGGAATTCCGGTCGCCAGGTCCTGGCTGAGGGTGAGACAAACTGGTGTCCAGTGGCCTTGTCTGGAGCAGGCAAAGTGGTTGTTCTAACCCTTTTCCTTTTCCTGCTTGTCTTTTTTTTGGCTTTCATTTCTTCAGCAAGTTGGAAAGAGCCTCCTCCATGGTCAGAAATAGATACTATGAGGGGGAAATACCACAGGAGTTCAGTGCTTTTATTGTATGAAAGGCTGTTCTTGTTGGCTTTCCCTTCCTGGCCAAACCAAAGACCCCAGTTTGGACACCTCTTGTCCTGGTTTGACACCTCTAAACTCCGAGGAGTGTTGTTGATGTCTGTGTGGCCCGTATTTCCCCTTTGCTCACTTTTTGCCTGCGCTACTGACCTCCGACTCCTGCGGCGGCTGCTGGAGCCCGTGTCGGTGTGGGCGGTGGAGGCTGGGGTGTACCCGCCTCCAGCCCTTGTGTCTCATCCTCGTCGCTGGGGATTGCAACGGTGGCATTGCTAGTGACCACAGGGGAAACTGGGCCACTGAACCCACTAGAGACCTAGTGGCTCTTCAGCTAGAAGGCCCTGGAGGCTTTCTCCATCAAGTCAGCGTGCGTATCTCTTGAAGTATTGAGATGGACTGAGCTCCCTGGCTATGTGGTAAGTCCAGTCCTCCTCAAAAAGGCAAGAAAACGGTTAATTCCCTGCCTCTGGCTGGCAGACAGGGAGGAAGGGATGGGCTGATCTTTCCAGGTCACTGCTGTCTCATGTGAGCCCACCGTGTCCTCAGCCGCCCTCTCGGAGCCGCCCCAGGCAGGGCTGCAGCCTGCTGCCAGGACCTGCTTGGGGCTGGCCGAGGAGTCTGCAGAGACCCGGTGCCTCCGGGGCTTCCTCCCGGTGGGGTCCGCTTTGCCCTCAGTTGCTTCCTTTGTGCTTGTGCTGCTTACCATGGCATGTCCTGCATGCAGACGGCTGCCAGAGCAGAGGTTTTTGTTGCTCTCCTGGTGTGGTTGACCCCAAAATGAGGGATCCAGCAGCTGGACCACCCCTTGCAGGCTCAAGCACTACCCGCGAAGGCGCTTGGCTGAAGTACGCAGGTGCTGCTGAACTATTTCTTCCAGCTGATAGGGGTGATGGCGCACAGCTTTCAACCCCAAAACCCTTGGAGCTCTGACCTGGAGATTCCATGTTAAAGCGCCTCCTCATGCTTCCAGGCATGAAGACCACATGGAGACCAGCGGCTCTCCAGGGATGGCAGCTCTCAGCAGCCCCAGCCTGTTTGGCACCCGTCCTCTCATGGCCTTGTGGCTCTGTGGTCTGTGGTGGCCTTGCAAGGAACATCCTCCATTGAGATGCAACTTCCAGAATATGATCATCCCTAAAATGGGAAAACTGAGTCCATTGAGTTGATTTTGCTGGTGTTCTGTGGGAGAGAGGGAAGCCTGGGCTGGTTTCCAGCCCTTGCTGGTCTGCCTCACCAGCCTGACAGTGTGTGCCTGACCCCAGACTGGGAGGGTGAGAAAAGGCTTTACCACACTCTTGTTGAACTGGAGAAATGGTAAAGGTTAGGATGAAACCTGGTGGTTGTGGAGGAGAAAATGGACGCGCTGGAAGTGAGCAGGCAGCAGCAGCTGCAGGAGAAGGACGTGGAATGAAAATGAAGCACAGGCTGATGCTGAACCCACAGAAGGCAGATCAAACTTACTTGGTGCTGGAAGACTGTGGCCTATTTTGGGCATTGACCCTGGGGAAAAGCTCCAGGTGTGGGTGAGAGACCTGAGAAGAGCCCTCAACCCTCTGTGGAAAGCTGGGGGGAATTAAGGCAGGAGAAGAGAGGCGTGCAGGACATTTGCAGGCACGCCATAGTGCATACAGGGAATGATAAAGGAGATTTAACTCCTGGAAAAGTCTCTCCACCTTGGAGATTGCTAAGCCGAGGAATGGGCTAGCTGAAGGCAAACTGCAGAGGAGGTCCCTGGGGTGGCCAGGGGTGGCTGGGGTACCTCCTCCTGTGCCTGAGGAGGTGGGATTCCCCCAAGTTCTCTGTTTGTAGGAGCCTAGCAGATGCTAAGAGCTTCACCTTGGAAGGGCTGGATCCAGCCTGTGGTGCTGCCACACTTCTGCCAGGAAGCGTGCTCCGTTTGGGCTGTGGTGGCATGGCTGAGGCTCTTCCTGAGAAAAGCTTCTCGTATCCTTGCTCTTGCAGATGCCACGGCCTGTGGCGCGGGGAGCTTGTCAGATGTTGGGCAGAGGAGATGGGGATGGTGCCCCAGGCCCTGGGCACGCAGCTGAGAATGGTGTCTCCTGGCTACCGCAGCACCTCGTGGTGGGTGCCCAAGCTGGGGAGGGGGTGCTGGGGCTTGGCGCAGCCCCAGCCCTGCACCGAAAACCCCCTCATGCGTGGCTTGAGTAAGTGAGTGCTGGGCTCAGCCCCTGGTTGCCTGTGCTGGTGGTGCCCAGCCTGTTCCCAGGACACAGCAGGAACCCTGAGGTAGCCTTGGTAGAGGGGAGCCCTGTGGGAACCGTGAGAACTTACTGGTTTGACTGGGCTGAAAACCTGTGAAGGTCTTTGCGCCATGCCTCAAAGCCTCCTCGGGAAAGCTCTGGGTTTCTCTCCCCGTGAGAAGCCCAGAGTCCCCCAAACCTTGCAGCCAGGCCGAGCTGCTGCCCCGGTTCTCCAAAGGACTGTCCTTCTTGGGTGAGCTCCAACGGCTGCGGCAGATCCCGCTCCGCCTCTCGGCGAGGATTACGACCCAAAGATGGAGACCGGCTGTGTGAGCTGGGAACCGAGCCCCTGCTCATCCCCACAAGCGGGCTGCTCCGTCCCTCCTCCCACCCTGCTCCGGGACAGGAGATGACAGGAAACAGGAAAGACAAACAAGCAAACAAAAAAAAAATTAAAATAAAATCCTTGTTAGTGAACAGAGAGAAAGTGGTGTCAAGGCATGGCCAGGGGGAGGAGGCACTGGTGATGGTGGTGGGGACCTGCCTGCTGACAGGGTGGGCAGCTTGAGGTCCTGGGGGCCGTGAGGGGCTGGGGAGAGGTGGGGAGAGGGCCACCATGGCCAGGGATGGTTGGGGGGGCTGGTGGGGGGTGGCTGCCCCACTAACCCATCCCTGTCTGCCCCACAGCTGCACCCCATGAGGATGGAACAGAGGATGCCACCGCTCATTCTCGAGGTGAGGCGCTTTCCTCATCCCTCCCTCCGCATGCTTCTGCCCCCGCCGGTGAGAGGTACCACTGGAACCCCTGAGAGACCGAGCTGGGTCTGCCCCCTGCCCAGCCGTCCCCAGTGCAGGCCACCCAGATCCACTGGAGAGGACATGGTGGCACCTCTGCTCCCTCCTTCTGCCCCTGCCGCCAGCCGGGGTGCATCCCTCCTGCTCGTGGTGTCTCCATCCATGCAAGCCACCTGGGTGCCTGCATAGCTATGTCCTCTGTGTCTCCATTAACTGGATCCCCACCAGCTGTGAAAGGAGCTGTGAGTGACAGCCTGGTAGAGGCACCTGCATTCAGGACACTTGAGGTGGATCCCACCCAGACCTGTCAGCACTTAGTCATCCCAGCTGTGCTGACTGTGGGCTGAGGAGGTGGTTGTGGATCATGATGACCTCCTCATGGAGTGCTGCCTCCAGCTCTGTGGATCCCAACAGCAGGAGGACACGGAGCTGTTGGAGCGGGGCCGGAGGAGGCCCCGGAGATGCTGGGGGGGCTGGAGCCCCTCTGCTGGGAGGACAGGCTGGGAGAGCTGGGGGGGTTCAGCCGGGAGAAGAGAAGGCTCCGGGGAGACCTTCCAGCCCCTGGCAGTGTCTGAAAGGGGCTCCAGGAAAGCTGGGGAAGGACTGGGATCAGGGAGTGGAGGCACAGGATGAGGGGGAATGGTTTTACACTGAGAGAGGGGAGATTTAGATGAGATATTGGGCAGAAATTCTTTCCTGTGAGGGAGGTGAGCCCCTGGCTGGGGTTGCCCAGAGCAGCTGTGGCTGCCCCATCCCTGGAGGTTCAAGGCCAGGTTGGACGGGGCTGGGAGCAGCCTGGTGTGGTGGGAGGTGTCCCTGCCCAGGGCAGGGGGGTGGGACTGGGTGGTCCTTGAGGTCCCTTGCAACCTAAACCCATTCCATGATTCCATGGTAGAGCATTGGCTGGGATGTGCTCAGGGAAATGGTGTTAGTTGTCAGCACCCAGCATGAGCAGTGTCGCAGCAGACTAGGGCTGCTGGGCATTTCCGGGCCACAAAAAGTGCCCCTTTCTCCCTGTCGGAATGATGCTGGGGTGCTCGGTGGTGTGGAACCTGTGACACCATCAGCAGCATTATGACAGTCCGGGTTCCAATGGAGTGGGACCCTCTCCATCCTGGTCCTGCACACTCCAGTGGGGCCGCAGCTATGGACAGGGCTGGTATCCTCTCCTGTCCAGCGAAAGCCCAGGGCTTTTGCTCTGCTGCCCAGGTGCCCCTTAACACCCCCTGTGCCCAGGACCTTGGGGCTGTGCAGGCTCAGAATTGGATTTATTGGGCTTTTTCACCCTTTCCTCTGCAGGTAGGGGTGGTTATGAGAGAAAAGGAGGCTGGGAGACACCGAAGAGGGGGGCAGGCAGCGGGCAGGGGGGCTCTGGCTGAGAACGCAGGTTTGGGATCTGAAATTAAGACCCTCCACGCCTTTCTACGTTTTAATATACCTGCCTGGCCACCTGCCACATAGGGACCCACTGGAGGCGTATGGGGTAGACCTTCCCTTGGGAACTGAAGGTGAGAAAGTTAAATGCCAGAGATAAGGGAAGTGTAGAAGTAAAAAGGCATCACACGCCTTCCCCCTGCCCCCACTCCTGGCAAGTGGGTCGTTTCACTGCTCAGGTATGTCCGGCATTCGCAGCCTCTGGTGCTGCCTCCAGGGGTAGGAGTGATATCCCAGCGGGTGAGCAGGGCAGGAGCACCCGGCTTCAACTCCAAAGCTTTGGTGTGGTTCTCCCTTGGGTGGGAACCTAAGGTAGACAAGGCAGGGGGGAGCAGAGAGGAAATCTAGGCTTTGGAGCAGTCCGCGCGGACTGAGTCGAAGGTCTCCAATTCTCTTCCCTGCCTCCTGCTGATGCTTTAGCTTTAGGGTCTGCCGGAGCAAGGGGCTCCCCACCACGGTGTGGCCAAGGGGTGCTGCTGGAGGCAGGTGAGGATCGACAGGATTTACAGCACGGTGTTGTGCACAACACGCTGGTGCAGCATGGAAAACACGGTCCCAGCGCGGCGCGCTCGGTTCCGGCGCAGCGTAACGCTTCCGAGCCCAGCTGCTCTGAGCTGCTGCCCGTGCAGAAGAGGGTGTATTTGTGGCACGTACCTGTATTTGGGTGGAAGCCAGCTCACCCATGTGTTGCTAGTATGGCTTGCAGAGGTGCAAAGGCTCTTTGAATTAGCTGGAAGCACAGGTGATGTGTTTCGCTGGAAAAGGCGAGGAAAGCTCTTGGGTCCCGTCCAGCTTTGTTAAGAGCAATGAAGTTGCAGCAGGGATGACTTTGGCCCATTGCACTCTGGTGACATAGTTCAGAGCTGTAAAACCCGCGGCTCAAGCGTGCAGGGTGTGGGGTGAGATCAGCTCGCTCTCCTCAAGTGCGCTGTAGGCTCTGCCAGGGAAACCTGGTGGTTTTGCCAGCTCCTCTACATATGAATGAGTCTACGAGGGCTTTGCAATGAACCTGACACATGGATAACCACATAATTAAAGGCTGTAGCTTTATAGAAGAGCATTAGCGCTGGTATCTTTAACCACAAAGAGCAGAACTTGAGTCATCAAATGCCAGGGGATGAGTTTCCTAGCGGATTGCTCCATCAGGTTGATGAATTATTGGGCCTGGATCCAGTGGGATGCCACATCAGACATGAACCAGGAGGGGAAGAAACCTGGCAAGCGGTGATTGTCTGAGCTAGAGGTCCTGTTAGCTCGGAGGACCCAGGCTTGTAAAAAACAGCTCTACAAAACTTAGGACTAAATCAAAGGTTAGGTGAGGGCTGAGACACTTCACCGAGACAAGACAGTAACGCTGTGCCTGGCACTTTCCGTTTTAGGCTGAGAGTCCACTGAATTATTGGCAACATCACGTAGATTTTAGAGCTATAGCCCGAATTATTCTCAATTAGCTAAAGATATTGTCCTAGAATATTCTCAGTTAATTCAAGATATTGTCCTAGAATAAAACGCAACACATCTGAGGCTGTTGAGTTTAAAGGAGACCAGAGTCAGCATGTCGAAGGTGGGCTGCAGATCCAACAAGCCCAAAGCGTGAGGTTGGCTGGAGTAGAGTTTCTGATTTCATCCCGTTTCTAGTGTTAAATTCTCTTGTTTGTGTGACCAAAGCTTTGTACCGAAAGGTTGACTCTTCTTTATCAGGCTATACTTCTCTCATAGCTGCATCCTCTGCCTCGCTTGCCCTTCGTTATCAGCGCAGATAGGTAGGAGGGAAGTGGGGCAGAGGACAGTGATTCACCCCCGGGGAGTCTGTGTCTGAGTCAGAGACTGAAGCTAAATCACCACAGCCTGTGACTCCTGGGCCGTTCTTGCTGCTCTCTCGATTTCCTGCTACCTTAAGTCCTCATTGAACGTTGGACTCCCACCACCAGTGTGTCAAGGTCGCTCTTCACAATTTCTCTTGTCCGTATTTTTTGCCATAGGCACGGTCCGAAATGGATAATTACCTTTCAAACGAGGTGCCGCCCATCCCAATGATACCAGACAAGAAGTATCGCCGGGAGAGTGCCTCAGTGGTGGATGAGTTCTTCTCCACAGAGAAGCCCACTTCTACTCCGTACAGCGTGAACATCAACGTGATCCTGCCGGACACGACACACCTGCGCACTGGACTTTACCGGCCACCCAAACCCATGACGCCATTCCCACAGATCAAAACAGAGCCTGGCACCAGCTTTGCCCAGCCCTGCTCTTCTGCCTCCGGCTCCACGCAGACCCTGCCCGACTTCACCAGTGTCTTCAGCATGCCCCAGTCAGTGGCAGTGAACAACATCTTCATCAAGCAGGAGATGCCCTCTGAGATCCCCTTATCCACCAATCCACAGCAGTCCCAGCTTTACCAGATGCCTCTTGGCAGTGGGAGCGCTGACATTACCACTCTGACATCCTCCTCCAACAGCACCACAGCCATCAACAGTCTCAGTGGTGTCACCATGTCCACAGGCAACACCATGTCCAGTGTGGTCCACAGACCCGTCCAGCCAGGAGGGCCAGTTAAGCAGTACCCACACGTCTCCCAAGGACAGGGAAACTTCAACATCTCAGGGCAGTTCTACCCTGCTCCGGGGGTGAACCTGCCCCCTTCCCCCCCCAACTCCCAGCCTGGCAGCCCAGAAAACCAACCCGAGCTCATCAACACCATCTCTCCCCCACCATCCTATGAAGCCACTTTTGGACTGAAGTTGGTCCAGTCATCGCAGGTCCCCCCAGTCCCCAATGGCCTTGGGACCCTCTCCCAAGGGCACATTGTCATGCAGCCCCCCAAGTACAACAGACGCAACAACCCTGAGCTGGAGAAGAGGCGAATCCATCACTGTGATTACCCAGGTATGCTCACAGTTGATGTNNTGGGTGGGTGGTGGTGTCTTTTCTTGACACACTGAGGCTGGGGGCCACCTTGGGCCTCTGCAAGAGTTTAATCCGAAATCACTTTGCTTGCATGATGAAGGGAGCTGAGGAACTGGGTGAAGAGCCCCAGGGAAGTGGGGTTCCTGCCACCACCACGGGAGCAGAAGCGGTCGATCCTGCCCGCGCTGGCTCATGCCATTTCTCTCCCCTTTCCTTTCCCCTTCGCACTCTGGCAAAAGCAAGCCTGACTCTGAGAGGCAGAGAGCTCCTGCAAAGCACAGGGTGCTCCTGGAAATCTGCTGCCCCTTTTGCTTTGGACTTGCCAAACCCTGAGTGGCCACGCGCTCTCCACAGGTGAAACCGTGCTGGCTTTCTGACTGACCTTTCCTTTGCCACGCTCCCGTAACAAGTGGCCAACCATCAAGTCATTTCCGTCAACAGCCTTTACCGTCTTTCCTTGTAGCCCAAATTCTCTTCTTCCAAAGAGGCAATGAGCAGAATATCTCTGTGTTGTGTCCTTCAGTGGCTTCATGTACTGCACCAGGATGGTGTGGAAAGGCATTTTGGGGTAACGATCAGCCCAGAGCTGAAGCCGTTGTGTGTCACCTCATTGTGTGAGCATGTTCCTGAGCATGAACATCTCCTCTGCCTTGGTAGAGGTCTCGCAGGGTTTCCTGCACTGTGCACAGAGAGATTGTGAGGTCCACAGCTGCAAGCTCTCATTCAACCCACGTGGGAGAAAAGCAGTCGTGTCCCTGGGGAGAAACCCCAGTGAGACCAGCGTGAGGGCTTGAAAATCACCAGTCCTCGTGCAGGGACACGCACCTCCCACTTCCTGGGCCGAGCCCCAGCCATCGCGCTGTTGGGGATTCACAAACAGTTTTCCCATGGGGTTGTGTGAACTGAAGGAAGTATTTTCCTAACTGCCTCCGGCGAGATTTATGTGCTCTTCCCGTGGCACACGAGTGGCCGTAGTAGGTCAGCCCCAAAGGCTGTCTGGCTCAGATCCTGTCTCCAGCAGTGACCCGAGGAAGTATATAAGAATAGGCTGTGTTTAGAGAGATCTTTCTGTGCTTACACCTTCCCACCCTCTGGCAAGCTGCAGATTAGGGACTTTCTGAGCCAGAAGCTGCACCCATGTTCTTGCGGTTACCAGCTTGGGCTGAACTTCTTTACCTTCTCCTGGTCGTGGTGGGAGATGGACTAAGGGTGTCAGTGGACCACTGCTCTGCGACAGACTGTGCTCTTGGCAGAACTGGTCAGAGCAAGAGCCTCATCCTGCAGGATGCATTGCCGAGGCAAAACTGGCCTGTTTTCAGCCGGCTTTTGCCCTGCGTAGGAAGGCAGGAACACATCTGCGGTGTAAAAAAAAAACCAACCCCAAACCCACCCCGACCTGCGCTGAACAAACACTGGGTGGCTCGATAGTGTGTACGTGCAGAGACAGAGGAGGGCTTCTTCTAATCCTTCACACCGAGGTTCAGCTAGGGGTGAAACCAGTCGGGACTGATGGCAGGGGCAGCAGGTCTCGCTGACGTGGGGCGGCGGCAGGAGGCACGCCGAATTCACGCCGCTACCTGGACGAACAGGGGAGACCTGTTTGCAAAGCCCCGATGCACGTTTCCAGCCCCAGCACTTTTCCCTGCTCGTGGGGAAATGAAGCTCAGCCGTGCCCTGCTCTCTGGGCTGCTCCCTCCGGGTTTGGGAACTGCTCCGGCTGCTCGGCGGCTTCGTTTCCATGCCCAGCAGGGGGACAGTCCTTGGTCTCGTGCATATGCATCTCTCTCCCAACCGTGAGCCACCTCTGAGGCTTCCCAGCATCAGAAGCACAGTTGAACTGGGCCACTGACCCTTATCCCTCCTACCACGGGCAGGGGAATGGCATGGCTGCTCCCACACCGCCTGGGCAGGACAGGACGGAGCGCTCATCTCCTGCAGGAGCCTTCTTTAGGCGGCGTGGAAACACTGGAACAAAAACACGACTATGTGGCTTCTGCCGGTCATAAAAATGCAAATTCATATTTTAATATACTTGTCAAAACACAAAGAAGCGGGGCCATAAAGGCAGCGTGAGAAGCTTTCGAAGCTTTATCTAACTGAAATGAGGAACTAGCAATGATTCACCCCGAGACGCCTGTCGTTGAAACTTCTGCCAAAGTCACGGTGTTTCTGTTAAGAGCCTTCCTTTGATTAAACCTGTTGTTGCTGATCTTCTGAAAAAAACCCCTTCCCACCGGCTTTATGCTGGATGCTGAAAGCCAAGTGGCGGCTCCGCAGCGTACCTGGCGTTTCCTGCTTCCTGGAACATTTCTACCACCTCTGCTGGGGCTGGGATGATTACAAAAGCCGTATTCCCTCCCAGCCGTGCAGTGGCGGCAGCAGTTAGGTCTGGAATCCCGAAAGACAAACTGCAGCACAATGCCAGCAGCTAACGGTGGTGAATTTAATGCTTTCACCCTGCCTCGAAGACTTGGTTGGGGAAGGGGGGATTTGAGAGTCTGTGCCTAATTCTTCAACACCCTCCCTGCCCCCCATTTCCCAGTTCCCAGCACAACACCCATGGGTGTCAGGATTGTGTGGCAAAAGGTGGAATGTTGTAAAGCACTCTCTGTCTTGGGGAACAAATGCTCTTTAGTTACTGCTGGAACAAAACGGGTATAGCCAGGCTTATTTGCATACTGCTACCCAGAGTGCTTTTCAGGCCTCCTAACCTCAAACAGAAACGTTCGGGACTGGTTTGAGCGAGGGCCCCGTTCTCACTGGGAAGTTGTGTCTTCTCTGGTTTTGCAGGTTGCTCAAAAGTTTATACCAAGAGCTCCCACCTGAAGGCGCACCAGAGGACTCACACAGGTAAGAGCACCCCACCGCCGGGAGACTCTGCCAGCCGACGCGTCCTACACCGTGCCCGCTAACGGCGGTGATAATATAGCTGATTACCTTAGTCTAGGCTGGTTATTGGGGTAAGGAGCACAGTTAAGCCCATTCATGTTAATGTTAGAAAAAGTCCAATGGTTGTACTGGTTTATAGCACCTGTACGCTGCTGTGCGCACTCGCTTGTCTGCTGGAGGGATGGTCTAGCATTCAGGAGAACTCTTGGAGGCTCTCGAGTTGATGGATTGGGAGGAGGAGATGCCTCCAAAACCTCTGTTGCGCTGAGCTCTTCCGTTGAGATCTCCCAAATCCTAGCTGGGCCCGATCCTGCTGAGCCTACAGAAAGATGGTGTAAAGGCATGTGGTGACCTCTAAGGAGACAAAGGCTGTTCTCGCTTGTGTCAAGCGCCCCTGTGGTTCCCAAGGAGAGGAAGGAACCCCTCGTATCTCCTGGTGCACCAGCCACGCAGACCATTCGCCGCCGGTGCTTGTCCCCTTAGCAGCTCCGGTGGCGTATCGCAGGAGCTGCCGAAGAGTCGTACAGAAGGGCTGTGCCCTCCTTCATGGAGTCATGCAGTGGTTACAGCTGGAAAGGACCTTAAAGACTATCGGGTCCCAGCCCCGCCGCCCTGGGCAGAGACCTCCTTCCCCAGGGCAAAGATGCCACGGGCTGCCCTTGCTGGGCTCAACAGATTCGCGAGCCCAGAGGAGCTCCCACCACAACCAGCTTCCCGGGGCAAACCTAGCTCAGTGGCACTTGTGCATTCAAGCACAAGTCTTCTCATTAAGGCATTTATTATACCTGAAACTTTATCAGATCCCCAGGTAGTCCAGGAACCATCAGTGCCCTCATAAATCTCTTTTATAGAAGGGCTGATCTTTACTGAAAGCAATTAAGCTGGCCCAGAGTTCACTTCTCTTTTTTATTAACAACGAACAAAACCCATCCTGAGGCTGGGAATGAGTTCTTGCACTTGGCTCTGTTCCGTTTTCATCTTATCAGCCCTTCGAACAAGCCAGCAAAGAATTTTTCTTTGTGCATGAAGTACAATATTTTTTTGGCAGGGCCTGGGTAGGAGGGGGCTGGAGAACAACACGGAAGGGGTGGAAGAAAGGAACAGGAAGGACATTGTCCCGGCTCCGAGAGCTGGGTGGTGATAAGCATTTGTCACAACAGCAAACTGCATTTAGTGATATGCTAGGGCTCTTGCTTTGAAATTAAATATCTCTTTTCCCCTTGCCTTCAGAGCACGGGTCTTAGCTCTGTGCCCCGAGACGCGACCCTTCTGAGACAGGGACCGTCCTTACAAGTCCCAGGTTATAGATGTATCCAGGCAAACTTGGGTGTTTTTTAAACCCAATGAGATGCAGCCGTTTCCCAGTAATTGGGCTGGAAAACTGAGTGTGTTTGCCTCCTTCCACTTCACTTGCTGTAAGAGGGAAGGGGCAGAGAGGCGAAGGAGGATGTGACCCGAGTGGTCAGGAAAACCGGTGGTGTTGCAAAAAGAAGGGAATCCCAAACGGAGCGCCATAGGCAGCCGGGCTCGGGGTGTCTGCGCCCAAGTTTTGAACCCTCGGGTTTAGTTTTGGAGTCTTCAGCCTCGCTGAGCGCAGCCCCGGAGCTGCCGGGGCAGGGTCCCTCTCTGCTCCTGCCAGCCCAGTACGCTCGACGCCGCACCAGCTCCATCACCCGAAGGGTTAATAAGGCCCTTTCTCTCCCTTCCTCGCCTGATGGGAGCTGGGCCGGGAAGTACACGATCTCTAAGATCTTTTCTTGTGGTTTGCCCGTTGCCATGGGCTGGGCTGTATTCATCTCCTGGAGACACCATTCATTTCCTGGGTGCCATTGTGAGATTAAATATATAACCCGGTGGCTGCTCACCCGCCTCCCGGGGGCTGGGAATGCCAGTTTGGGTCCTTTGTTTGAGCTTGCCCTGCCGTGCTGTCCTGGGAGATGGAGCCAGCTCCTGGGACAATGGAAAGCATTTTGTTTCTATCCTGGAGATCAACCTGTTATTGTTTGAAACTAAAGGGCCTTGGTAGGGTTGACCCAGCCAGGTGACCTGGCTGGGACAATGTCTGTGGCTGCGCAGCCCAAATCCCGCCTTTGTCTAAACCCCGAGATCCCCAGCAAGCCGTAAAACTTGACTTCACGTTCGGCATAAAATACACCTTTCTCCTCCCCGCGGGGCAGAGCTCAGGGGCTTTTTGAGGAGTAGGATGTGGTCTTCGTGCCCGCTCTCCTCCGGGTCCGCGTGCCCGCGCTTTCCTAGTTTATCCGGTGCGTGCAAGACGCTGTAGATCTTTCCTGGCCAAATCCACCGCCCTCCTAGCCCACAGGCTGCGGGGAGGAATGGCCAGGCGCCGGGAAACGTGTCGGAGCACGGCACGCATGCCCGTGCTTGCACGCTGCGTGTGTACGTGCGTTCACGCCGCAATGGCGCGCGCAGCCGTGGGCCGGCGAAATGGTAAATATTTGAGGTCGGGGAAGTCAGCACATTCCCTGAACTCTGCCTGCTTGTTCAGGCTGTTAAGAGCGAGGGCTAATATTTGAGAGCACCCCACCCCTGCGCGGAGAGGGCTGCAGCCAGGGTTCAGCTCCGCAACCCAGGCACGCAGAGAGCTGGAAGCCAGCACGGGGCTTTTCCAGTCCAGTTCCCAGCTGGCTGAGAAGTTGCACAATTTAATTGATTTCGGTTGGGGAATAGGTGTGTATGGGCGGGAGGAAGAGGAGGGGGGTGTGTGTGTGGAAGGGGGGAGGGCAGAGGCATTACATCACCCCAACGCTCCGAAGAAAACACAATGTTTTGTGTACAGACAGCTGCTGCCGCAGGGCTGAGCTTCCAGGCAGAGGGCGTTGGACGGTGCTTTCAAAGATGGGAGGTTTTGAGGAACATTTATACGGCATAACCCCCTTCTTCCTCCTGACGCCCCCTCCCCCAGACCTGTGTGAGCAGCAACACCTTTCGTAGGAATTTTTGGCTTTTTAGGTAAAAAAGCACCCACAAACAAACCCAAACCAATAAACCTCAAAACATTTTTAGCCAGAAAGGTTCCAAAATCCAATAGGAACTTGAATAGTGCTAGAAACCAAGCCTGGAAAGCAAAGTGGGAGGAGGCACACGGACAAGACCTGGTTACTGCAGCCCAACGGCTTATAGAATCGCAGAATCATAGAATGATTTAGGTTGAAAAGGACCTTAAAGCCCATCCAGACTCACGCCCCTGCCCTGGGCAGGGACACCTCCCACCACACCAGGCTGCTCCAAGCCCCGTCCAACCTGGCCTTGAACCTCCAGGGATGGGGCAGCCACAGCTGCTCTGGGCAACCCCGGCCAGGGGCTCCCCACCCTCACAGCCAGGAATTTCTTCCCAATATCTCATCTAAATCTCCCCTCTCCCAGTTTGAAGCCATCACCCTCATCCTATCACTACCTGCCCTTGTAAAAACTCCCTCCCCAGCTTTCCTGGAGCCCCTTTAAGATACTGGAAGGGGCTCTAAGGTCTCCCTGGAGCCTTCTCTTCTCCAGGCTGAACAACCCCAACTCTCTCAGCTTGTCAGCCTGGTCCTTTGTGGCTATGGATCATGTACAGCAAGTGAACCCTGGTAAACCACCAGCATGGCCACGAGCCCTGTCCTGCAGCGGGGCAGCCCTGGGTGCCCTCCAGGGCTTTCCAAGGAGGACGGGCACCTCTGAGAGGACGGGATGGGTATTTGGGAGGCCGGGGAGATGCGTGTCCCTCTAGGCTTTTGCGGGGCTGTGCTGTGCCTGTGACCTGTGGCTCTTCCCTGCAGGTGAGAAGCCCTATAAATGCACCTGGGAAGGCTGTGACTGGCGCTTTGCCCGCTCCGACGAGCTGACCCGGCACTATCGGAAGCACACGGGTGCCAAGCCCTTCAAGTGCATGGCCTGCGGTCGCTGCTTCTCCCGCTCCGACCATCTGGCCCTCCACATGAAGCGGCACCAGAACTAGGAGCTGCGTACATTCACCACATCTCCAAGAGCAGCTGAAACTCTTTTCTTTTCCGAGGGGACCTCTCCTCTCCTCATACGTAGGAACAAACCCATGATGTGATCAACTGGCAGGGCAGGGGTGGCCGGCAAGCCCCCTCTGCAAGCCTTGTCCCCAACTGTTTCTGGTTTTAAAAGAAATCTCATTAAAAAAGAGTTGTAATTACAGGCTGATCTCATGACGAGGCTCCCAGTGGCACTGGGGCGATCCACCTTGGATTCCAAAGGGCTTTCTTCCGGCGAACCTGCTATTTATTTGTCACTCAGGAGCGACTGTCCTTCGTGTCTCAAGCTCGTGGGGATTTTTCTGATCCCTCTCGGGGCGCTGCCTTTGGGTGAGCCCGAGGAAGGTTGCGAGGGGTTGGCAGCCTGGCCGTGCGTGGGAGGTCTCGCTTCGAACCCTTAGTGCAATCCCCTCGGACTGCCCCATGGCGCGGCCGCGGATGTGGCACCTCTGACGTGCGGGAACAGGAGCACGGAGATGCCCAGGGCCGTGGGGGTTGACAATCCCAGTCTCCCTGGGGGCATAGAAGAAAGGGCCTTTGACGTACTCACCTGACGTGCCTTCAAGCGAGGGACAGCACAAAAGCAGATGACAAAAACCATCATCTGTGTACCCGCTGAGCCCACCTGCGGGTTTCCTGGCAGCCGGCTCACTCGGGGCTGCAAATATCTGCCCTGCTTGGCCAGGTTTTTGGTCGTGTCCTTAGCATTTCTGCTTCCAAGATGAATTGTGACTTCAGGTATCTCTGGGAGGACCAGTGTGGGTCTTGAAGCTGCCCAGAGGACTGCAAAACAAGCCAGTTTTCCCAGGATACACTGCGCCTTTCTCCAAAAAGCACTGGGCAGGCTCTGCTCATGCCGTGAATGCGCGCACAAGGAATCAGTCGTCTCAATCACACCAGTCTTTTGCTGTTGCGTTTCATCATGTTCAGACCGCAAAGAAAAAAAAGAAAAAAGCATCTTTGAAACAAATTCCAATAAATCCTGCTGTTCAGATTGTAATCATGTTACCTACCTCACAGGTTCTCCGTAAGGCACCTTCCCTCTTCTTCCGTGGGGTGCCGTGACGCGTGGGACACATCAGCCATTCTTCAAGGTCTACCGGGGGGTTAAATTTAGGCAGAACAAGAACCAGGTCATGCCAGTTTAACCAGCAGCGGTGCAGGTAATAAATAAATCAGGAACAAATAATGGGCCCGGTGCGTTCAACAGGATATTGATTTCCCCCACGCCGTCCTCCCCTTTTATTCTTCCTCGAACAAATTTAAGGCGCAGACTGATGCGCATCTGCAGCGTCAACTGAAAGGCCACGCTGAACCGTGGCATCTTCAGGCGGTGGAAATTTGAAGGCCACCCCTCTGTGCTATTGCCTGACCACACGTTAGCCCAAAACTGCAGCCGGGTTCCTGGTTGTCCTTTGCCTTGGATAAATAAAGCTGAGGACGCCTGGGGTGCCCATGGCTGGTCTGGTGTGACAGGAGAGGAGGGCAGGAAGGCTTTGGTGGGAAGGTCCGTGGTGTGGTGTAGACTTTGGAGAGGATGATGTGCCCTGGGCTATTGGGGCAAGCGTGGCAGTCAGCCCTTTGTGTGGCTCCTTGGCAAGAAGCCTCCTCCTCCTTTCTCCATGCCACCAGGGAGGGTGGGAATGGAGGGGTGAAGTCAGGCCACCGAATTGCTGGGAGCTGGCGTGGGTGACTTTGTCTGACGGTGCGTGGGAAGGGCTTTCCAGACCTCAGCACTACGGCCTTTGCCTGGCAGGAGGGTTTGATGACGGCACCCTCTTGACACCGTGTTCAAGTGAGGACTGGAGAATCTGGCTCGTAAATCAGCTTTTGCTGACCACATGTGTGTCCTCCACCTCCTTTTCCCAACTCTTTCATTGCTCGTCATCGCAGCTCGCTGGGGATGGGCGGCTGCCGGAGCAAATGTGCTCGTTTGCCATCTCCCGTGTTGGCTGTGGGGTTGGGCTCCTCCTCAGGGCGTGGAGGAGACCTTGCCAATGCCACCGCTGTGACCTGGGCTCCTTCTTTTTCCCACCTCACCTTGGAGGCTGGGTTGAACTGTATGAGTGTGTAGGGCGTGCAGTACCATCTCCTTCCAAAAAATGGTGGGGGTAGGAGCCTGACGCCTCCACGCAGGGGGCAGTTTTACCTCTTCTGCTTAGAGATGGGTCTGGAGAGACTCAGGGAAGGTCTCTGATTATGGAAAAAAACCCCCGGAGAACGGCAGCGGTGCAGGGCGTAGGAGCGTGTGTGTCTGCCGGCGCGGGCGGGCTGAGCTCACGCCAAAGGAATTTCAGGGTAGCGTGGAGATGCCTCAGCCAGTCCCCGCCGGTGTCTCCAGGAAGCTCCGGCTGGCTCGGTGGGGCTGGTGGGGACCCAACGCAGCCGTGCTGGGACCTGCTGGGCTCCACCCCGCTGCGCTGGCGCCCGTTCAGCTCCTCGGCGGGTGAGCCCCGGCACGGTGAGCCTGCGGCACCGCGGTCGCCTGGGAGCCGGCAGCCCCCACGGCTGTGACTGCAGCCGCCATGCGGGAAGACCTTTTTTTTTGGTGCATCTGTTGTGGTTGAACCTCCTAAACGTGTGAGCCAAACTCCAAGGCACAGAGTCAACCGAGCCACCACACGGGCCATCGGGCTGGTCAAGGGCTAACCCTCACCCGTGACCCTCTTGGAGCGATCTCATTTTTTTTGGAGAGGGAAACCTCTGGTCCCCCCCCATTTCCATCTCTCTCTTCCTTGTTGTGCTGATGGGGCCGAAAACCTGCTCGCTGAAAAACAGTACAAAGCCAAAACAACCAACAGGCAGCTTTAAGTCTTAGGGGAATTTTAAATAATTTTCCTGATGATCTTGTTTTTTTTTCACTACAGAAAAAAAAAAAAAAAGCATCTGCTCATCCTCACATAGACTATATGTGTGTGTGTATATATGTGTATATATATATTTTTTTTTCCTCATTTGATGGGGAGGCAAAGGAAGAAGTGTCTTAACAAAAAAAGGCACCCCAATCCCGCACTGCTTCCCAAGCAGCACCACAGGTTTGCATGGAAAAGGCTGACATGCAGCTGTTCTGCTAGTGCAAAGCCAACACTTTTAAAAAAGAAAAAAGTCTGAAGGAAAACTTTGGCTTTCGTTTCTCCGTTTTTGCCTGTACAGAAGTGGACAGCTTCGAGCCTTGCATTTCATTGCGGCTTCTCGGTGGCCGAGGGCAGCTATTCCCTGGGAGAAAACCCAGGGAGAAGGGGAGTGATGCTAATGGAGCAAAGCCCCTCTTTGCTACCGGAGGGACGGCTCGGAGCTGCGCGACAGAGCTGGGGGGGCGTGAACCCCAGCTGAGCCCAGATCCCCCCATCCGCGGTCCCCTGGGACACTTAGGTGATTGATGGGGACATTGGAAAAGTTTGCAAGCCCGGGAGGCTTTGCAAGAACAAACGTCAGCCCGGCCGGGCGGTGGGCATCTTGTCTCTGCCCTGCCTGGATCGTAGCGGGCGGAAAAAAAGCCCACCTGGATCATAGTGGGGGGAAAAAAAAAAAACACCAAAAATTCGCTGTAAATAGGAAAAGAGCACTGTATCGCTTCGTGGGTCTGTGTGGATGGAAAGTGATCGGTTACTGTCTGAGATGAACACAATGTGAAAAAAAAAATAATTTGGGACCTGGAAAACTTGGGTGGAAGCTTTATTTTTCCGGTGATGCTTTCGTTTGTTACATAATCCCTTTCCCCCTCCCTTCCCTCCCGCCCACCTCCCCTACAACTATTAATCTATCTCATATTTTGTAATAAAATTTTATCACATGGAGACGTGGTCTTTTTTCTGTTCCCTCCTGTTGCAAAAGCTCTTTTTGCTTTTACCTGTGGCTGCCCATGGGTGTGTTGATTTTACAGGCTTAAGAAAAGGGAGGGGGAAAAAAAAAAAAGAGCAGCTTTTTTATTCGGTTGGGTTAGGAAAATGGGTATCCGAGCAGGGGAAGGATGGGTGCATCCTGGAGCACCAGGCAACGCTATAGCGTTGTTACGTGGCCCAAGGTGATGCTTTGGAGCCCTTTCTCAAACCAGTGTCGCAATGCTGTGCGGAGAAAAAGGAGGGGCAGGACATTTTTTCCTGTCATCCCTTCCCTACGCCTGTACTATGGGCTCCCGTTTTTCGCCCCGTGACGGTAGCAGGGACCATCCGCCAGCCGGGCGGGTTGGAGGCGGCAGGAGCGGAGCGGGAGAAGGGACGGGAGAAGAGATGGGGGGAGACAAGGAGGAAGGGCCGGGCAGGGGGGGATGGCGGCGCGCACAGTCCCCGTCTGTGTCCCTTTGTGTCCCTGTACACACACATTTGTAGGTACGCACACAGTCAGGGGGGTTCGGCGAGGGCTGTTGAGCCCGTTGCACACACACACCCGCACACACAAACGCAAACACCCACAAATACACCCCCCCGCCCCCCCTCCCTCTATATATAGGGGGAACTAATCAGCTCTTTATAAGCCTGGCAGGATCCCATCTGCCTTCTCCAGCATCTTCCTTGTGGCCACTTCCTGCAGTCGCCTCCTGGCCCGGCTTCGCTTGCAGGATCCTGAGTCGTATTCCGTGTTAAAATCAGCAACTCCCTGTTCGTTTTTCCAAAGTTCTTGTGTTTCAGCTGCATTTTTCATGAAGAAAATGCTCCTTCCCTACTGGTTGTGTTCCCTCAGCTCAAACTTCCTTACAATGCTGAGATGAGTTATTTTACATCCCTCTCCTGTGGTTTTTAGCCCCCGTTGACTGTCCCCAGGCATTGCACTGTTTTACTTTCCCAGTCCTTCTCCTCCCTCGGTTGTTTCCAGATTTCACCATCACTTGAAAAATAACTTGGGGACCGAGATCTAATTAAGATTAGAATCATGGAACGGTTTGGG
>VZSF01005659.1:34465-49870 GCA_013398295.1 Chionis minor | reverse complement strand
TGGCGGGGGCCGGTCTCCGGGGCGGAGGCAGATAAACGGGAGGGAAAAGGGGGAAGGGGATGTTCCGCCGGGCGGGGGTCTCCCGGCCGCGCCCCCGCCCCAGGGACGCGGGAGAAGGCGCCGAGCCTCGAGCCTCGCTTCCCGCCCTGCCCGCGCTCGGTGCCGCCCGGGAGGCCGCGCGGGTGGGAACGGTGGGGGANGGGGGACGGGGTGCGCAGGGGAGCGGGGTGGTACGGCGTGCGGGGCTGCGGGGAGACCCCCCGGGCAGCGCCATGCCGGGTTCTGTCACCCGTGACGGAGCAGCATCCAGCTTCCAGCCCTCCGCTCCCACCATGCGGCATCCGGAGCGGAGCGTGAGGCTCCCCCGGGCGGCGGGGGGACCCCGGCGAGGCCAGGGCCTGACGCCGACAGGGGCAGCGGGTGCCCCAAGCCCGCGTGGAGGCAGCGTGGGGGTGCTGCCCGCACGGCACTGGGCCTGGAGCAGGGCTTGTGGCCTTGCAGGTGGCGGCGATGCCGCCTGGCTCCCGCCAGGAGCACGTGTGCCACCCCGGCTGTCGGTCCTTGGATGCTCCGGTTTATTTATGACTCGCCGGGTTCACGGCGCTCGGTGGGGAAGGGCTGGGGTGCAGCAAGGAGAGATCAAAGCACCTTGGGGAAACACCACGCTCAGCTCCGTCACGGCCAGCTCCGGCAGGCAGGGCTGAGCCACCGCTGCCCTTGTTCTGCCATGGAATCGCTGTGGATGGGCTGTTTCTGCTCTCAGAAACGGTGCAGCAAAGCGGGGCCGAAGGAGGGTCTCACCAGAGAGTCAGCCCTGAGGTGGGACCTGCAGCCCAGGGCCTCTCTCCTCCACTGCCTGCGAGGAAAACAAGAAAACTTGTTTTCAATTCAGCTCCTTTCGGGCCTGGGAGCGGTGAGGAGCTCTGGACTGAGAGCCCCTCATCCACACGGAGTGTGGCTCTGCGGAGCCCTGACCCCATTTCCGAATCTCGTTCCCGAATCCTCAGGGATACCCACGTGGTGGCTCAGGAGATGGAGAAAAGCGTGAAGGAGGGGAAAAGCAACGCAGAACAAGAGAAACGCCCACAAAGAAATCCTCATTTGCCTGCACTGTCCAAAATCCTGCAAACGCCCAGGCCTGGGTGTGCGGCGCTGCTAAACCGCACCCAGCCCCGCTGTCCCGGGAAGCACATGTGTCTGAGCCGAGACCGTCACCACCGGTGGCTGCTGGGACGCTCCGGCCACCGCGCGAGCCCCGCGGGATGCAGAGCGGCGCTGAGCGCTGCCCACAGCACAGACACGAAGCGGTGCGTGACCGCCGGGCGCCGGGGCAGCGCTGGGCTCAGCCTGCTCTCACGCGCGGCAGCAGGACCGGTGTCCGGGGACACATCCAGGTGTCCATACCTGGCACGCGGCTCTCCAGCCAGCGCAGCCTCGCGGGCAGAGCGCTGCACCCTGCGCGGGCTCCCTGCGGCTGCTCTCCCAGGCGCTCTGGGCACGTGGAGGCACCTCTTAGCGCTTCGATTTCTCCTTCTCTCCCACTAGGACAGCACCGCTGTCTCCCTTTCCTGCCATCGAGGCTGACAAAAGCAAGCACCAAGAAGGACTTGGCTTCCTGACCATTTTACCAAAGGAAAATGCTGGCCTTCCTTTCTGCTGCTTTGTGGCTGGCCCCTGCTGGGAGAGAGCAGGCTTGGACAGGACCCTGGAGCCGTGCTCGCTTCCCAGTATTTAGTCTATGGGCAGCCGCTTCCACCTGCCCTGGATCTGCTTGTGGCAGCCCAGCCTGCGTGTGGGCTGCAGCTCCCCCCTTCCCGGCAATCCGAGCAAGTGGGGTGTCCATGGGGCTCAAACCCCTTGCAGCCCTTCCTGGGTGCCGGAGAGAGCCTGCCGCGCCAGGGGCTGCCTAGAGTAGAGCTGAAACCTGGCAGCAAAGGGCCCCCAGCGCAGCTGTGCGGGGGCAGGAGGACGGAGAGGTTTTGCTTTCGGTGGGGGGGTCGCAGAGCAGGGTTGCAGCCACAGTACAGGCTTCCCAGGGAAAAGGGAGCTGCGTCTGGGCACAGGGTTGGGAGTGGAGTTTCCATAATAACAAGGAAAAGATTAGAGGTGAAAAATGAACAGGTAAGCATGGAGAGAAACAGTTGTCCTCAATTTCTTTGGGTCCTACAGACATATGAGCAGGTCATGGGACACGTATAGGTGCGCTTTTTTCCCTTACAGACATTGATGGGAGCACGGAGCAGAAATCTTTCCCTGGCACGTGTGCGCGCGCGCACACACACACACACACACAGAGTCTCTCCCTCTCTCTCTCTCTAATCCCTTTCCTGCTGGTATGTCAGAGAAAGCTATTTCTGGAACGTGAAATCTAGGTCAAAAAGAAGGAGAAAATCTGAAGGGAATGATAACAGTCTCTCTCCTCAAAGGCCGTACGGGGTCAGCTCTGGCTGATATGCTTAGCAAAGGGGCTGCAGTGGTGCTTCACTCCTCAGCTGCGGCTGCTCGTGCACGGGCTAAGCAATGTGTCCTGGCCTGGTTTGGTTTTTCCGTTGCCTTCACACCGCTACCTTTTCCCCACAGAGCAGAGACGGCTGTGACAGCTGAGAAAGGAGGGGAGCAGAACTTGCCTTCCTACCCAGAGACCAGGTAATCACCATGCGCAGAGGAGGAGGAGGAGGAGGAGGGGGAAGGATGCTTGTACCCATCCCTCACAAGCCAGTGCTACGTGACGTTCCCAGAAGCCGTGGAAACTCATCCTACAGTGAACCAGCCCTTGGGAATTTGGTCAGCACGATGCTGCTTCGTGCTGTGACACCGCACGGAGGTGTGCAGGCGCTTTGTCTTCCTTCTACTGAGCACAGCCGTGCTCCCTGTGCCAGGGCATCAGCGCCAAGCTGGGATCTGCCTCTCCCGGGGCAGGGCAGGGTTCCCAGCACAGCAATGGTCCTGGGAGCCATCTCTCTCCTTTAGTGATGAAAAGTGAAAAAAGCAATATGAAGAAGACAGAAAGCAGGTTGGAAGCAGAAGGGCGGCTATTCCATCCTGACTTTGGGAGTCCCTCTCCTGGGAAGTGTTCTCCTGCCCAGCCTGGGCTTGGCAAAGCTCTGGCATGTGGCTGGGCACATGGTGCGTGCAGCGCTGGCAGCGGTTTACAGCAGTGCTGGTGGCTCTCGAGAACGTGCCGCATGCCTGGCTCTGGTTTGGGTGGAGGCTGGGCTGGCCTCAAGGGCTACGCCTTCTCCAGCTCCTGCTCCAGACGCTGTGATTCCCAGGCTGGGCTGGGGGCCTGCAGCCGGAGCTGCCATCACAGGGTCTGCAGAAAGGGAGAACTGGCGTGTCACTGCCCTGTGCGGGACTCGCACGCTCAGGGACATCTTAATTGCTAAGACAGCCCAGTGCTGGGGGAGGCAGAGCTGGATTCCCTGGCCTTTCTGGAAGAGATTGGGGCACAGGATAAGGAGCTGGGCACCTGGTCTTTCTGGGAACAGGCTGCTGAATGCCAGGGAAGGAGACTCTGAGCAAGGGTGACATTACCAGGTGGCACAGGGAGGACTGGGAAGAGCTCGAGCAGGAGCTCTTTGGTGTGAGCTTTCCCTGCTGTCACTGGTGCACTGGGCGGAGGGTGGAGGCTGGGCTGGGGTCTCCCCACTGGGGATTCTCCCCTCCTTTTGCTGGGCTTTGCTCACCTCTGCTTTCCTGTTTCCCTCGGACATCAAATACTCAGCTCTGTATTAAAAGCAGTTTATTAAGCAAGCAATTCCCAGTGCTGCCTCTAATATGGAGGAGCTGGGGCTGGGGAGCCCTTTGTAATGCTCGGGAGCCGGAGTGGCTGACGGCTGAGCGCCTGGCAATTAGATGAATAGGTTTCACTGGGGCCTTCCAGTCTCTGGCTTCGCAAGGCACAAGGCTTTGTTTAAGGCTGATCAAGGGCAGCTCATCATCTGTCTCGCTGGCTGTCAAATGGGAGCTAATTGCCTTGTAATGCGCCAGTGACACAGGCGTTTGTGGGAGGAACTGGCTTGTCAGAGGTGTGACAGCTGCCAGGGCTCTCCCACCAAGCCGTGCTCCCCACGCAGACCCCAGACTGGCAGCCCTCCGTGAAACGGAGCTCGCTGCACCTCCCCATGTCCTCCGAGACTGGCAGCCCTCCATGAAATGGAGCTCGCTGCACCTCCCCATGTCCTCCGCTGGCGGCTGAACCCCTTTCCTCTACGACTCAACCTCCATGCTGGCCTCAAACAATGAGCAGCCTGTGTCAGCCGCAGCACTGCTGCTGACTCTTTAGGATGTGTCTCTACAGGGAAGAAATCTCACCTCACCCCCCTCTCAGGGACTGGGCACGTGATGGGAACAGTCCCCCCCTGGGCTGGCACCCGGGTGCCGGTGCAGGAGGGTGTCCGTGGGAAGGGAACGAGTGAGGGCTCTCCGTTGTTTCATCCCAGCGCCCTGCGTGGATCGGAGGCAGTGAGCGACCATTAGACCTGCAAACGATGCCGTACCCACGTCTCTCTTGGCCCAGCCGGATGCTGCCAAGCGGAGGGGTACCAGTCTGCTGCTCGGGAGGCCCCTCTCACACAACACCAACCCATTAAAGCCTCACGGATGCACATTTGCAGGGGGAACTGAGCCGGGGTGGCTGATCAAAGGCGTGACTGCCATCCAGATATGCCTCCTGCCTTCCCCATCACGCACACCCCCAAACACAGATGCTCCTCGCCCCTCCCCACCCCCTCCATCAAGAGCGTGTCCCTCCCCAAGCCCTGGCAGCCAAGGCAAAGGGCTGGAGGACCTTCTGGAAACCAGCAGATCTCTGCCGGGTCGGGTCAGAGAGGGGTGGCAACCAGACATTTTGGAAGCCCCCTTCTGCGCTGCCCCTGCTGCTGCTTCCTGGTGTTAGTGTGGATTTGCAGCAGCAGCGCTGAGCTCAGTGCCAGTGAGGAGCCAGGGGGCTTGCGGGGAGCAGGGTGAGCCGGGGGGGGGGAGTGTGGGACAGAAGCAGGGCAGAGAAGGTGGCAGGAGGGAGGGCCAGGGCTGAGCAAGCAGCCCGTCCCTCCGAGGGGATCTCTTCCAGCCCCTGCCTCATCCTGTGGACTTTGACTGTGATGACCCTGGAGCGCAGACCGCTGAAAGGGAGACCCGAGGGCTCAGGCATCTCTCTGGGGCTGGGCATGAAGGTGCTCCCCTCCCCGCTGCCCCCATTGCCTGCTGGCGGGACGGAGCTCCGACCTGGCTCCCCCCAACAGCCCCCTCCCGCGCTCTGGCAGCTTTGCCTGCGGCTGATACGCTGAGGCTGCCCTGAAAGCCCCCGTAGCGCTGGGGTCGGTGCCAGAGCTCGCGCCAAGAGCAGCCGGCCCCGCTGGACCTGACCCGGCGTCCGCACGGGTGACAGGGCTCGCTGTCTGCCTCCGCTGTCTGCTCTGGTGTCTGCCTGGCACAACGGTCCGGCGCTGCCCTGTCTGGGAGCACTAGGGCATCACCTTTTCTAACCAGTTCCCAAAACTGTCCCCGGGATGGGACCCCTCAGCTCCCTGTGCCCTGCGTTACAGTCCAGCCTCGCCTGGAGCACCGGGGCTGGCCAGGAGCTGAGAAGGACACAGGCTGCCTTGAAGAAAATGATGCAAAATTGATGCAGATCAAGTGACTTGAAGCATCACGGAAAAGTTACGTGTTTCTCTTCTGGCAAGGGCCTGCTCGCTTCCCCGAGCGTATCTCCGGAGCCTGCTCCCGCGCCCCGGCGCCCCAGGAGAGCCTCGCACCAGCCGTGACGCCGCAGCGGGAGCGGAGCTGCTCCCCGCGCTGCAGCTTCGTGCAGCTGAACCTGTCGGCTCTGCTCAGGCCTTTTGCAGAAGCAGCATCTCCAGAGCGATGCTCCTCCCTGCCACCCACAGCCCTCGCTCCTGATCTCCGGGAGAGGGATGGGCCACTGGGGAGCGAAGCCGCTGCTGCCGATCCGGCTTTGATAACGGCAGCGGCAGGTGGAGCCTGGCTGCACCAAACACTGGACACGTCCCTGGGCCAGGGCGCTGCTGGTCTCCGCATCGGGACCACCAACTCATTTTTGCATGAGGCTGAGGAACAGCTCTTTCCTCCCGGGCTTTCTGAGGTCTGAACAGCCCTCGCCATTCCTTGCTGTCTCGAGCCAGCGCCTCCAGCATTCTGGCAAAATTACCTCCTGGGGCAAAGCCCTCGCCTCCCTTGCTTCCCACATTGGAGCTGAACATGTGGGGCGTTCCCGGGAACCTCTCTGGGTCCGGCAGCACTACAGGTGGGCACAGCGGTCCTGCCCCAGAGCGTGGGCAGCCCCGGCTCATCCCAGAGGTGCTGGGTGCCCCGGCCTTTGGGGAAGGGAGGGCTCGGCATGCGGGAGAGCCAGCTGCCCCCAGGCGTTTTGCAGAGCCCCGCTGTGCTGCGGCGCGGGGAGAGATGGTCTGGCTGGTGAAGGGGGCTGCCTGCAGCCTCGCCCCTGCTCCGGGGGATGGTGTCAATCCCGATAACACCGGAGGGACAGGCCAGGCTCTTGTCCAGCGCAGTAATTATTAACCAAAAGAAAAGGGCCTGGAATGAATAATGCCCGCATCCAGCACCAGGCGGGGTGTCTGGAGCTGGGCATAACGCTGCCGATCGCCCAGTGCTCCGAGGGTGCGGGGTGCTGGGCTCTGGGGGTTGGTAAGGCCTGTTGGTGCCTTGAAGCTCAGAGCAAGACCTGTTTTTACCCCACAGCGGGGGTGTTGGCATCTCTAGTCTGCGTACACTTGACGGAGAGGGGCAAATAGGACTCGACCTGTTGGACACCCACGTGGCCGCTGCAGTTCTGTCTCTGGGAGAGAAAGCAGCTGGAGCCAGTCCAGCCAAAGGATGAACTCCCAGTGCCGCACTGGCAGAAGAGTCTGAAAGACTGGTGTCTGGGCAGTAGCCCGAGGGCTGGGTGCACCGGGGTGACGCTGTCGCTGTCTGCCCGTTACCTGTTCTGCCCTGCCTGCGGGGGAAGGGACTGGGGTGCCCAACAGCGGCACTGCTCCACCTCTGCACAGAGCTGGGATGCACAGGGGCCGCGCTGCTCGGGGCCGGGCTGGCTGGAATCCCGCCCTCACTGGCCACGGCTCCGGCCCCTGGCTGGGCAGGGTCACACCTGGGTCGGGCAGGGTCAACTCTGCTGGGCAAAATCCCAAACGCTGTGGATCTGGAGGGGGCAAACTTGCCCATTCGCTTTTTCCCCCAGATCCGATCCCCCAGACCTGTTTCCAGGAGTCCTGCCCTGTGCTGGAACCTGCAAAGAAGTTCATGGTGAAGCCCAAAGCCTTGTCACACATCTGTCACAGAGGGACGGAGGCAGATACCTTCTGCTCTCCTTCCTCCCATCAGCCCCAATTTCCGCCTCTGGCTAAAGGCGCTGCAGCGATCAGGATGCGCTCAGATCCTGGGAAAGCCAGTGCAGAGTCTCTGTTGGCCTTTGGAACAGCTCATCCTGGGTGTCATCTCTAAGCATGCAGAGGAAAGTCAAGTTATCAGGAGTGGTCAACATGGACTCACCAAGGGGAAATCATGCTTGACCAACCTGACAGCCTTCTACGATGGCCTGACTGGCTGGGTGGATGAGGGGAGGGCAGCGGACGTTGTCTACCTCGACTTCAGCAAGGCTTTTGACACAGTCTCCAGAACACCCTCATAGCCAAGCTTAGGCAGTGTGGGTTAGATGAGTGGACAGAGAGGTGGATGGAGAACTGGCTGAATGGCAGAGCTCAGAGGGCTGTGATCCGTGGCGCAGGGTCTAGTTGGAGGCCTGTAACAAGTGGTGTTCCCCAGGGGTCACTACTGGACTTGATCTTGTTCAACACATTCATCAATGACCCGGCTGAGGGGACAGAGTGCACCCGCAGCGGGTTTGCTGGTGACACCAAACTGGGAGGGGTGGCCGACACACCGGAAGGCTGCGCTGCCATTGAGCGTGACCTGGACAGGCTGGAGAGTTGGGCAGGGAGGAACCTCATGAAGTTCAACAAGGGCAAGTGCAGGGTCCTGCCCCTGGGGAGGAATAACCCCCTGCACCAGGACAGGTTGGGGGTGACCTGCTGGGAAGCAGCTCTGTGGAGAGGGAGCTGGGAGTCCTGGTGGCCAACAGGATGCCCGTGAGCCAGCAATGTGCCCTGGTGGCCAAGAAGGCCAATGGCATCCTGGGGGGCATCAAGAGGAGCGTGGCCAGCAGGTGGAGGGGGGTCATCCTCCCAGGATGGTGCGGCCCCATCTGGAGTCCTGTGTCCAGTGCTGGTCTCCCCAGTTCAAGGACAGGGAACTGCTGGAGAGAGTCCAGCTACGAAGATGCTCAGGGAACTGGAGCATCTCTCTGATGAGGAAAGGCTGAGAGACCTGGGGCTGTTCAGCCTGGAGAAGGGAAGGCTGAGAGGGATCTCATCGATGCTGATCAATAACTAAAGGGCGGTGGCAAGACGGGGCCAGACGCTTTTCAGTGGTGCCCAGGGACAGGACAAGGGGCAACAGGCACAGAGTGGAACACAGGAAATTCTGTCTGAACATGAGGAAAAACTTCTTTCCTTTGAGGGTGGCAGAGCACTGGCACAGGCTGCCCAGAGAGGTGGTGGAGTCTCCGCCTCCGGAGACATTCAAAACCTGCCTGGACACCATCCTGTGCCACCTGCTCTGGGTGACCCTGCTCTGGCAGGGGGGTGGACTAGATGAGCTCCAAAGGTCCCTGGCAACCCCTGCCATCCTGTCATCCTGTGATTCTCTGCTTTTTCTTCCTGGGCATCTCAGAGACAGGTCAAACCTGTCAGCTGTTGCCTGGGTTGGGGTAGTAAGAGAAGCGCAGTGGAGAGGAGGAGGAGGACGATTATTGACAGTGTAGGGCAGCAGGGCTGCACCCACAGCCCCACAGGACTCCAGGCAGAGAGGGCAGCTGGTGCTCCTGGGCAAGGTGGGCATCCTGCAAGGTGCTCCCAGCTGTGGTACTTGGGCTTCGGTTTGGCTTGACTGAGTGCAGACTTAGACCTCTCCCAGACCTCTGCCGGTCCCATCAGCCACGCCAGCTAGATCCCAGCAACCACAGCCTGCCTGCCAGTTCAGCGCCTGCATCCAGAGATCCAGCCCCAGCCATCCTAGCGGCGTGCCTGGCTGCTGGCCTCCCTCTCTGGCACAGAGCAAGCCCCCATAAGCCCACAAAAGTCTTGGATAACCGTGGCTGGAGGTAGAGGTATCTAAGCCTCTCACCTCACGTGCTTGACACCTGCCGGCCGGTCAGCAGCAGCATCCCCCGTCCCCCCTGTCCTCACGCCCCTTGCCCTCCGCCTCCCCGCCGCACGCCGCTGGCACTCACTGCTGTTGGTGGGTAAGGTCCTGCTGCCGCTGAGGCTGCCCGTCGGTGGCGGGGAGATGGAGCGGACAGAGCCCGTGTCGTCTTCCTGGGAACAGCCCGCCTGGATGGCTCGGAGGTAGCTGTGGCTCCGGGAGCGGAAGTAGCTGGGCAGAGGCAGGTCCAGCACCTCCGCGGCAGCCGACTCGGCCTCGCTGTAGGTAGAGTCGCATACCGCCTCGTACTGCTCCCCCAGCTCCGGCTCTGGCGCCTGCATGGGAAGAGGGGCAGAGACAGTCACCCCCCGCCCGCAGGCAGCCCTTTCCCTTCCCCTCCTGCCCCTCTCCCTGCGGCCGCCCTGCTGTCACTCCTGCGTGGTCCCGCTTACGGCAGATGAGACCGCGTCAGTGCCGGTGGGGTGCAGGACGCCCGGGCTCTCTGCTCTTCTCCTCGAAGGCGAGAGGGTCCCTGCTCGTGGAGCAGGAGAGACTTACCACCACAGTGCCTGCGGAGCACCCCTGGGCTCTGATGGAGGGGCTGAGCGCGTGAGGCTGAGATCCCTGCCCAGCCTCTGGCAGGTGCCCCTGCCCCACCAGCGCGGCTGGGAGACCCCAGCCTCAGCCGTGGGACCCCACTGGGACCGGTGTGCTCCTCGGTGCGGGGAGGTGGCCTGGCCCTACAGGGGGTGCAGTGCCTGGGGGGAAGGCGGGAGGTGTGGGTGGGGGGGACAGCCCCCCTGAGGGACCAGGGACAGGCTGCTGGTCCTGGGTGGCACCGTCAGGAACCCATCCCAGACCCGTCCGCGGTGCGGGACCACGAGAGGGCTCAGCAGCAGGCTGTGGTGAGGCACCAGCCAAGCAGGAACAGCTTTGCTCCCTGCTCCTCCCGCTGTCCCCACCTCCCTCCCGTCTGTGTCCCCGGCCCTGCCCTGCTCTCCAGTAGCCGCCGCTGGTCAAACTTGGACTCGGAAGAGGCTCACCCAGGCTAAACCAGAGCCAGCCTAAAGCACAGTGTTCTGAAATACAGGTGAGAGATGCTGAGACTGGCCCTGTTTGCCCACTTCCATCTCTTCTGGCCCTTTCTTTGGCCTCAAGGACAGTATTTCTGCCCAGCATTGACATCTGAGCTCCACAAAGTTTGGTTCAAAAAGTTCACCTACTTTCCCCCTAAAACTGATGGTCCCTAACTCCCTGCCAGGTCCAGGGGAACGAAGCTCTCCAGCTGCCCTGCAGTGCCTGGGTCGGGAGCACTGCCTCCTTCTCCTCCTCCTCCTCCTCCTCCTCCTCTTCCTCCTCCTCCTGCTGCTGGCCCCAAGGATGGGCTGACCCCACAGCCTGCCTCGCACTCTGCCGTGGGTGTCCAGGCTGACCTGAGAAACTCCATGAGGAAGGAAGAGGGAAACGCCAGTGGGACGGTACCTGCTCTCCATGGGTAAATATCTGAGGGATAAGTGAGGGGGGTCCAAAGATCTGGAAGAAAGAGTTGGAGAAGGTTAAAGGCTAAGAACGGGGGAGCCCCTCACACAGACAGCCATTGCACAGGGATCGAGGACGAGGGGAGCAGACGGCCCGTCCCCCAGGGCCACCACTACTGACAAACTTCAGAGGCAACTTCGTAAGATGCCAAGCAAGATGCCGCACAGGCCCCTCCAACAGCGGCACAAAGACGGCACGGCAAAGCTCCACGGGACACCTCCCAGACGGAGAGGAGCTGCTGATGGTTCAGCTTGTGGTATGCACCATATATCACTGTATATACACAGGGCACACTTGGGACACACAGTGCTGGGACACCCCTTGGCACACACGGGACACGGGTTGGGGTGGCTCCCTGTTAGCACCTCTGTGAAGCCCCCAGAGTTGGCCATTGCCTCGCAACAAGGCCAGGAGCAGTGACGGGCCCCCGCGGCCGGCAGAGCCAGGATGGATGGGCAGCCTGAGCGCTCCACGTCGGGGAAACTGCCCTTCACCCTGCTGGGGTCGTGCTGGCCACCTCACTGCTATCTCCTCGGTCCCTGCGTGAGGAAGAAGCCACATGGAAGCAGTACTGCCTTCTCTCCATAGCACAGCCACGGCACACACTCGCGTAAGGACACACACCCGACAGACACTGCGCCGCTTGTGGGGAGGAATGCCTTCTCCTCCTCTACCTCCCTGGTCCGCAGAGCGCATCCGCCCTGTGAGCTCTGCCCTGTGTGAGCTGCCCAAGGTGACCCATCTTGGAAAGAACCCAGGTTCAAAACGTGCCCGAGGGAAGAGGCTTGGCTCTGGTGGCTGGGTCTGGCCCTTCTACACAGGGCACAGTTCAGAGCGTGGATAAGCAGTGCAGGGGGCCACCAGCTGTCTCCCTCTGGCCACTGGTCCCCTTGGTGTGACAGGTGGATGCGGACATGTACACCCTCTGGACTTCCAGAGGTTTCCAAGGTGGAGGCCAGTCAGGACAAAACCAAGCGGAGCGGACTTGTCTTTCAGAGCTGAGGGTGCTGCTGTGCGGGAGGACACTAGGGTCTTGCTGGACACACAGGGAAGGTGTTGGAGGTCACACAAAAGTGAGGGCAGGGGAGGAACTGCCTCTGGCAGTGGATGAAAGGTCAGACCCACCAGAGGATGAGGCCAGCACACGCTGGTGGCCGTACCAGCTCCATCCTGGATCGACAGATATGCCACTTGTGGGAGGTCTTTAAATCCCAACCCGGCTGCAACTGAACTCTCTCTGATTTGGAGGAAAGCGGGCAGAATGCACGTGGTGACACCAGCCCTACGCTGGAGCAGGTGCTGTGGCAGTCGACGTGCCACCAGCTTCACAGTGCCACCGGTCTGGGGCTGGGCTGTTCGCCTGGGCAGCTCCTGGCACATCGTGGGCTGCTCAGCCCTTCCAGCTCCAAGACCCTTCTGATGTCGTCATGGGGGTGCTGCACCCAGCTGCTAAACAGCAGCTTTAGACAGGGAGGGGGCACAGACTCAGCCCACCCCTTGTCTTCATGCAGAGACCTGGCTTCGGACATGGATTTACAGGCAAAGGACAAGAACGCGACGGTCCTGACCCCTTCTCTGTGCAATGAGACACCCAGCACATTGCTGTTAATGTACAAGGAACAAGACTGACCACAAGGAACACGTATGCGCGCGAGCAATGCCCCGTGCCCTTCCCCGGAGCTCTCCACCGAGGGCTCCAACCACTCTGTGACGCAGGAGAAACCAGCCATCGGGCCAGAGGGGCTGGGCTGGGCCAGAGGAAGGCGCAGAGCCCCACGCACCCGGAGGGAAACACCGGCAAACTCCTCTCACCCTCCTCCACGCTCGGTTCGTGATGCCCATCCCGCCGTTTAACCCCTGCCTTGTGCAGCCGCCCTTGGTCGCTACGCACGGACAGAGCGGAGGAGCACAGACGGGGCCCGTGTGTGTGTGTGTTCCCTGCGGACACACGTCAACGGAGACGGGACGTGACAGAGGCCCAGGGCAACCGCGCAATGGCTGGGTGAAGCTCGTGGAGCCATCGCTGCCCCAGGGACCTCCACCCGTGCGCCCGAAGTACCTGTCCCAGGGCTGAGATAAGCCCACAGGACCCCTGCAAAGGTCCCATCCTGGCATGGGTTATTTCCTGGCCAGTGAAGCAGCCGCCGTACAGCCACCCAAGCCCCGAGCTGCTCCGGAGTAATCCCAAGGGGAGGCACAGTGTGGGACAGGAAGTTAAACCCAGTTTGCACTGACTGCATCCCAGAGACCAGGGTCAGGGCATGAGCCCACCCCGGGGCTGAAACCCGAGGTTTGCCTCCCCCCATCCTCACTGGCATCCTTAGCCCTTCCCAGGGGACCAGGGATATCCACGGGAGACATCCCCAGCTAGCTGGCAGGACGGTCTCCTGAATTATGGACACCTTGTTCCTGGCTCTGGTGTGCTGCATGAGGGACGAGGTCCTCAGAGCCAAGCAGGGCTACTGTCCCCGGTGCCCAGCAGGGTCCCAGGCTGGACGCCACCTCTTGCGGAGGTGAGGCTGGCCCCAGCTCTGCACCAGCCCAGCGGGTGTGAGGAGCTTGCGGCAGGAGCAAGCGGTCTTGCAGGTGGCTTCTGGGTGGTGACACGGTGGGACTCCGCACTCAGAGCAGCCCTGAGCTTCACCCGTGGCTGTGAAGCATCGCTCCGGTGCCACCAGACCTGTGGCCACAGGGTGTGACTTCAGCTGCACCAGCAGGGCCGAGAGGAGGCAGAGCCAGGGGGAAGGGGGGTCTGATGTGAATCGGAGTTGAGGACCTGGCCTTGGCACTTTGGTAAAGCTGCCACACAATAACGTGTGCAGCTCCTGGGGCGCAGCCAGCGCCTTATTTTGAAGGGGGAAAGCAAGCTGTTCCCCTCTCCCCCCAGCCAGCCTCCTTTCCAGGGGCTGTGCCAGTGTAGCGCTCAGCGCTGTGGCATCTCACCTGGTTGATGCAACTGGACTCGTTGACGCTGTCGGAGATCTGGTTGTATTCTTCCTCCCAGGTGGGGAACTTCGGAGGTAGGAGGATCTCAACAGAGTCCAGGCGGTCCAAGCTCCTGCCAGCAGAGAGAGAAGGTGTGAGGGGTGTCCCCATGGCGGGGGCAGCGCTGGGGCTCTGCGGGAGCTGCTGCCCTGCCAGGAGAGCCAGACCACCCCTGCCCACAGGCAGACATGGCAGCATGGAGACGATGCCGGGCACCGAGTCCACTGCTCGGCCCCTCTGGCAGATCCTGGAGTAGAGGGAAGCGCTTTCTCCCCTTCCCGGCCCCTGGCGTGAGCTATTGAGTCTGGCACGCGGGTGAAGGCTTGTGGGGTGCAGGGGGAGGAGAGGGGAGAAGACTTTCGGTCCCCCTGTCCCCAGGAATGCACTGCAGATGCCAAGTTAGTCCAGCTGAACCCTAGGGAGCACGTGGGATCATGCCAGCCCCCGGAGTCACAGCCCTGGTGACAGCCCGGCTCTCGCACAGGCTGACGCTGGGCGCCAGGCGTCAGGGAAGCCGGCTCTTCCTGGACTGGTGGGAAGGGAGTGTGAGAAGTGGGTTGAGAAATTACTTTTAAATCATATTTTGTGGACTTTCCAATTCAAAACATCTGCAGGATTTTTATTTGGTTTTATTCTTTTTTTTTTTAAGTTGTGTAAAGGAACCCAAAAGATTATCTGGAAGATGATCAAGCTGGGCCAAGCCGGAATGACCGTGCTGCGGGAGCAGGGGAGGCGGCTGGTGTTTCCAGAGCAGCTTTCGCTGCGGGCTCTGGGAGAAGCACTGTCCCCACGTCCCGGGGCTCTGCAGCAGCCTGGCTGAGAGCAGGGCTGTCACTGAGCCCGACCCGGCCGAGAGCGCGGCTGTGGTCCCTGCCGAGACCCGCACGCAGGGGCCAGGAGGGATGTGGGAAGGATGGGGCTCCCCTGGTCTTCTGTGCCACCCTGAGCCCCTGCGTGGAGGAGTCCTTGTCACGGACCCGGTGGGGGCATGGTGGAGGACACGGTCAGCCATGCCAGCCTGGGAGAGCTGGTCCCTAGAGGGGACCCTCGGGGTGCCGCTTCCCCCCATCCGGCAGGGCCGTGGGTGCCGAGGTCTGTCCCTCGGCCTGGGGACAGCGCAGGGTGTGCCCCAGCGGGGCGGGAGCTCTGTGCGGCCTGTGGACCTCCAGGAAGGGCCGTGGCAGCTCCGGAGCCTCCGTCCCGGGGTGTGATGAGAGCGGGGAGCAGTGTCTTCTGCTGAGGGAGGGGACACCCAGCCCCCAGGGGACCCGCTGCCGAGTGGCCGGCGTGGCGCCCCCAGCCCCGGGCTCTCCCTTCGCTGCCTGGTTTCCCTCGGCCTGGGAGGGTCGTGTCCGTGGGCTGAGTGGGCACTGCGGCGTGAGCCCCTGTGTGCTGGGCGGACATGGCTCCCTGCCACCCCCCTGCCCACCCCCCTCGCAGCCCGCCCGTGGGGACAGCGAGTGGCGGCGCGGGCAGGGGGCTCTGGGGGGGCACAGACCCTCTCTCAGGGACCGCTCGTGCCTTGTCCTGGCTGGGGCTGCGGCCGCCCTCCCCGCGCTCTCCCCCCCGTCCCAGCCCACGGGCCCGGGGCCCCGCGGCCGGCGGAGCCCCGCGACGGCCCCGGCGGCGCTGCCCGGGGGA
>VZSF01005659.1:0-34422 GCA_013398295.1 Chionis minor | reverse complement strand
CTGCCCGTGGCCGCCCGTCCCGCCGGCGCCCGGCGGCCTCGGCGGGGCCACGCGCTGGTGGACGTGACCTGGGTGGCCAACGAGCCCAGGACAAGGAGAACCTCAGTCTCCCAGCTCGGGCGTTTCGCATCAGAGACCCCCGGAGCCAGCTCTGCTCCGCCGGGAGCGGGTGTGAGGGCGGAGAACGGGGATGGACTCAGAGCAGGCACTTCCAGGGCCCCGTCACCGTCCCTCAGCAGAAAGCAGCCTGCGGTCTGCAGTCTGAAGCCACCGTGAGGGGTCTCCCCGCTGCCCGCTGCACCCTCTCTTCCTTCTGAACCTCAGCACTTCAGCCGGGGTGCTGCCTGCCTCCTCCTGCCCCCCTGCGCCGCTCGCGTCCTCCCAAGCCGTGGCGCCGGAGGCACCGACAGCCTGTTACAGCCCCTGGGTGCCTTGTCCCGGGGAGCCGGCGAGGACGCTGCACAGCGTCACCTCCAGTCAGGTCCACACAGACCCCATCCGCAAGGACCGGCCGCTTGCCCAGCAAGCTTTTGCTGTGCTCCCCTCGCTCTGCTGCCTATCTGCCTCAAGCCACGGTGGGTCTTCCTCCCTCAAGACCTGCTCCCAGACCTCTTTGCTCGTCTCTCCTGGCCTCGGGATTTTACCCAGCCTAGTGTGCCACCGGGACGCTCTCTGGCTGGCCCCAGAGTCCCTAGGACACCATGGAGCAGAGCAGATGGCACAGTCCCAGCAGCCTGTGGGCTGTGTGCCGAGTGTCCTCGGCCGTGCTGGCTCAGCATCTTCCACACCTGAATATCATCATGAGGTCGGGATCTCCGCACTCCCTCGGAGAAACAGATGCTTGGAGAGGAAATCCACACAGCTCCATCAAAGGAGCGCCCTCCCCATCACTGAGGGGACGCGGACGTGGAGCAGGTTCCTAACACCAGGGCTATTTGGAGTCACCAGGATGGAAAGCTCTCTCCATTCCTCTGCCACCTCTTCTCCTGTCCTGCTTGTCTCCTCATCTGCCTGCCCTGTGGGCTCTCTGCTGGTGTGCAGGAGCCCCGAGGGGCTCTGACCCCCACCCGGCGTTTCCATGGGGGTGCTGCTGGCTAGACCCCAAGGACTGCTCTGGGGTGGCCCCTGGGGGCCCGTGCAGAGCTCCTGGAGGAGCTCTAGCATTACCTTTGTGTGGTGCTCTGCTCACTCAGGGACTGTTGGGTGGCCTTGAGGTAACTCTGCCTCCGAGCTGCAGTTTTCGGGGATGGTTTGGGGCTGGTTTCTGAGTCTTCACTATCGTCATCCCCCATGGCTTTGATGTAGCTCCCGCTCCGCATGCGCCGGCACGGGATCTCGCTGTCTTTGTCCCGAGACAGCGTGTTGTTCCACTCCCCCTGAGGCACCTGCAAGAGTAAGTGGAGCATGAGTAGATGTGAGGGACAGCACCTGTGGGACCAGCAGGATCACGGGGACCTGGGGGAGGTGGTGGCAAGGACGACTGTCAGCTGGAGTGGAGTGGGAATGGGCGATGCAACTCCTTTCCAACCCTCCCTTACCAGTTCATGCCAGGCAGCCCTGCATTTGATCGCCTCTCTCTTAGCACATCTACCCACAGCCATTTGCCCCAGCACCACTGCAGACCACCTCCACGCTGGACCATGCTCACACATGATACAAGCTGCACAACGCCAGACATAATGGGGGGGAAGAGTCTCACCGGACTCGCGCTGGGCATTGGGGCAGGAGCGGCACACGCTGTTCAGCGCAAAGCCCACGCTCATTTAATGTACAGCACACACTGTTCAGGCCAAGGCAATGGAGCTGTTGCAGACCAGGACCTGTGGATCAGAGCCCAGACCTTCACTAGGTCCAACACCCTTTAAGGTTTCTGAGTTGAATGTGACTCTAAGTGGGTGAAAATCACTTCTGAAGCCAAGCCAGACCCTCGGAGTTCCCTCTAGAGCAGCTCGGGCACATAGACCTTGTGCTGGCCTCTCCGCACAGAGGTGAGTAGTACCTTGTGCTAGAAAAGCACTTCCAGCTTCACCGAGATGACAACTCTGCGATTAGCTTAGGGCAGACACGGTCTCCTGCTCCCTCATTGGAGATGGGTGAGCCGGTGTTTCCACTAGAGGCCCGAAGCACTGAGCAGGAACAACCAGCACCGCTGTCTGCCTCTCCTGCGAAGGGTTTGGGTAGGTGTTGGAGGCGCAGCCCAGTGCTCGGCCAGCAGCAGAGCCAGGCGTCAGCCCAGGACCGATCCGGACAAGAGCCTTGCGCTGCGTGGGACAGGCCGGGAGAAAGACAGGGCAACCTGGGTTGCCAGGAGCAAGCCTTGGTTTCGTGGCTAACTCAGTTTGTAGCTGGCCTTTGACCCGCCCTTGAGCTGAGGGAACGTGGTCAAGGAGAAGCAGAGGAAGATGTAAGACATGCAGCAATGTGCAAACCATGCAGATACTGGGACAGCCTGAGGCGCCCCAGTCTGCTGGTTGGGGACCGCCATAGAATCACAGAATCACCTGGGTTGGAAGAGACCTTCAAGATCATCGAGTCCAACCATAAACCTGCACTGCCAAAACCACCCCTAACCCATGTCCCTCAGCACCACGTCTGCCCGGCTTTTAAATACCTCCAGGGACGGCGATTCCACCACCTCCCTGGGCAGCCTGCTCCAAGGCTTGAGAACCCTTTCCGTAAAGAAGTTTTTCCTAATATCCAACCTAAACCTCCCCTGGCACAACTTGAGGCCATTTCCTCTTGTCCTGTCGCTTGTTCCTTGGGAGAAGAGATTGACCCCCCCTGGCTATAACCTCCTTTCAGGGGGTTGTAGAGAGTGAGAAGGTCTCCCCTCAACCTTCTCTTCTCCAGGCTGAACAATCCCAACTCCCTCAGCCACTCCTCAGGAGACTTGTTCTCCAGACCCCTCACCAGTTCCGTTGCCCTTCTCTGGACACGCTCCAGCACCTCAAAGTCTCTCCCATACTGCGGTGCCCAAAACTGGACACGGGACTCAAGCTGTGGCCTCACCAGTGCTGAGTACAGGGGCATGGGGACCAGCACAGGGTTTTGCGCTGAGCGCAGCTCGTGCTGCCGAGAGCATCCACATTGAGTCTGCTGGACGGAGCTGCTGGATTTGCCCAGCTCCCCAGAGTGCTGTGGGATCAATCAGCCGGTGTTTATTCAGCGCTTTGGGGATGCACAGAGCCGTGTTGCAGCTGACTGAGATGAGCCAGAGCCGTTAAGCGCTGCGTGGTTCCTGCTCCCCTCCGTGTTCACAGCGGGCACGTTCTGCACGAGCCGGAGCTGGCTTCAGGGTGCCGTCTGCTGCTCCTGGGGCGCAATATCTTCAGGAGAGCTTCAGATCTGCAGGCAGTGCCTTCCCGTTCTCCTGAGAGGGCCTGAGGTGTGCCAGATGCAGGCTCAATCCACGCGCAATAGCTTGGCTCGCTCTGAGTGAGGGCTTTCTTCTGCCCAAAGGAGCGGGGGGTTCAGCCCCTGTCCCGCCAGCCCGCTGCTTGCTCTGTGTGTTTGGGAGAAGGCCAGGGGTGGCCCCAGTGCTGCGTGGAGTAAACCCAAACATCCCGTGGGGCCGGGTGATGGGGATCCTGCCACAATGTGCGCCCGTCACCCAGGACCCGTATTACTGGGGGACAGAGACACAGGGGTGTTGCGTTGCCTATGTGCAAGATCCAGGTGGGGAGCGACGTGGAGTGAATCTCGCACGTGAGACACAAACCTGGCCAGGCCTCCCTGGCCCCGCTCGCTGCTGCTGCTGCACGTTTTCCCAGCTCTTTTTCCATGCTGCCTCCTGCATGCTTCGTGCTCGGCAATGGCCTCTGGGCTGGCAGCTCGGAAGACTGCCCAGCTCCAGAGCTACTGGCTGTCGTCCGGCAGGATCCTACCGAAGTAGGAGCAGGGAGCCCTCTCCCTCCTGGATGTGAGCGCTCCCCTTGCTCCAGCCCAGCTGCCTCCACTGGGTAGCAGCCAGGAGGGACCCTGCTGGCTCCGGCGGAGTCCTGCCATGGGAGAGATCCCACAGGTCACCGGGATGGCTGGCTCTGACCTTTCCTAAAGGAGACAGGGGCCCTGAGAAGCACTTCTAGACCCATCGCCTTGGCATCAGGCCTGACTTGAGACTGCATTTTGCTGCCTGCCTTCTCCTCAGGATGGTCCCGGTCCTGGGCCAGCAAGGGGCTGGGCGAGGGGGCACGCAGGGCTGGAGTCGGCAGCCCCCGGCTACGGAGGTGAGAGCCCGCCAGCAGCCAGGCATGCCAGCCAGGGGTGGGGGGGCCACGCAGCCATCCCCTAGGCAGAGGCAAACGCTGCATTTTGTGGGGCAGTGTGAGGTGCTGGGCTCAGCCCGGCGAGTCCAAGGACGGAGGGGACACCAGGCGCTTGTGGCCGCTCTGAGGCTGCTGTTGGAGGGCCGGCTCCGCAGGCTGCCCAGGTCCGCCCGGGCTTGTGCATCTGCCTCCCGGCCTTGGGCACTCAGCTGCAGGCAAAGCAGCGCAAAGACAGGGTTTTCAGCGTGTCTCTGCTGGAGCAGCTTGCCTGCAGCAGCCTGAGCCAAGCATCCCTCAGCACTGCCTGCCCCGCACCGACACTGTCCCTCTCCTAGGGACAGCCTCCACCAGCCTCCCCGTCGCATTGCGACAGCCTGGTCCCCAGCTGCCTTATTTCTCCTTTCCCTTCCCTCTCCTCTGCTTTGCACCTTGGCAAGGCAGCAGGAAACAGAGCTGCTCTCAAGGTGCTCCACATTCCAGTTTAGCGGCATCAAGGAGAAGGAAGATGCTTGGCAGGGCACCCTTTGAATCTGGTGCCCTGGTTTGGAGCATGTCCTGCCTCAGTCTGCTCACAGAGTCCACAGGGACTCCCCCAGCTCTTCCTTCTGTGGGACAGAGCACAGGACAAGTGCCACACCTGGAAAGACAAGTAGGTGCCCTTGGGGATCTTTAGAAGCAGTGGCAGGTTCTTGAGGGGCTGTTCAGGGTCCTCCGGGGTGCTTCTCTGCACCTTCAGGCACCTGAGGAGCCTGTCCCACAGTCCCTGAAGCTCTGCAATGGGGCTGAAGAGCCCAGAGCACCTCCTGTTGTCAAGAGACAGACCTTGATGGTGGCCAGTGCAGCACCTGGATGGCAGCAACTGTGCTGGCAGCTGAGACCCTGGGCTCCGAACATGGCCATCACAGGAAGGACAAGGTGGGAATGAGGGCTGCCTTGTGTTGCACCCAGGCCTGGCACAGAGAAGGTCAGGAGGCTCCTCAAAGGCGGCGAGAGCCTTGCTGCTCTTCATGACGCTCTCCCAGATGTGGGCTTGGTTCTGCCATGGTGGTTTGGTTGGTGGGAAAGGGGTGGGAGCAGGAAGACACCCAGGCCGGGAGCCTTTGTAGGTGGCTGCTGGCCCAACAGGCGTGTGGATCTACCCTGCCCAGTGGCTGCACAGGAGGGAGGAGTGGGAAGCAGAGATGCTCTGCCAGGCTTCGGGGTCCTCCTTTCTGCCCAGTCTTGGTCTGTGTGGTGCCCCGTGGTGCAGGCATGTGGGATTCGGGCACATCTGTCCCTGGGAGCGGGGCTCCACTGCCACCGTCCTGCCACAATGCTGCACGTTGCAAAGAAGCAAGTGCCTCCTGGCTCTCCGGCTCTCCATGTCATAACCTGAGCGCGGAGGGAAAAGGAAAGAAGGGGCCACACAGAGGTTTTCCCCTACCTTAATTCTGCCTGGGGCATCCCCCAGTCACCTGGAGAGGGGAGAGAGGAGGGAAGGGGAAGACTCCGATCCTGGGTACTGGGCAGGGGTGAAAGAGCTGCACTGCTGCCATCGCTTTGGTGAGGTCTGGGGCAGAGAGACGCGCACAGCAAACAGGGTTTCCACTCACATGTCTGCCAGCTCTGACATGCAGCCCAGCCCCGGCACACACAGACATGCACCACACATGAACGCACCCACCGAGGCGCCCGCGGGGCCGGACGCAGCACGCAGGGACACACGTGCCATGCAGCCGGGCTCCAGTGCACAGAAACTGAGCCCGATGCGGGCACACGCTGCTCCCTCCAGGGCCGGGTCCCCCGTGGTGTCCCGAGGGCTTCGCATGGTCGCAGGCACATCCTCAAAAAAGCAAGCTGGAGCCCAGGCTGCCTTCGGGCCCCCCTATCCTTTTGGCAGGGCACCCCCTGGGAAAGACCTGGGTTGGGTTTCCTGCCCCACGGGAGCTCTGTGGGGTGGCATGAGGGCAGCCAGCATCTGCCGAGCGGCTGGCACTGAATGGGCCGCCCGCTCTGGACTACGAATTTATTTCTGGGGCGACTGGGGTTTAGAGAAGCTCCGGTGCTGTGTGACTGGGAGTGGGGTTTGGGAGGCTCATCTGGCTGACACGTCAGGCTGACGGTGCCTGTGGTACCACTCTGTCCCCTGGGAGGCCTGACACTGCCCGTCCCTTCATTGTGGGACCCATGGCCATGGGTCCGAGTCTGTGTCCGGGGCAGAAACACCTGCCTGCTCCTGGTCACCCCTGCTTGGGGCATCTCTCCCTCCAGGGAGCTTCTTGGCCACTGGGATCCTGACCCCTCAGCCTCTTCCCTTGCACTGCCAGCTGCATGTGGGGCCCATGGGGAGGGGACAACAGGGGCCAGGGAGCACAGCCTCCCTCCCTGGGGACCATGCTCTAAGGACAGTGCCGTGTCAACGTGGGGACCACTCCTGAGAAACTCCCCACCCGGACAGCACAGGGCTGGTCCTGGAGCTGGGTGATCACCCACTCTCATCTACAACATCTGGGTCTGGGGATGGGCCTGGAAACATCACATGGACCCCCCAATAGTTCCCAATGAGCCCCAGGACTGCCCAGAGCCTGCAAATGGGGCAGGGGAGGTGAACAGCCTTGGGGGCTTACCCAGGCCTGGAGGCTGGGGGATCCTGTTCGTCCCCATCCTGCTGCCCCTGCCCTCCCCCATGTCAGAGGGGCAATTCTCCACCTCTGGGACTCACCGGCCACCTCTGCCCCGCAGCAGCCCCCACCACAGCAGGGCAGGGTGTCCCCGCTCCCCAGGCACCGCTCGCTGCGCCCAGGCAGACGCGCGTGGTCCCTCACCGTGGCACAAGCCGGGAACGGGCTCGTCCTGCTCCAGGGGGGAGCGGGTGGGTGGGGACATGGGGCCCCGGGAAAGGATGTTTCCCACACACCTGGCTCCAGAGGTGACCTCTCCATCACCAGCTCAGTCCCCTCCCCGTGCCGAGGAAGGGTCTGGATACAATTGCCCCATCCTACCCTGAGGGGCCCGAGCCCTGTCCCCTGCCCTCTGGGGCTCACCCCGGGCTGCTGGGGTCAAGGTCAGGCCGAGCACCGAGAGTTGTCGGCTTGCGGGGGCACCAAACTCGGTGTTTTCTGGACTGGGTGCCTGCGGTCTGGGCTTTGCTGGTGAGTTGGGGCTGCCCCAGGCACTGGGGATGGTGGTGACACCCTGGCGTCCCCCAGTGCCCCTCCAGCCATGGAGACAGTGCCTGCCGGCTGCTCCTGCTCCGAGTCCGGTGGCACAGGCTGCCGACCCCGTCCGAAGGTCCCCGGAGGGTCAGGGCGGGGAGGGAGCTGGGCAAAAGCTTCCCCTCCAAGCAAGATCCCTACCTGGCCGCTGCCTGCGTCGGTCGGCCCAGGGCTGAGGGGCTGGTCCCACCTCCGCGGGGGCTCGCTCGGCTGCAGCGGGGCGGCACCCGTGTCCTCCCAGCCGAGCGGTGGGGCTGCCCAGCTGCTGGCCAGGCTCGCGCCACCCAGCTGTGCCCACAGCCCTCCGTCAGGCTGTCGAGAAACGGAGGCTCATTACACGGGTGGGGAACAACCAGCCGGGCAGACTCGTCCCCCGGCTGTGCCCGGACCCCGGGAGGTGAGGGGCTGTTGGGGTCGTGTCCGGCGCCCGGGGCCGCCTGTGCTGGGCTCTGCCCCGCGCCCACAGGGGGAGCAGCGCCAGCGGGTATTGGGCTGCAGCTCATTAGCCTCTAGGGCTTAACTGAAAGGAGGGGGGCAAAGAAAAAGAAACCAGGCCGAGAACATTTTTTCTGATGACGTTCCTGATGCAATAAGTCCCTCTGAAATTTGATTTGCAGCCGTGGCCAGCGAGGCATTGGAAGCAGAGTGTGCTTCAGTAATTCTTTGCTCTTTAAAGCTCCTGAGCCTGCTGGCCACAGCCAGGGGAGCCCATGACACCTTTGCATTAAAAAGGATGCTGGAGATTTATATAGGTAGAGCAGTCCCCTCCTCCCCCCATCCAGGCCTGGCTTATTTATCTTCATTCCTCTCTCTAGGGCACAACCAGGTTTATGTTCTTCAAGCGCCGCTTTTTGAAACCGCCACAGTGACCTGGCGCTCTCGGGGACGGGGACGGGGGGTGGTGGTGGTTCAAACCAGCATTAGCCATGCAGGCTCCTGCCATGCAAGCGGGGCGGCTGGCACTGCCCTCCTGGCCCCCAGCCCTGCCCCACGCGCGGGTGAGCAGCGAAGGCAGCCATGCCCCGCAGAGCTGCGGGTCCTACCAGCGCTCCGGGGAAGCTCTGTAGAGCGGGGCTTACTGGACACACTGGCACATCCTTGCGACGCGTGGATATAAGGGGTGAAGTATTAGTCATTACTGGTGACCTCCGGCCCGCGGGGTGCGGGGGGTGTCCAGCCAGAGGCCCGGAACGGTGTCCGGGCAGGGTGTGAGCTGCGGCCCCTCGGCATGCCCGACTGCCCGGGCACCACGCAGAAACGGCCAGCTGTGGGCAGCTGTGTGCCCCGCTGCTCAAGAGCCCCCCCAGCACAGCATCTGCAGGGTCTGGGTGGGCAGCGGGGGCGTGCTGGGCTCCCGCAGCACGTGGGGGTGACGGCAGAGGGTGCCGAGGCTGCGGTGTGGGCGCATCCCCTCCTCCCCGTGCTGCCATGGTCCAGCAGAGGGGCTGGGGGCTCCTGCTGGGGGAGCTGGACCCCAGCAGCATCATGTCCCCGCTGGAGATGTGGCCACCTGTCCCCGGGGCCTTGGTGAATTTAACCCCCCCGGCCCCCTCCTGGCAACGTGACATGGGGCGGCAGCTGAACCCTCTGGGGCTGTTTGGTCGGGTCCACTGGGCAGCAGGGCGCCCACCGAGGGGGTGTCCCCTGTCCTCCTGCGCTCGCCCTGCCCGGGGAAAGCCGTAACCCCCCCGCGCTGCACCCACCTGCAGGTAGTGGTAGGCCAAGTCTTGATGGCAGGACTTGGATTTCAGCAAGGCTTTGTCGATCGTGGCGGAGGCTTTCTGGCACACTTCCCGGGCATGGCTGAGCGTCAGCGTGGACCAGGAGCCCCTCTTAATGTAGTTGGAGTCATTGTTGATGGGGATATTGGTGCAAGGGGTGACCTTGAGGTCGTTATTGCTCTTGGAGGATTTCAGCATGTGCTCGCTGATGGTATTGTAAGCGTGCATGAAGTACTTGGGCTGGCTGTGGTCTGGCTGCCGGCCCAGTGTCATGAGGCCCATGGGGTTGCGGTAGCTGCAGGTATCGCTGTCTAAGTTGTCATCTGAGCTCCACCAGCCCGATATGTTGGATCTGGTCCTGCGCTTGGGCTCGGAGGTCTTCGCGCGGTCTTTGCTCTTGCTCCTCCGGTTCTGCTTGGGGTCATCCGCCCCCTTCTTGCCGTTCACGTTGCCTTTGGTGGGGCCCTCCAGAGACTGGGACTTGGCGAACAGCTTCTGCACAGAATGGACCAGGTGCCGGATGCGCCCGGGGCTCTCGCTCCGGTGCTTCGCGTCGCTCCTCTGAAACTGGAGAGTGCTGAAGCCATCTCTGTGGATGGGCAGCTGCTTCTCAAACTGGTCAAGGAGGTTTGCGGGCAGGCGGTTGATTTTAGTGGCTTGGGCATGGCTCGGAAAAGGGTTGTCATCTGGGACCTCGAAGTGGGAGTTGTAATGGATGCGGGGGAAAGTGCTGCTGTTGGAGATCTGGTTGTTGAGTGGAAGGAGACAGTCGCCATGGAGGGTGTTCTGGGCTGGGAATCGGGGGTCCATGGTGAAGGAATCGGTGGGGCTGAGGAGATAAGGGTTCCTGTCCTGGGGGGCATAAAGAGAGTCTTGAGGGGAGTCCAGGTTATCGGAGAGGTGGCGGCTTCTGTTGTCTCCTAAGCCCTTCATGGTCCCAATGTTTCCTAGACCATTGCTTGGGGATGGTGTGGCACAGCCCTTGCAGAGGCACCGGTCCTGCTCCCCGCAGACTTCCCAGCACCTGGAGGAAGAGGACAAATGCTCAGAGCCTGCCAAGGACCTCTTTGGCAGCCGGGGTGTCCTTGCGAGGGCCGTCCCAGCTGTGAAAGCAAACGCCAGCAGGGTTAAGGGAGAAGGAGAGAAGCAGGATGGGAGAGACATGACATGGCAGGAGGGGAGGAGAAGGGGCGTCAGGCCAGGGGCTGGAGAGAACAGGGCACAGGAGAGGAGGAGGGGAAGGATTCACCCTTTCCAGCTGCCGTTTAGGCGCTTGTGTGTCTCAGCGCTCAACCACAGGCTGCTTAAATAATGCTGCTGCTATTTTTCTGGTTGCCGCACATGTTTATTTAATAGAGTCCCTTCCCCAGCCAGCGGAACAAAGGCTGGCAGGGGTGCTGCCAGCAAATCACCGCTCCTGTCCCGTTTGGTCAGGGGGCTGGAGAAAAACCTGCTGTCAAACACTGCACTCGGGCCTTGCTGAGCCAAGGGAAGTCTGCAGCCGAGCATCCCGTCTTCTGCCTCACGCGCTGTGTTTCTGTGGTTACAGGACCTCGGAAGGGGCTGGCAGCCCTGCTCTGCACGTTGCATGCAGCTGCGCTAATGCGATATGATGTCAAACGTCTCCTCTCCAACAGGCGCCCCGGTTTGTGGCATGTTTTACCCCCGAGTAAATTGTTTCAGTAGCTACGATGAGAGCAGAGGTGTTCCTGAACACTCAGAGCCTGACCTGAGAAGCTGTTTGCTGCTCGGTTGATTTTTCCTGCCTTGCTGCATCACTCCTGGGGGAACTGTGCCACCCTCCGAGCCCGGCCGTCTGTCCCTCGCTACGGTCCTCCCCTGCCACAGCAAGGGGCTGAGGTTGGCCGTCAGCGGCACAGGCAGCCCCGCGGGGCGGTGGAGGGGGCAGCCGCACACGAGGTGTCCCCTCGGGCAGGGGGTCTCTGCGCTGAAGGGTTCCCCAGCGCACTCACCCTGTCCTGCTCGGCTCGGGGGATCCTCAGCCCTGCTGGGTTATACAGGGAAAAAAGACAAACTTTTGGGGGCTGCTTAAAGAAAACCAGCGAACATATAGATGAGTTGAGCTGTCAAGCAATGACTTGATTTTCCATACTTAAAACCTATTTAAAACCAGGTAGTGTATAAACTAATTCTTATTTCCTTTTACCTCTTAGTTTAGTTTCTTATTTCCTTTTTGAGTGTCTCTTAAAGGCACAGTGCAAACACTGAAGCATCCCACGGGTGTAAAAATCCCGAGAATGAGATCCTGGACTACTTTTTTCAAAATCCAGGGCCCTAAAACATGTACATGTAGCTGAATGGCTGCTCCTTGGTAAGATGAAGGGGCCACTCTGGGAGCTGGGATGGCAGGGATCTGTGCAGACGAGCCATTTTCCAACATTAGGATGATCCAATGTTCCCCAACAAGCACCTGGAAGGAGAAATAGTACCTGGACTCTCAGAGCCTCCAGTGAACTTGTAAGAAAGAAAACCATCAGTGGCTTATTCCTGGAGAACAAGTAGGATAATGGTGCGTCCCTGTGAGCAGCAGAGCTGCTAGGCTGGGCTCCTGCGTTCTCCCTCTTCAGCCACTAATTTGACTCTGGTGTCCCTGAGGAGCTTGTCCTCCTGTCAGTCTGGTCAGCAGGAGCAGCCAGGGCTGAACTGGTGTGGGGAGCGGAGTCAGCGGCACTGGAGGATGATAGGAATCAACAGGCTTCTTTTCCTTCCTCACACAGGGAAAAATGTATTAATCATGAAAGGCAGCTGGGGTTTTAAATAATTGTTTGGAAGCACAAAAAAAAAGAAGGAGAAGTGCAATGTATTCCATAGCTTGGTGGGTTTGAAAAAGTCTTCACTGAACTCTGTGGCTCCCGGCAGGTCGTTGAACCCAAGGCGGTGGTTCTGAAGCGGTGGTTTGCAGAGAGCAGGCGAGCGCAGCCTGGGCTGGCCGCCCCGCTCCGACACCGCCGCTCCTGTTCCCGCTCCCGTGAATTCTGTTCCCGGGGTTGCTGCCATCTCCCCTGCTGTGAATGCAGCCGGGAACACTTCCAGGCATTGCCAGCTGCCCCCCAGCTCTCTTGTGACCCCGCACAGCCCTTGTGCCCAGGGCATCATGTGGCCCCACACCAGTCGTGCTTGTTCCTGTCCCACCTCTCCTGAAACCCCCTGGAGAAGCTGTACGGCCCCATGGGATGGGTCCTCTTTTCTTGCTGCCGACCTGCGCCCTGCAGCTGGTCCGGCTGCCTCCCCCTACAGCCTGGTGCCCTGCCACGTCGCCTGGGCTTCGGTGGTGTGGGAGAGACCGACAGGGCCCACGCCTTCCGGGGATGAGGACGTGGACGTTGTCCTGGCCTGAGCTGGGGGAACTTTGATACCAAACCTGCCCCTCTTGCCACAGCACCCAATGCAACATTAGCCTCGGCTTGGTGCAGTTCAGACCAGCTGCTCATGGTCCCTGTGGGCACCATCCTTTTCCCATTGGGCTCTTCAGCAGCCGGGTGCACCAGCCCCTCGGGAGTCTCCTGCCCGTGGGGCAGCACCCGTGTCAGCTGGTGGAGCGGCAGTGGGTGCTGGCCGGAGAAGTGCCGGAGAAGAGACGCACGGATGCGCCAGGCAGCCCTCCCTGCTCCCGCCCTGTGCCAGCTGGCATCAGCGCAGCGGTTACTGAGCGGTGACAAAAAGCCCCAGGAGACGTTCTCAAAGGAAACTGGACAGCAGAGAAGGATGGGGTGTAGAAGGGCAGGCTCTGGACTGAGCCATCCATCTGATCCTTTAAATTCCAGATGGCTACGAATGGGCAAGGTCAACCCTGCCCGACTTTGGAGGGGAAGCCCTGCAGGTAGTGGGGAGCCCAAATCCTCCCTGAATACCATCCCGGTCTGTCCAGGCTCGGCTCTGCCCGCTGTGGCCTCTTCCTCCCTTCCTTCCATGCCCCAGCTCCAGACTCCCAGCCAAACCCTTCACTTGGGCTCAGCCTCTGAGGCCGTCCCGGCTCTGCTGGATGCTTCTCCCGTCACATTACGCTGCAGGAGTCAGACAGTCCCTAAGGAGACAACACAGCGCTGATTTGATTATAATGAGATCTCTGGATATTGATAGTAAATACGTCTTTTCCTACAAAGGGCAATCAATATTTAAAGTAGAAATCTCCCAGGCACTCCGGAGAGAGACTTCAGTCCCTTAACTGCTTTGCCATAAAGCACATCAGCATCACTGCTTTTGTGTTCGCTGAGCCCCAGAATAAAGTAAAACTGCCTTAGGACTCAAAATAAATAGGGAAATGAAATTAAATAAAATAAATGAAATGCAAATAAATGAAATGCAGTGAAAGCCTGGCGTGCAAGGGAAGAGTGGGACTGGGGGCCAGACTGGCTCAGGCTGGCTCAGGAAGCAGAGGGGCAGGGGGGAGTGACTGAGGGGCTGTGGGGACAAACAGGAAGGAAGGAAAAGTGAACTTTGGTGGAATGCTGGAGGTGCAGAAGCAGAAGGGATGTGAAGACAAGGAGCAGGGGAGGGCAGGGAGCTCCCTCTCTCCCAGGCTGCTGTGTTCTCACTTCTACATGGCAGATAGTTTATTGCTGCCTTTTCCTCCTGGGGGCTCTTGCAGGGCTGCCAGTGGGTCCTGATCCTGCTGCCTGTCCTGCTCTCCCAGAGCATCCTTCACCTGACGGCCAGCCGCAACGTGGGGCGCCAGCCTTGCTGCTGGGCAAGTGTCGGGTCACAGACACACCGGTGGGGCAGCCGGCACGCCCCCAGCCCCTGGTGCCCGCCAGGCTGTGTTTGCTGCATCCCCTGTGAGCTGATTTCCCTTTAAGATGGATTAAAGCTTTTTCATTACGTTTTGATTATTCTCTGCAGTCCTTGGCACTTTCTTGAAACGTGGGGTCAGGGAAGGGAAAAACCCTACAAGCCTCTTCCCCGCCATCTTTTTAATTTGAAAGGATGAAAAAGCTTGAAATTAAATCTCCCAAATCCACGATCCTGCAGCTCGTAAACTGGGCAAGGGCTGTCTCCCAGGGCAGCTGCCCGATGCCCCTGCTGCGTCCCCTGCCCTGAGCCAGGCACCACAGCAAGGAGGGGGACGGCAGGACCACCGGGAGGGCACCCAGAGTGGTCGGCAGGAGAAGACCATGGCTGGCCGATGGTCACAGCAGGGGCTGCTGGGGTGTGGGGAGGATGCATTCCCGAGCCCAGGGGAAGGGGCTGGTTTTGCTGCACGGCCCCATTGCCTTCCTTCCTCTCAGCCTGTGTTTTTTCAGGATTGTCCTTCCTCTTCCCAGCGGCTTTGTTGATGCTCAGACATCTCTGAGATAAGCAGATGACCTGACCTGATTTGTAGCAGTTTTGTGTGTCCCAAACCACCCTGAAGCCCAGCTAGAGTCAGCTTCCTCTCGGATACGGTTTACAAGAGCAACACCGGAGCCGCCTGTTTGCAGGCTCGGACTGGCTGCACCGAATTTGCTTACGGCAGCACCTCCTGCCAAACACGCCTGCAGCTCCAGACACCAAGCAGCTCACACAGGAGATGGTAGCCTTGCCTGAAGAAGCTCCTGGCCCAGCAGGAACGCCTCTCCTCCCCAGCCTGGGCGCTCCCAATGTTTCCCTCCTGTAGGACCCACGGCTGCTGCGCTGGTCTGCTGTGAGTGGGAGACAGGGCCAGTCCGGGCGCTGGCGATGCTGGTGGGAGATGGGTGTCTCCACTTCGGGAAGACTGAATCGCTTCTTCACTGTGAGCTGAAAAGCCTCCGTTGTTGTAGGAGAGTCTTCAGTAACTGAAAATATCTGTTTTTCGGTCTCTTTTTAATAGCAAAGAGATTAGGCTGGCCCGAACTCTAGGCAGAGCAGGAGGTGACTGAAAGGAGCTGGATGGGGAAGAGGGGACAGCTGCAATGCAGTGTAGACACTAGCAAAGCAATGATGTCCTAGGCGTCTGTCCTGCCCCGACTCTTACACGCCTGCCCAGCTTGTGGCTGTCTGTCCAGCCAGTCACCTGGCCTGGCAGCATGAAGTGCATCCTTGAAATTATGGTTTGTAACTCCTGGCAGAAAGTGTGAGAAATCTGTCAAAATGTCACCCCGGGCAGCCCCAGGACAGAAGTCCAATGAGCTGTCCTGGAGATGTCTGTCTGTCTGTCTTTGCAATCCTATAAAGCTCTGAAGTTTCTACTGTCCATCCAGGATCCCCCCGGTGGCAGCTCCAGCCATGATGTCTTGTCCTGTCCACGCTGCACGCGGAGAACAGATCTCCTTCCTCCTTTCCACCCTTGGAGACCCGCTCCATGTCCCCTTGGAGGCGCCCCACCAGGCTGTGCACTGTGTCCTCAAGAGGATGGCTGCCCGGGAGACGCTGGGCAGGGGTCCATCTCCACCTCCCCACAGTAATTCCTCCCCTGTTGCTGTGACGGGGTGAGGGCAGCAGCCAGAGGAGCACGGCCCCACAGGCGCTGCTCCTGGCCTGCTCTCAACAGGCTCAGACCTGGCCTGGGAGGGCAGAGCACCTCCTGCAAGCCACCGTGTTAGGGACCACCGCCTCTGATCCGCTTCTGCACTGGGGATCTGCACCACAAGGGACTGGGACAAACCAGCTGCCATTGCCCACCATGTCTCCTTTTTAACTTTTGGGGTGGAGGTGGATTTCCAGGAGAAACTACCCCTTTTTCTCATGTCTCTGGGTTCACACAGACCAAGTTCCCCACTTAAATTCTGCAAACCCACCTTAAAGCAGCTTGTACTGAGGGCATGGAGAAGACAGGGAAAACCCTCCGCGCTCTCTCAGCGAGGAGGGGACACGAGAAGGAAACGCAGCACTTTACCCCGCCACCCTCGCCTCGCCTCGCCTCGCCGCCTTCTGCTCCAGTCCCTTTCCAGGACCTCACTTTGCAATTAGCTGGTGTTCACAAGCCTGATGTGTGGCAGAGGCGGCCGGTGCCAGGGGCCACCGAGCGGGACTTGCTCCTTCTCACCAAGCCTGGGAGGGCACGGGGAGCTCCGAGAGCACCCTGATGTTCACCCGGATTTCTGCTCCTGTGCTGGGAACGCAGCCCGAGGGCAAACACACTCTGTGTGGCTGCGGATTGTGTGTGTGTGTTCAGGTGCCCTTGCCAGCCGTGCGCGCGGAGACCTGGGTGCAGGGATCAGGCTGGCCCCGCCAGGCGGCGGAGGTGGCCGAGGGAGGTCAGACCTACCCTGCAGCTCTCACGGCGCAGGGGACGGCAGTCTGCGGGTGAGCATTCTGCTCCTGGAGAAACTGGGGAGCTGCACGCGCTGGCCTGGTGGCAGCCTTTCACCTCCCATGGCCAGCAGCGGGTGCAGGCTGTGTGCTGCCTCCCTCCCTTTTACCCTGCCTTTGGCACACCTCTTCCACGCGAGAAGTCCATGTCCTTTCCCTCATCCCCCTCCTCTGCAAACACAGCCACGGCTGCCCTGACTGAGCGGTGCCTTGGTCCAGAAACAGGCACCTGAAGAGCTCTTCTTCCTCCCCCAAATCACAGCTGAAAGCTGCATTCCCCCTTCCCTTGCTTCCCTCTCCTCTCGGCCTCCCCCTCACAGCTTAGCCACAGCCTTCCCGCTATTCCCACCGGCAGAGCTTTCCAGCAGCTTCGAAGTTTGTTCCCTGGGGAAACACCAGAGCTGCTGCCCCCACGCTGCATGCCAGCCCAGGGGCTTTCGTCCTCGCTAAACGGAGGGAGGAACCTACCGCCTCCTGGGGGAGCTTCTCTCTCCCATCCCGACCTCTGCCACGTGCCCTCTAAAGGACACGATGCCCCACAGGAATCACCAGGCACCGGCCGTACAGCCAGGGTCCAGTCCAGGCGGTGCCAGCAAGAAGCCAGAGAGCCTCTGCCAGGCTGCAGGAGGGTGGCGTTTGCGTAACAGTCACAGGTTTAGGTTGGAAGGCATCTCTTGAGATCGTAACCTTCGAAGCGGGTTCACCTGAGCAGGTCTGGCTGGGGAGGGACAGGCACCACTGTGGCAGGGCTGGCCACAAAGGGCCGGGAGGCCGTTCAGGTGCCGCTCGGAAGAGGCAGGTGGAAGCATCAGCCTGTAAATGGGATTGCCCAGGACACAATTCCTCCTCCAGCGGGAAGAAACCTGTGTCCTGGCAGGGCTGCAGCCACCCTTTGGGAATCACCCAGTCCTGCCCTCTGCTGATCAGCTCTTCCAGGGCTCCGCATACCACAGTCTCCCACGTAAACCTCAGCCCAGCCATCCGAGCTGGCTGCAAACACAGGGGTGGCTTTTATATATAGAAACCGAGCAGCATGCTAATAACTAGCTAGATAAGGAATAAATGATTCGCAACCTGCAGAAGAAAGATGACTCCCCTCACCCTGCCGCAAGAAGCTTAAAAAATTGTATACTGTGGTGTAGGTGACGTCGGTCTGCCTACACGCATGAATTCAAATGTTCCCTGAATTAGCAGGAACACTTCATGTGGCATTCAGCAAGGGGGGCCGCCGGCTTCCAGGGCGTTGCATTAATGATGATTCAAAGAGTTCAGAATCTAATCGCAGGGGATAAAAATAGCCAGCTTCTACTTAGAACAATTCATTATACAACAGACCTTCTTCCAGCCTCCTTCTGCTGCTCGCTTCTCCCCAGGAAGTTTCCCGCTGCTGCCGGGGAGCTTCGTCCCGGGGGTCTGAGCAGCGGGCACCGCTGCCCGCCCTGCGCTGGCGAGGAGAGCTTGCGCCAGGTCTCCCGAGCAGCGCCCGTGGGGTTAATGTCACCTGGAGTTTCCCACCGAGAGGGGTGACAGCATCCCAGGCACAGCCACCCTCTGCCCCTGCTCTCTGTACAGCAACGGAGGGGACACAGTGGCTTCCAGCCAGGCGTGTGTCTCAGCCACCTGGGGCACCTCCTTCGGAGATGGGTGAGTTGCGCTGGGGGGCCCAGGCTGTCCCTTGGCTGAAGGTGTCCCAGCGGGGTCACCCCGCTCATCTACGAATCCGCCTTCCAGGCAGCCAGCGCCCAGTGAAGCACATCCCAACACAGGCTACCCAGGCGTGTGAGCTCGAGGAAGGGTACGGCACCGACTTCTCAGCACCGGTGGAAGGATCTCCTCACATCTCGCTTCACCCGGGAATAGGTGGTTTGTGCCTTTTTCATGAAGAATCCACATACAGGTCCTGAGGCCTCACGGTAGCTGCGTGGTGGCCCGCGGTCCTGGGAGCCTTGGTGCGCGCCTGTGGTCTCCTGCTGTTCTTCAGGAAAAGGGGCATCTGCTGGGACTGCCAGTGGGTGTCCTCTGGGTGATGGGCATGGGTGGGGTCTGACTGGAGCCATCCCAAAGCAGATGAAGAATAATTTTTCTTCCTTATATGCTCTAGATACTACTTCTTTTTTCTTTTTTTGGTAGCACCACAACCAAATGCTGTGAAAATCAACGGCTGCAATATGACAAAGATTTTTGACTTCAGGTGTTGGCTAAGCTGGAGGAGCAGATGAACTCTTGAGAGAGACAGAGAACTTATTTTCATGCAAATGTCACTGGTAATACAATTAACTCTGAAGGGAACAAAATCCTGGAAATTCTGGAAACTTTACAACCTATTTGTCTGCCCCTAAATAGAAGCTTCTCAAAGTTCTCCAGAAGATGGGATCTGCTCTGAACAAGGAAATGCAAAGCACTAAGTAGGTCAAATGAGACAAATGAAGGCAAGATAAGAGAGTTTTCAGGAAGAAAGCAGGAGGGCTGGTGAGATGGAGTGGAAGGACCAGGGCAGTGAGCAAGGGTCACTGTCTTTTGAAACCTACCTGCAGTCTCCGCTCTCATACAGGGCACTCGGGGCACATGCTGGTGACAACACGGTGCCTGTGCCAGCTTATCTGGAAGAGCAGCTAATGAGGCCATTTGGGACCAAAACTGATTTGTTCTGGTCAGTGCAGTTCAAAAGGCCTGGAGGGGGTGTGTGCGTTCGCAAAGCCCTCCATGGAGCGAGCAGAGGATGGAAAGCTCTTAATGTGGCTGCCCTCAACCTTGCTTATGCTGTAACGCCTGGGGATGGAGGTTGTCCACACTTGCACCCAAAACTTGTGACGCGGAAGAAGGCGAGACACTTTGCTTGGCTTTCTGTGCTCTCACCCTGCCCCAAGCCAGCAGCTGGATCTTCCTGCCTCACTGTGCTACCAGAGCGAGCAGCAGCCCAGGACTGGGGATATGGAGGACGAAGACGATGAGGAGGAGGAGGTGGGGACAGCTGAGAGGGTAGGGACAGGGCCCTTGCCCTAGGTGTTTGTGGCACAGCAGGAACAGGGTGCTCCGAATGGCGGTGGCTGTTGCTGCTGTGCCACCAGGTCTCTGCAGCCTTGCAAGGACGTTGCTTGGCTCTGGGGCAGATGTTCCCACTGCCTAAAGGTCCAGATGAAGTTAGGTGGGTCCAGATGAAGCTGGGGGGGTCCAGATGAAGTTAGGTGGGTCCAAATGAAGCTGGAGGGGTCCAGATGAAGCTAGGTGCCGCCCTGCCTGCACTTGGGACATAGGATGGAGATGCCCTTGGGCCGTGGATTTGCTCAGTGCCAGAGACCAAGCATCTCATGTTGCCTGAGGGTGCTGGGACAAGGGGAAGCGGGTGGGGAGACACCAGCAGCTCCCTCTGCCATTCTTCCCGGAGAACAGCCTGAGACGCGGCTGCAGCCTCCTGTGTGCTCAGAGCTGCCGGAGCACTTCCTTTGTCTCAAACTGGGTCAGCGCGGAGGCGTGACGTTACTATAGCAATCGGTATTAGATTTCATAACTTTATTTTAGCGATGGGCGTGTTGCAGGATTCACTACTAGATGGAGGGAGGTTGCCATTGAGACACCCTCTGCAGCTCCCCTTCCCCAGCCGCCTTCTCCCTCCTGCCCCTCGTACCACAAGCACGCGGCCATGTCTGTCCGTCCCGTCCCCCCGTGGCTGTTTCCAAAGAGTCCCAGAGTCACCCCTGGGCCATACCGTACCTCTCAGTGCTTGCTGGGCTTGGGGACTAGGCCAGATTCAGCATCCTGTGCACCTTGTGTCCTTCTGGGCTCCAGAGCTGTCCCTCATGAAGACCTGCCGGGCAGAAAGAAAAGGGAAAATGTCCCCAGGTCACAAAGAGCAGAGTGGTGTCCTCCGGCCAGATGTCCCAGGCCATAACCCTGATGCTATAAAGACGCAACAGCCCTGACCCACACCCAGGTTGTCTTCATTAAGTCCAAGCAAAGACACAAGGCGAATGTGAGAAAACACCCTAAAGAGGCAGAGGCAATACCCATGGGAGGAGGGAAAGACGCAGAAGGGGGTCCCAAGTCCCTCTGTGCTGCACATGGGCTGAAAGGGTGGACTGGAACTCAGCTAGGTGGGAGGAGAACATGCCAAACGCCCAGGCTCCTTGCGCGGGGCACAGGGCTGGGGTGAGCCCCTTTGTGGGAAAGTGCTCTTTGACTTCCCTTCCCTTGTTTCTTTGCCATGAAATAACCCCTCGAGGAACCCCCTTGCCGCCTGTGGCTGCACTTCTTGGCCATGCCAGGAGCTTACTGTCCTGATTCTGTAACCCTCTGTGCCTCTTCTTCTGCGCTGCTCACCTTGCCCTGGGAGAACGGGGTCTGGTAAGGCAGGAAGGACAATCCTGGGGACAAACTCCCTAGCTGGGGTGGCAGAGGGCAGCCAGTTACCTTTGGTGTGTCCTAGCTACGCACTTGCCAAAATCTGCACCTTACTCTCGCCTACCAATGCTGATCATGAAACTTTTGTTTGAGCAGCTCACACTGTAAATCTCTTCCATCTGGTCATTAGGTGCTACTGTATTGCAGCTAAAGAGTTGTGCTTCCTTCTTCATTGTCATTCACCATCAGCTACACTGCAAATAGCTGAAAAAAATGCTCCCTGTATGAAAAGTAAAGTAAATAAATATGGAGGGACCTCCCCCAATGTTTCTTGTCTTCAAAAACCTCTTGTCATCACAGCAAAGAACAAAGCCTGAGTTATTGTATCAGTAAGATTAAATATTATTTTGGGTTTACATCAATTAATTTCCAAGGTAAGCTCGTGTGTATGCGTGCATGCCTTCTCTTCTGCACTGGGAAGATGCAGGCACGGTGCTGGGACAATCTGGGGAATTCAGCCTTTCACTGCTGAGACACGAGGGATGGGAATGGCACGGTAACTCAAATGCCTATGGTGGCATTGTTTGTCATTCCTAATTGAACAGAGGAGGTCATCTGGGTCTTGAGAAAGCCTGCCTAGAGCTCAAGGGGGCTCTAAAATGGGCAAACCCCCATTTCTTGACTGGGAGGATGTATGGAAGGCTGGGAGGACAAGGATGCAAACATCAGCAATTTTTCTTGGAAAGCTGGATGTGAGTGGTGGGTTTGACTCCCTCTCTGGTGAAGCAGAAGAAGACCAAACCAGTGCCCCAGTGCCAGCGATAAGACAGCAGCTCTTTATCCCCAGAAATGAGAGATGGGCGCTGCAGTGCCTGTGAGATCCTGCTCCATCACCCTGCCACCACCCAGCAAGAGGGGTTTTCTCTCCCAGTTACTTCATGCCTGGGGGAGCAGGTCTTTACAGACACTCCCAGTGCAACGTATGCCTGGGTTATGACAGAGCTCCTTCCAAACATGCTCAACAGTCCTCACAGTCTGTCCCAAGGAAGCAAAGACTAGATAGATGGACAGACACAGTGCAGGGAGGCAATAAGAGGGCTTGGTGTTCAAGAGGCTCAGAGACTCTCATGGTAGATACCCCAACAGGCAGAGGAATGGAAAGCCTGGAAAGATCAGCAGACTGCCCTCCTAAATTCAGTACCGAGCCTCTTCACCTTCCCACTAGTTCTGTATTTCTTGAACAACAATGCAGAGAAAATGGTTAAAGGAAAGGCATGCGTCCCGGGAAAGTCAAGGAGGAGACAGCTGTTGTTTGGACAGGGCAGTCACATCTGTCCCCAGACGTCACCTGTCTTCTACACAAAACTCAAAAAACTTGGTTTTTGAGTTTGTTGCTGCTGATGGGTACTCAGCTGTGAAAACCAGACAGAATTTCTATCCGGGAGGTATAGCAAACATGCTTCCACCCAACCAAGGATTCTCCTGCTTCGGAGGCATCAGCTCTTGACGACAAGGGACAATTACACATCCCAGACATTCCTGAGCTCGGAGATGTCAGTGAGGTTGCAGGCTGCTGCCTAAAGACCACTGGTCCCAGCACTAAATATAGCACTGTGTGAACGTGTTAAGACTAGGTACGATGAGCCTGGTGGCCATGCAGCAGTAATTGCATTGACACCATCCAGCTCTTTGATAGCTCTCTCCACATGAAAATTGAATTCCAGCTACTCGTGAGTGGAGGTAGGTTTAAGCCAGACACATAGAGCCTGTGACAGCGATTAGAACAGCCATTATCCATGACTAGTGCTGCCTACAGCCACCCAAGCATCAGCATCTGTCTGCCAGCAGCAAAGCTATTGCTCTCCTGCGCTAATGCCACCAGTACTGTTATGACGGTAACACTAGGTATCACTAGAGCCACTGAGGTCCATCACGAAAAGCGGCAGCATCTGCTAGCAGTGCTCTCAGCGTCCCTCCTGGGTGCACAAGCATCCAACACTAGTGCCCAGCATCGTGTGTCACCACCGGTAGCTGCTTGCACGGGAAGTGTCTGTTCAGTGCTGCCATCACCGGTGATGTCTGTCACCAGCCCTCTCCGGGTATCCTGGAGCACCTCCAGGAACCGTGCTGATCCTGGGAGCCCTTGGCACAGAGTGACTCTGACGGGTGGGAGGAGCAGTGCCTGGACCTCCAGGTCTCCGCTCACCCAGCAGATTTCTCAAAATAAAAGATGCCATTGAAGCTCTGGAGAAAGAAACATTTTTGTCTGTAATACTGCTTTTGTCTTTGCATGCTACTGTTGCACTGAGAAAGCAGTGCTATAATTACCTTTAATTAATACCAGCATCAACGCCCCAAGGAAATGCAAATGAACAATTCTGCCACCAGCACAATTACATTACGTTAACTACAGCGAACCACCTCCACCATCCCCCTCTTTCTCCCTTTCTCAGGAGCAGCTTGCTCACGTCACGGCTGCTGCGCGGAGGGGCTGGGATTGAAGACGATGTGTGGAAGGACACACGCTGCTGTGGGAGGTGGTGGAACCTCAGGCAAGTGGGTTACACCTGCAGGGCAATGGTGGGGAGCGGGGGGCAAGGTGCCGTCCCTGAGCTTCCAGGCAATGGAGCACACAATGCCAGAGGAAGCAGCCAAGGGTCCTTCCAGGGTGGTCTGCATGCTCCCACGCTGTTGTTCGCTCAGGGCTGTCCTGCTGATGAGCTGATGTCCCTTCCCTGCGTGATTCGGGACACTTTTGGTGAACCAGGGCCTCAGATGCTCTGCAGCCAAACCTCACTGCAGAACCAGCTCATGATTATTGTTCCCCTGAGCCCTGGTCACAGGGGGCCACAGCCTGCCCTTTTGTAGCCCAGGCGGTTCCGTTGGACTTGAAGTGTGGCTGGAGAAGACCTTGAAGAGACTGATCGAGCGTTCATGATGCCTGGCATTGCCACCTCAGAGATGACTGCAGCTAAGTGACAGAAAGAGGCAGCTCTGGGTAAAGGATCCTGTTGCCTGATGGGGTCTCCAGGAGAAGTCAGTGAGGGTTTCAGTCATGACTGAGCTGTGGAAAGCACAGTCTGCTGGCACGGCAGCATGACGCGAGGCTCAGGATGGTCTTCCCCTTCCAGCCAGCCACTCCTGGGGCCACACTGGTGTGGCCATAACCTGAGCTGAGCAAGGCAAGCAGATTGCGCATGGCAGGCATTTCCTGGGAAGGTGCTCAAAAAGCAGCGTTTTGGGCTGGGTCTCTGTGAGAAAGGGAGCTCCCTCCTTGGCTGGTCCCTCACCTCCTGCTGCAGGGACTTTCTGCTTCTCTTCCAAACTTGAAAGAACCTCAGGAAACTGCCCATGTCTGCCGCTTGTTAAACATGAGAAGTCCTTGTGTGAGGGAGCCAGCAAAGCGATCTGCCCGGGCTTCTCCGTTTCGCAGCCAGCCCCATGTTGGATGCAGAGCTCCGGTACGGGAGAAAGGCTGCGAGCCCGAGTGGAGATCCGGTGAGCACAGCAGGGACATCTGGAGGCCGAGTGGAGATCCGGTGAGCACAGCAGGGACATCTGGAGGCCGAGTGGAGATCCGGTGAGCACAGCAGGGACATCCGCAGGGACGGAGAGGATGAACAGGTCCAGCAGAGGGGCAGTAAGAAATGGGTGAAGAGCGCAGCCAGGCACGCAGGCTCCCAGTGGTGGCAAGCGCTACCGAATGCAATGTTCTCCTCCTCCTGCTGTTGTCCCTAACTGGAGTGCCTTCTAATACTTAGATTTACAGACTGTAAGTTCAGTTACAGTCATTACAAGCCTCTGGCCTGCTCTCCTTTATGAAATAGGCCATAGCATCATTCTGTGTAAATCCAGCAACAGAAATAATGAAAATAAATATATGTGTGTTCCTGTACCTCTAATCTCATAACCATTTCTCTGGATAAAACAAATACATTTAGCTTGTTTGGGTCTCCCCAAAAGAATTAAATTTCATGTGAAGGATGCTGGGGGCCTGACTTGAGAGCTATCCCTGCCTCACAGTCAAGAAAGGAAAAAAGGACACTTTGGAGAGAGTGGGGAGCACAGATGAGAAATGGCTGTTCGTAAGTGAGCAGATTTGTAGCCAGTATTAAGATTCTTCTGAAGGAGGTATGAATGGAAAAATATGCGTATGAAAGCACAAGAGATAACGGTCGAGCAGAGGTGGGAAGAGTGGCAAAGTCCTGCTGAACCATGAAGAATGTGTTCTTCTCTCCGAGCCCAGGCAGCTGCTGCTCCACAAAGGTGCCCGCACAGATGCCTTGTCAGCAAAGAGTCCTGTTTGCGTCATGGGAAGAGGGAAACAGGGTTATGGTAAATTGCACATGCTGTTCCCCTTCCTGCTCTCCCAACAGGAAGACGCCCTGAACACAAAGACAACGCACACTAATCTTGTGTAAGATTTATGGAAGTTGAAGTAAGCAAGAGGCTGAGGCCAAAGATCCACCCATCGTGACCATTGACTCTTAGAGGGTCTAAAAGACCAATCCAAAACCCGCATCACTGTGAATCAAGAAGAACCTCAGAGACATAGTGGGGACCTGACAGCAGCACTTCTCCTCTGCAGTTTTGCACACAAGTGAACCTGGCAAGATGTCCCGGACATAAGCCTTGGAGCTTGTGAGTACACAAAGGAGAAATATTTCAGAGAGAAGGAGGTCGAGTGACTGAAATCCCTTTCATTTGAAAGGAATACCCCCCTCCCTTCTGGTAAGATCTTACACTAAATTTTGCTTCATTAACTTACTAAATAAACATACAGACAACTAGGGTCTGCTCTGCCCGACTCGAGATTGAAGCTTGGGCACCAGAGAGAAGAGGAGGGGACGTAATTCCCTGTGGGTGGAGGTTACCAATTCTTAGCATGGGAACAGCAGGAAACAGCTCTGATGTTCCTGGCGGAGGAATGGGAGATGGAGCTGGGTGGAGCAGAACTGAGCCTCTCTGGTCCATGCAGTGAGCTAATCACATCCACAGCGACACCCAGCAGGGAAGACGGATGCTCTTACCAAGGGATCCCACTGACCAGCGGGGTGGTGCATTCCCTCCCCAGCGCCTGGACATGCCGGCTGTCCACAAGCCCAGGTAGCCTGTAATTGCTGAGGAGGGATTCACTAGTTGGCACAACGCGGCACCTCGCAGGCTCGCGCACTCCTGGCGTGCAGAGGGCAGCGGTGGGGCTGGGCACGCTGGAGGCTCTGCTGGGGCAGCTGCCTCTGCAGGAAGGCGGCTCCTGTGGCAGCGCCCAGCTGGCAGCGCGAGGGTGTGAGCCGGCGGGGTCTGGTGTGACGCAGCACGCTGCGAGATGCTCTTCATGGTGGAAGACCTTCCTCAGAGGACATGGGGAGCAAGGGGCAATGGGTATAAACTCAAATACAGGAAGTTCCATCTCAACACAAGGAGGAACTTCTTTCCTTTGAGGGTGGCAGAGCCCTGGCACAGGCTGCCCAGAGAGGTGGTGGAGTGTCCGCCTCCGGAGACGTTCCCAACCCGCCTGGACGCCATCCTGTGCCACCTGCTGTAGGTGGAGCTGCTCTGGCAGGGGGGTTGGAGCAGGTGATCTTCGGCGGTCCCTGCCAACCCCTGACATTCTGTGATTCTGTGATTCTGTAACAGGATATGAAACAACGAAGGAGAAGGGCAAGTATGAGGGACTGAGGATCCTTCATTAGCATGACATCATGATGTTGAGAATAAAATTGGTCCAGACAGCAAGGGACTTGAAGAGAAGAAATTCTTTAATTGCCTTCACACCGATGCCAGGGAGCCTGGATAATGCACTCTGCTCACGTATGGGCACGAATTCGACCTAGTTGTGCTCCCGAAGTCGGGCTAGGAGCGTCACATAATTGGAGTGTTAAAATCGGCAAATGCTAAAATCAACACCTTTAGGGAGGAATGAGGGCGCAAAGAAGGACATTGAATGTCATGGCAGGCAAGGTCGGTTTTTTTGGGTTACATCTACCTGTAAAACTTACAGATCCGCATCCTGGCAGAGGAGTGAGAAGACAGAGAACGTACAGGGCCTTCCACAACCCAGCAGCTCATCAGGCTGAGCCTGGCAGCCTGCTCCGAAAGCAGCTTTGTGATGCGCACGGAAAAGAGGGTTCCTTGTTAGGAGGAACTTAACTGTGCTGAGAACAAGTCATCCTAGTATGACCCCAAGATGGACTTGAGGGAACATGGTGGCTAAACAGCTGGACATAAAACCTCTGTACAAAAAGATGGTTAAAATGGGACTCTGCCTCGATCAGTGAAGGACGCCACAGTAGAAGCAGGCCCTGTGTGTGACATCCACAGTACCTTGCCAGAAAAGAGAGTCCTTTTCTGGCAGCTCGGTATCTGGGAGGGTGTTGACAACCTGGAGATGGTTTAAAGAGGAGCCACAAGGACTGCATGATGTGGGTCACACCAGGAGACACCAGGAACATGAGCAACTTCACTGCAGACCACCCGTCCGTAAGGGGCTGACAACAGGGGGCTCTTCAGTGCTGCAGCCAGGACCCCACGTGTGCCCAGGGGCAGGCAGCTGAAGATGGTTCAGTCTGGACCGCAAGCAAAGAAAGGTTTTATTTTCAACAAAAAAGAGCAATTGGCCATTTAAAGGACTACACTCCATTGAGCGTAGCAGTGCATTCTCTATCATGGGCGAAAGTTCAAGCCACCTGGGAGGTTTTTCCCAAGATGTTTAGTTCAAAAGCAGCTCTGAGACCTGAAGGATAAACAAACTCAGGGATTTCTTCCTCAGATGCTATTAACTTTCCAAAAGTGACTACTTCTGTTTCGGGGCACTGTGATAATTGGAACGCTCACACGTGTTCAGGGTCCCTGATTTCGTGCTTACGCCTTCCAGGAGACAGACCAGATTTATGTGCTTTTTGGTTGTGTTTTTTCTTGAAAATAACACTGGGACTACCACAGACACATAACAGCATCAGATGGACAAGTCATCTTGGTACTGCGCAGTCCCATGGACAGGAGGGGGCAAATGCCAGACCCTCTGTTGGGCCAGTTAAGGCAGCGGGAAGTTCCCCTGCTCCAGACGGGTATTGTGGAGACGTCTGGGATCTGTTGGTCCCAGAGTGGTCCCTGCTTTGAGATGCAGCCAGCAGCATGGGAGCAAGTCTGCGAAGGGCTGGGAAATGCACGGATGCAGGTCCAGCTGGGCTCAGGGAGCTGCCTTTGCCCGGCCTGTTGGATCTCTCCTGGGGACCTGGCAGGGGCCACAGACAGGTCACTGCCCCAGGTGACCCCTGCGGACCTGTCCACCCTACAGACAGCCCTCGATGCCAGTGGGAGGCTCACGGCCTTTCTCAAGTGGTGAATGTTTTCCTGTGACAGCTTCCACCCTTCCTGCAGGATTTTTCCTCCCTTAAAGCCTGAGCTGAGCCCAGGGAAGAGAGTGTTTGGCCCTGTGGGAGAACATTACTAGTGGTGCTCTAGCACCTGGACATCACCTCTTCCAAGAAACTCCATGTTCCTTCTAAGCTACCACCTGACTGACCTAGAGGGAAGGTGTGAACACTGCCAGCAGTAACACCAGGAATGCAAGGAAAACAAACCGCTGCCTCCAGCCCCTTGCCGATGGGCCAGGTGGAGAAGGGGATCTGCAGTAGCTGCTCACCAGTGCGGCAGGACCAGGCTTCGGCCAGGGGAGAGAGGATGAGGTGAGACCCCTGTGGGGGCTGCAGGGCAGGCTTACGGCACCACAGACCTGTTTGCTCCAGCCCAAGCCTAGGCAGGACACGGGCTGCAGTGATGGCTGTGCACCTGGAGGAGGTTTTCCAAGAAGGTCATGCATGACTGTCGGAAAGGACAGAGGCACCTTGACCCAAAGCCAAAGAAGAGCCGATTCCTCTGTGCCCACAGCTGCACCTAATTCAGCTGTGGATTGGCACATGCTCACTGTCTCTGCTGGCTCTTATTTTAACCTTCGGCCGATCCCACAAAGCCAGAGGACACAGAACTTGACTGCACAGGTGGGAAAGCAGGCCAGACCTGAAATGTGGCTACCAAGTCAAGAGAGGGCCAGAAGAGCTGGCTTGGAGCCACCTCCTCTGCTGGCCAGCCTGTGGCTCTGCAGTGTCTGTTCTCACTGCGCTCCTCACCCAGGGAACCAAGGAGACAGTTCCTGGTTGGGGTCTGAAGGGGTTTCCTGCCGTGTGTCCTGACCATGCTCACTGAGCCCCCCGGGACCTACCCTCCTATGGCAGAGAAGACCTGAACGACCTGTCCTTGCCACTGCTCCGTGCTCTCCCTCCTGACACTGCTTGTCTGCTCAGGTTAACACAAGACAAAGAGCCTGATAGAATCATAGAATCACTTGGGTTGGAAGAGACCTTCAAGATCATCCAGTCCAACCATAAACCTACACTGCCAAAACCACCCCTAACCCATGTCCCTCAGCACCACGTCTGCCCGGCTTTTAAATACCTCCAGGGACGGCGATTCCACCACCTCCCTGGGCAGCCTCTTCCAATGCCTGAGAACCCTTTCCGTAAAGAAGTTTTTCCCGATATCCAACCTAAACCTCCCCTGACACAACTTGAGGCTGTTTCCTCTTGTCCTGTCGCTTGTTCCTTGGGAGAAGAAACTGACCGCACCTGGCTATAACCTCCTTTCAGGATATGATATGATATGATATGATATGATATGATATGGCCACTCCAAGCCTCAGCAAAAAATCCCGAACCAGGTCTACCACACAACCACTCGTGTCAGAAAGCCCCACGCTTGTGTCGCTCCCGCAGCGAAGCCCCCAGCCTTGTCCCTTCACCAGCTGTGGTGACCCACTGTGCTCTTGAGTGCTCCAGCAAAGCTCCTGGCGTGACGTCTGGGATAACCCGCGTCACCCAACTGGGTGCCACTGGGGCAGAAACACTTGGACCTTCGTGGGGCAGGTGGCCACTGGCCTACGTCTTTGCAGGGGATGGAAAAGATGGAGCACACGGAGAAGCCACCCGTGGCAAACCCAAGTAAGGGCGGCCCACGCTGGTGCTAGAAGAGAACAGCCAGCCCAGGGGGCGAGCGTGTTTGCCTACGCCCCTCTGCGCGCCGTGCTGCTGGGGCCGCGTGGCCGTGAGCGGGTTGTGCCATTTTGTGGCACGCTGCGCCACGCTGCGCCGTCCTGCTCGCTCATCCCGACAGCCACCGACCAGCCCTGTCTCACAGTGTGTCCTTGGGACGCGCCGGGCTGGCGGCCGCAGGTTTAGGGTGGGTGAGAGGATGTGCTCCGTGATCGTGACTGCTTCTCGCGCCCACCACAGCCGAGCAGCGGTGTCCTCTCTGCGGCAGGGAGGATGCTGCCGCTCCGATAGCAAGAAGAGCTCTGCAGGTGCCTGCCTTTAACAAGATGAGTAATTCCCTTTCAGTCCTTTAATCAGTCACTTTTAACTAGTGTGCCAATTGTTTTTCCTTAGCAAACGGCTCTTTCAAGAAGAGCTTTTGCTGCACCTGCTGGGGTGGGAAAACACTGTTCCCAGAAGATGCTGTGTCTTAGTTCTTCGGCGGGAGGTTCCTGCCATGGGGGCTGCAGGACTGGGCTTATGTGCGGAATGTGGCATAAATCCTGCTCGTCCCTGGCCCACACCAGGGATGAGCATCCAGCAGAGAAGCCACTTGCAGCTCTCAGACTTTTGGATGGCTGGAAAATACGTGGTCACTCCAAACCGGGATGACTATTTTCCTGACTCCAGTAGTGTTTAGTCACAAGTGGCTGTCGTCCTGCTGAGGCTGTGCGTCTTCTTGCTCCCTGAAACCGGAGAAGATGATGTGCCCTTCATGGGTGGCTCCCACCTGGTTGGGCAGTTCACATCCCGGGCTGCCTGAGCTGGGCAGTACAACTTCCACACTGCTCTGAGCAGCGTGCAGAGGTAATGGAGAACCTCGCAGATCCGAGGAGGGATTATGTACATGTGCTGGGATGGAGGCGTTCCTGGAGGTGCCCCATGCGGGTGGTATCCTGGACATGGCATTTTCCAGAGGACCCAGAGACTGGCTTTCCCCTCTTGTAGGCAGAGACATTCTCCTTATCCACATCCCTTTCACACTTGTTTTTTTCTCATTTGAAACTTCCTTAGCTTCTGATATCTCATGGCAGCGAATTCCACAGGTGAACTTTGCCTGTGGAAAAAGGATCCCACCTTGATCCCTTTCCGTGATGCTTTGTCCTTCTGTTAGGGAGAAGAGTAACCAAAGCAGCAGTTCCCTGCTTCGGTGCGTGCTCCGTTTCCCAATCTCAGCCCTGTGAGTCCCTCTTTATTTCTTTTCCTGTGAATTTTTTGGGCCAGGACAAAGTGCTGCTGCTCAGCCATGAGCCTCCAACAGTGGATGGGCTGAGCACCATCCCGCACCACCGGGCAGGAGCCGCCGAGGACACTCCTGCCTCTGGCGCTGGTGCCCCTCTGCCACCCAGGTGCTCTCTGAGTGCTGCTGCGTGGCGGGGAGCGACCGTCCACCGGCCCCTTGCAATGAACCAGTGCCTCTCTCCTAGAAGTCACTAAATTCTCCAACTACAACTCCCTGCACACATCTGTTTAGGGTGGCTGTGTGACCTCTGGCCTAATATCCTGCAACCCCTGCCCCCGGGGGAGCTATGGAGCTGGGAAACAGGATGCTCCGACAGGAGGTCTGGTTCCAAGCAATATCGGTGTGTTGGGTGAAGGGAATGAGTCACGCGCTGCCAAATACCGCGAGAGAGTTATTCACTGGCCACCTCCATCTCAGGCTGAGCCAAACCCCTGTGTTCAAACACATCCTGGCAAACAGGCATTTCGGGGCACACCGAGGTGTAGCATCCAGCCTACAGCAAGGGAGGGTATAATGCCACCTAGGTAAAGCTATGGAAAAATAAAATTGGAGTGGCAGTGAATGTATTTCACTGTTCCCTAGGGGGGAGAACAGAAGAGTCTGTGATCAGGCACCACTGGGTGGCACAGGATTTAAGGCAGGGCAAGGCGAAGTCTCATGCTGTCAAAAAGAAGGTGTTGAGTCGGGGTTGGGGACATAGTGATGAAGGACACAGTGTCCCAGGCCACGCTCCTGTGCCATACCCCATGTGCCTGGGGTAGGGGCACGGATCACGTGGCTTAGGGACAGGGCAGCAGCCAGCAGGAGGGAAAACCACTCTGGATGAGGCTGCTTCCCCCCAGCCCTGCCATGAAGCCGCGCAAGCGGTGTGATGTGGCACAACCAGGCACTTCTCCCCGCAAACCTCTGTGCCGCGGGCTCCGCACACCGGCGCCAGGCATGAGGCTCCAGCCCTGGTCTCCACAGCCTGGGCACAGCCCAGCTGGGTCCCAGGTCTGCCTCACGCACAGCCCCTTTGGAGGAGCCTGGGGACAGGTCCTGCCTTTCTCTGCTGGCGCCACCTCGACCACAGGAGGTTTGAGAAGGGAAGGTCATGCCACAGACGGCAGCGCTCCCAGAGACCAGGGCAAGGGAGACGCATACACTGAAATTCTTCAGTTTCTGGCTAAACTTAGGAAAGCATTGCTTTTTTCAGGCTTTCCTGCAATTAAATTTCTGTTTGGTTTTCCCGAGGAATTGGCATTAGTCTTTTAGGATCAGCATGACCATTTTTTGGGCATATATAGTAAAATTCTTTTTTTGTTTTTTGAACTGTTCAATCTTTTTGTTGTAAAATATCATTCTTCCCTTAAAATATATCAAAACAGCATTTTCAGATTAAAAACTGAAACGTTTTTGCTTAGTGGGCACCAAAATAGAAATGGAGGCTCCAAAAATTCCCCTCTTAGTTCCCCTCCTGTCAATTTTCAATTCGAGCCTCCCCAGCCACACGTCTACCCAAAAGATCACACAGCACCGTTGTGTGGGGCCTCTCATGGAGACACGGTGGTGTCCTCAGTGGTAGAGGCTTGGTCACCCTGCGGCTCCGGAGCGGGTATTTCCGCGGCGCGGTGGCCCAAGCCGTGTGCTTGGGCGCTGGCGGCTGTGGGTCAGCCCAGACTCACGGCAAATACCCAGGTGCTCCTTCCCCACCTCATCTCCAAGTCAGTGAGCTCCTCCCGAGATCACCCTACCCCCATGTTCAACACCCAGCTGTTGGGGCAGACCTGCCAGCCCTGAACCAGAAGGTGGGTTTTTTCCCCCGTTTTCATTTGAATAATGAAGTTGTGCAGACCTCAGCCTACACTTTCTTCAGCCTACACGTCCTTCACTATCCTCCCCCTCTGCTCTGCCCTGGTGAGGCCACAACTGGTGTCCTGTGTCTAGTGCTGGGCTCCCCAGTTTAAGAAGGACAAGGAACTGCTGGAGAGGGGACAGCGAAGGGCCACGAAGATGATCAGGGGCTGGAGCATCTTTCTTATGAGGAAAGGCTGAGGGAGTTGGGGCTTTTTAGCCTGGAGAAGAGCAGACTGAGGGGGATCTCATCAATGTCTACAAACACTTAAAGGGAGGGGGCCAGGAGGAGGGGGCCAGGCTTTTTTCAGTGGTGCCCAGTGGCAGGACATGGGGCAATGGGTACAAAATCGAATATAGGACGTTCCATCTGACCATGAGGAGGAACTTCTTTCCTTTGAGGGTGGCAGAGCCCTGGCACAGGCTGCCCAGAAAGGTGGTGGAGTCTCCGCCTCTGGAGACATTCCCAACCCGCCTGGACGCCATCCTGTGCCCCCTGCTGTAGGTGCAGCTGCTCTCGCAGGGGGTTGGACCAGATGATCTCCAGAGCTCCCTGCCAACCCTGAACTTTCTGTGATTCTGTGATTCAGGTGGGCTTTTCCCTCTCCTCTCGGAGGACCACTGTCCCTTGCTCCCTTCACCTCCAGAGCGAGGAGAAGCTCCAAGGGGGCCCCAACCACTTTGCTTTTCCTGGCCCAGGGTGGGATATCCAGGCTGGCCCGGCTTCCCGTGAGTCACCAGCCAATCTCAGCTTCCTTCTGCAGGGCCCTGGAACCAGAGCCCTAATTACAGGGCAAGACTAGCGGAAACAAGCTTATTATTTACAAGGCTAATGAAAATTAATCATGCCTCCCCCTCCCTTTCTTGTGGGAACAATCATCTTAAGGAAAGCAGATTATAAAAGCATTATGGGCGACTGCTGTGCTGTTTTTTGGCACTAACCAGGAGATCGTGTGTGGGCTGTGGGCTTTGTTTGCAGGTCACCTGTAACTCAAGGGTTAAGAGTACCTAAAAAGGAGGTGCGGAAGCACAGCCTGTTCACCCCCTCCCCATGCCGGCCCCCCGCTGCTGCTGGCCGAGATGGGGAGCAGATGGAGCCTGTAGCCCGAGCTCGGAGCCAGACGGGCTGCAAAGCCCCGTGGTGCTTTTCCAGGCAGCTGCTGCTGCTCCCCAAGCCCGGAGCCCTTTGCCATCGTCTGCCTTCTCGCCAGGAGGGAGTGGTGTGGGGCGCGGGGCTGGACCCCCCCGGGACTGACAGCACACGGGACAGGGGATGCCCCGGGGGGGCCCAGCAGAGCCCCGTTAGCTCCATGCTGGCGAGCAGGTCGCGAGAGCGCAGTGGTCCCATGCTCCAGCCGGCTGCACAATGCCCGGATGGAGAGCAAGGCTGTCGGCAAAGCCAGATGGAGGAAGACATCTCGAGGAGTTCATGTTGCACAGGTGTGGAAAACCAGAGCATCCTGTACCAACTGGAGCCACTGGTTCTGCTGGAACAGCTGGAGAGGGGACAGC